>JANPWX010000097.1:4396463-4428464 GCA_024734555.1 Trochalopteron elliotii | reverse complement strand
GAGTTCCCCGCCGTCGCAGTCCGGCGCGCGGCAGCAGCAGGGAAACCACAATTCCCGGGATGCAGCGCGGCGCGGTCTGGCTCGGCTACGCTCCCAAACGCGGAAACGAGGAGGCGGTGTGGAAGCGCTGACAGGGCTGGGCGTGCTCCCGCGCCCCATGGCGGCGCTCGGCGCCTACCGCTGCATCGAGTGCAACGGGGAGGCGACGGAGCTGTACCGGGACTACCAGCGCGGGGTGCTCCGTATCTCCATCTGCGTGAGTCGGGGCGGCGGGCAGTGGGTGGGGGAGGCCAGGAATGCACGTGGGATGTCCTGACGTCAGCGGGCGGCGGCGAGCGGCACGTGGTGGTGGGCCCGGTGGCACGCGGGCGCCTGAGCCCCTAGAGCGCCCCCTGCTGCCCGGCTCGGGCCAAGCCCGCGCGTTGTGGCCGCTTTCCCTGAATCCAGCTGTCTTATGAGGAAAGGCTGAGGGACCTGGGCCTGTTCGAGAAGAGACGACTGAGAGGGGGATGATGAACGTGATTAAATATCTAAAGGGAGGGTGCCATGAGGATGGAGCTTTTCTCAGTGGTGCCAAACAATAAGACGAGGCAATGCCACGGACAGAAACTGATGCACAGGAGGTTCTACCTGGATATGAGGCAGGACTTCTTCACTGTGCAGGTGACTGAGCACTGGAATGGATTGTCCTGAGAGGTTGTGAAGTCTCCTCACTGGAGATGTTCAAGAACCATCTGGACACAATCCTGTGCCAGGTGCTCTGGGATGGCCCTGCTTGAGCAGGGAGGTTGGACCAGATGACTCCCTGTGGTCTTTTTCAACCTGACCCATTCTGTGATTCTGTAGGTTTTCTGTCTGCTCTGTTTTCCAATGTCATTTCCTCCTGCTACTTGAGTGCACCTGTGTGCTAGAGCTGTCCTGACCGCTTTTGTACAGGGCTCTGCACTGTGTCTGCTGCTGTGTGTGCTTGGCCTGGCTCTTGCTGAAGGGCAGATCTGAGTGTGGCTCCTTGGTTGAACACAGCTCCCGTGCCACTGGACCTAAAAGTCAGGGTCTGAGTGGTTGTTATTTAAAGGGATGTGGGGGTCCTTGTCAATGGCAAGTTGAACATGAGTCATTGTGCCCTGGCAGCCAGGAGGGCCAACCCGGTCCCTGGGGGGCATCAGGCACAGCATGGCCAGCCGGGCAAGGGAGAGGATTGTCCCCTCTGCTCTGAGCTGGGGCGGCCTCACCTCAAGTGTTGGGGGCAGTTTTGGGCAAAACAGTGTAAGAAAGATGTAAAGCTACTGCAGAGCATCTAAAAGAGGACTACAAAGCTGATGAAGGATGTAGAGGGGAAGCCGTATGAGGACCAGCTGCGGTCACTTGTCATATCCAGCCTGGAGAAGAGGAGGCTGAGGGGAGACCTCATTGAAATCTACAACTTCCTCTTGTTTATTACTGGTGATGATAAGCAGATCTAAGGCAACCTGGGAGCCCGTAGATGGCGTTCATTCCCCGTGGCATTTAACCATTTGAGGACCAAAGATCCTGGTCTATTGGAGTTGGGGCTTGCCACGTACAATCAAAGACTTAAGTCCCAGTTGCAGTATTTATCACAAATGCTAAACTCATATAAAAAGAGCAAAGAACTGAGTAAAAGAAAGCGAAAAGAATCACACATTCCTAGCAATTTGGAATTCTGTCCACCTTTCTCCATGCAGCCCCAGATCTGTACCATTTTTCACTGATGTGTACCAGTCTGTTTCCTCTGGCTATGTTGTGGGTCATCATGGTTCAGTTTCAGTTCTAGTTGCTCTTATGTGGCGCATGTCATATCATCTCAAACCTTCCCCTCAATTTCTGGCCACCCAGGCAGTGCTGAGAGCAGGAAACATGTTAGCTCACAGTGTACAGAGATGAGAATGCTGAAAGATTGCCAAGATCAAAAGATTCTTTCAGTTGAACTGATGTGACTTTGGGTTTATCTGCATACGGCAGGAAAGCCCTTCTGTTGTCTCCAGCTACCAAGGCTTCATGATTTCCAGTAGAGCAATGCTTGGATTGCTTTTTCTTTTTAATCTGCAAGGATAGTTTTGTCACTGTACCAACTCTCTGCAGGCATTCTATTCCATGCAGGCAAGGCTGTGCTCTGGCCAGAGACCTGGAAAGTCTCTGGAAAGTTGTTCATCATCATGCTGCTGACAACAAAAAATAGTCAAGTACTGAATGTCATTTGATACACTTCACAGAATTTCATGAGTAGTGATATGAGTGTGTCAATGATATGAATCTTCTTGATGATCAAGCCTGAAAACAATGATAGCTTAGAAGTCTTCACTTAAAAATATTTGAAGATCCCACTTATCAGTGCAAAACGTCATTTATGTGAGTTGTGTATAAAACTTAGAGTGTAGGCCTCTAAAAACTTAAGAAAAGCTGAAGGCATTTAAGAAAAATTGAAGGTCTGAGGCGAGGTTAGAAGGTGTGATGACTCAGCCTGAGAACATTTTTCATCTATCTTTGTAGAGTGAGAGCATGAGTACTGCTACTCCACTGTAGCATTAAGAAAGAAAAAGTGAAAAATTCATAGAAAGATTGTGTATTGATATTCAAAGTGAAGTCAGTGGGCATCATCTAGATAATTTTTTGTTTGATAAAAAGCCCTTATGGTACCTGGAAGTACTGGCACCTTAAGGAAAAAAACAGGCAACAACCCAATACTTGTTCCATATGATAAGTAAAGTAGAGGGCCCTGGAAAATTTGGAACAAGCAGAACATTGTCGAGATCATCACTGTTTCATAATGACTTACTGGCTTTCCCCAATACTATTTTAAAGTTATCCTTGATACATTAATAAATCTGCATCTAAAAGGTCTTTGCCATTCTCAGGACAACTCTGTCATTCAACACTTTTTGGAACATTATGTCAAGGTTGAGGAAGCTAAGTTCTCCCAGCAACATCTTCTGTCTAGCCCTACATTTATATTAGGATGTGTTTAACCACATCTGGGTGTGATTTTGAGGTGGAAGATTTAAATTTGAATGCCTAAGCAAAATATCATGATTTTGTGTTCTGTTATTAATTTGGTGAAGAGAAGAATGAATTTTTTCCAGAGGCAAACACTAAAAGCTTCCATTAAGGAACATGTGTTTCCAGCCCGCAATATTAGACTACAATTTTGGAAATTCAGTCTAATGTGCTTTAGTTTAGTTCCTGCAGCATTTGTTATTGCCCTTAATAGAATTAAAAGTTTCTTTGAACTCCATATTGTAATTTTAATGTGGGCAAGCATTAAAGACCTCACAAGTGTTATTATCCACTCTGGGAATAAATTTGCAATGGATGCTGAAGGAACTGAAGAAACTTTCTTCTATAAAACATAGAAGTCCACACAGTACACTTGGGTTGGAAAGGTCATGTCTTTTCTTGATAACTCTGCAAGGTGGCTAACTGCCACAAATTCCTCAAGGTCTGTAATTTCTTTTAAAATCTGTTTTGTTTGATTGAGACCATTTTCAGCTGAAGCCTAGCCCAGACCTCTGGCATTGCACATTCCTTCTTGCTGGAGGTTCACATTTAGTGAATGAACCATTTTCTCATCCTGCATGTACTTTGCTGTGGATGGACCTCTTCAATTTGCTTTTTGTTCAGTGTGATAACTGAGGAGCCACAGGGGAGGGCTGGAATGTGTGGGCATGTTGGGATTGCCTCCAATGGAGGTGATCTTTGGCACTCACTTTGCATCACATGGCTCTGGGTTTAGTCCTGATCTGTGACTGTACTGATGTGTTCCCTATTCTGAGGGAGAAGCAATGGTGAAAGTAAGCCTAGGTGGCTCCTTCTAGAGAAGGTTTTTGGTAATTATTTTGAGAGCCTTAAAATTTAATTGATCTGTAAATAATACAGCAAATCTTCACTGCATGTATTAAAAACCACCCATTAAGAACAGTAAGGAAAAAATACTGTTCAAATAACACTTCTGCTACAATAATAATGCTGGGGCAGGGGGTGGGAACACATTTTGCTAACCTGAAATAAATTCTGCGAAGTGCAATGAATACAGAAAGAAAGTTAGCAAACTTCACTTGTTCAGAAATAGAAAGAAAAGCATGCAAACATTTTTAATATTTGGTTTTTAATTTCACATATGTTGTTATGTTTAAAAATAAAATGTTAAAAATTTTCCAGATCATAACAAAGGAAAATAAATTACTCATTGCAATATATAGAGCACAGTCAGGATCCCCCTTGTGTTTTGTAATAAGAAAGCCAAATTGCCTGAGCACTGCACACTTCATTTAGCTTTTCTGCAATTAAAAAATAATTGAAAAGCCCTTTTATTGCAGCAAGGCAGAGAGACCAAATGCTTTGAATGCAAAGCATTTATGTGGTATGGTAAAGAATCTGTCAAGAGTACAAGGACTGTCCTGGAAAATAACACACCAATTTTACATAACTCTATTTACAGACCAACTCACTACTGGAAAATGTATTATACACGAAAAAATTATATAACAATATTTTTAATTCGTTTTCTGAAACAGAATGCATCTGAAACTGGGCTGATTTGTTTTTCAGTCCACTATGACACTTGGCTGCATCCCTAATAAAGAATTCATTCCTGAAAGCAGCACAGCTAACGTGTTTTATTATATAAGGGTGCACTTGGGATTAAGGGCACTCTCACAAGAGTCTTTAATTTGCCTATGAACCTATGCAAATGGGCCCATGTTCATGTGGAAGCTATGTGAATGTTGTTACAATTTGCTGTATGTGTAGTCCAGCAGAAAACTGTAGCTTAATTTTGCCAAACTCCAAACCCTGGAGAAAAGAATACTATAATGAGACTGTTTTGTTGATATTTCTAATGCCCAGAGATTTGCAAATGTATTTTTGATGTGGTTTTCATGGTAGTTTTAGATCAGGATGAAACTTTGTTCTTCAGTGTGTATTTTTATTTTCTGTCATGTCCTATGGCTTCCTCTTCAAGAATTCTTTTACTTTCCACAAACCCATCCCAAAATATTTTTATTTAAAACTAAGTAATGTTTTAATATTAGAGAGATTACTCAAAAAAAGTCATGTTCATATACTTTAGAAACTTTATCCTTCAGAGACAGAAGGTGTTTTCTCAAATATTTGTATACTGTATTGTATTGGTCACACATTTGTGAACACTGTTTGCAAGTTGAGTATCTTTGATGAACAAAGTAAGAGTTATAGCTTTTGAGTAGTGTTTCATAAAAGGCTGATAAACATGCAGTTTGAATTAACATATCAGTACTTTTTTTTGGTCATATTTAATACAACTGAGATGTTAAAATGTATGTTACTTTCTTTAAATGTTTTGGATTGCTTTGATCAAAAAGAATCTCATATACTACACTATGAAGAAGATGGTTGTACTAGCTTTTGAAGGTTTCTTTTTTATTTGATTTGCCTTTCCTTATTGGTTTTAAAATTTTTTTAAGACAACTAAGCAAACATCTGAAAGTACCTTTTAATCAAAGTAAGTGTCTATTTTTTCAAGAAAAAATACCAGTTACTTGTTTCTGATGCCAATTACCTATTTAAGACAGAAGTTGAAAAATGGCTAAAAGCGTAGAGAAATCCAGCTACCTCTTCTTTATTGCTTTTGTGATAACTGAGGCACTTATTTGAGAAACTCCAAAGAAGCTGAAAAAGCTCAGGTATGTTAAAGACATTTTTTCTTTACTCCTGCTGCCCAGGCCACTGACTACAGCTGTGCAGAGCAGCAGTGGGGAATGAGACGTGAGCACCAGGACTGTAGTTCACACTACACTGCCTGACTAAAATCTTAAAAGTAAGTGTGCAAGCAGTTCTCCTTAGCTGAGCTGCTCATACCAATCTTCTCTCAAAGTGTTAGTGGTTATCAGTGTCCACAAAGTTACATCCCTCTAACAAGCTGAAACTATCTAGTGAAACATATGTGTACTTAAACTGCATCACTCCTTGCTTGCACTGGTTTTGCTGAAGTCAGGCTTTAGTCACAGGTTTCCTTCCTAGGCATTAAAGGTTTGTGTCAGATGTTTTAGTTGTATAGCTGGAAAAAATAATGAAAAAGCCAGGTATGAAAGAAATTCTTCCTAGAGGGCATGTTAGTTCTGTAGTATACTAATGGCACAGCAACCATCATCCAATTAGTCTGTAGCAGTGCACACACAAGTCTTTTGCAGCAAAGGTGGTTTGTAGGTCTCACAAATCCCTGGATGAACTCATGCTGGCTGGGTCACCGGCTGGGTAAGCACAGAGGACTTTTCTTTCTTGCAACAGAGACTCACATAGAAATAAAGTATATTAGAAATATTAAATATATTAAGTGTAAGGCTTCCATCTAGCTCTAGAAGACAGAAATACTAAATTTAACATAATTTTCACAGCTGCAGAGAAGGATTGGTATTTGGCTGCCAGAAGCTGTGGGGCAGAAGACACCACTATTTGTGTATTCATTTGTAGTAGTCTCTGTATATATCTGCAATAAATTTCTGTGTTGTTGATTTTGCCTGGATAGTTAGTCTGATAAATTTTCATTGTCTAAAATTCTTGTTAGCTGTCAGTGAAAATTTTTCAATACCTCTTAACTGCAGGTTTTTTGATCAGTGTTTGACTGGGATCCTCTGATTGAAAATACCATTCTTTACTCAGAAAGAGTTTTGGTCCTGGTCAAAACATGTTCTGTTGCAGGAGAATTTGAGAGCATAATAAAACAGGGTATATATAGAATATCCTTCATCTAACCTTTATGACACCCATTGTGTTGAATAATCTTATTTTATGTGGACTTGTCCAGTGCTTGTGTGAATAAACTTATTTTAAAAAATTGCACTTGTCCAATGCTACATCAACCCAGAGATTTGACAGATGCAAATTACCTCCTATAAGAACATCTGTTCATGATTTCCCAGTAGAAAGAAATGAAGCAAGACACTGCCTCTAGTTAAAGTAGCAATTTCTTTTTCACTCTATAAATCTCATAACTGTGGTCTTGTGTTAATTATGTCCTTTTTCCATCTCATTCACTTTACTTTTAGACTTCTCAAACTCTTGTTTGATTGAGGGAGTTTTTATATTCATTACCTCTAACTTGTGTACTGTCATACATGGGGTTATCTTATTGAAATGAGTTGAGTTTTTCTTTTAGCTGGACCAAGAAACACTGATTAGAGGTTGCAGCATTCTCTAGATACTCAATTTCAGTTTATGCATTTGTTCAGATGTTTTTCTTGACATAGATGTTGGACTTCTGAGTCAATTTGCTGGTGAAAATCTGCATTCTCAGATTCTACAAAAGTAATTCTGTTGAATAGAAAGGCACTGTTAACTTTGGACACTGTCCTAGTTATGGCTGGTTTAATTTTATGCCTAGGAGCTGGTCGAGTGCTGTTTTGGGTTCAGAATGAGAGCAATGTTGATAACACACTGATGAGTTTTAGTTGTTGCTAATAGTGCTCACCCCAAGTCAAGGACCTTTGAGTTTCCCATGCTCTGGCAGTCAGCAGGTGCACAAGGAGCTGGGAGGAAACACAGCCAGGACAGCTGACCCCAGCTGGCCAGAGGGATATTCCATGGAGTGTCATGCCTGGTAAAGGAACGGGGTGGGGGGAGTTGGCCAGGAGGGGGTGGTCACAGCTCAGAGATGGAATTGGGCATTGGTCAGTGGGTGGTGAGAAATTGTGTTGTGCAGCTCTTGTTTCTCTTGGGTGCTATCTTCTCTTATTATCTTCCATTTCATTACTATTATTATTATATTTTACTTTATTTCAGTTATGAAAGTATTTTTTTCACCACCCATGGGTTTTACCTTCTTCTGAGCCTTCTCCTCATCCTGTTGCAGGATGAGTGAACAGCAGTGTGGTACTTAGTTGGTCTTTGTATGACAGAAAATTGAATCTCTATAAAATTGAAAAAATTTATGTCCTGTCCTGGGAGTTTGTCCGTAGGTGTGTGTTGTCTGATACTGCATTTTTGACTGTTCCAGCATTTCAGAAAGTGGTGTGCCAACATTTCTCTTCTGGAAGTGCACCACCATGCACTCATTAAAATGGAAATAGAGATAATTTCTGTGACTGTTGTGTTCTCAGTGTGGCAGCTAGCGTGAAGGCCTGTGGGACCAAGATTAGCTGAGGATGGCTTGGAGGAAACAAGTAGCCAGACTGGAAGATTAGCAGCAGGAGAAAGCTGGCCTGCAGGAGAGCACCCTTCTGCAAGTGCACTTGTTTGAGCTGAAGTGGTGGTTGCTGCTCCTCTGCTGCTCCTCAGCTCTCTGCTAGAAGTTACTTCCCCTTCAGGTCTGCTAGATGAGCCTTTTGTAAGATTATTTAACCCTCCTGCTCACAGTATAACAACCTTTTATTGGCCCTAACTCAAATCAAGGAGTGATCAGCCAGGCAGGTAAGTCAGTAAAGCTGGAGGGGATTTTGACAACCAGTTCCCAGTGGTCTGGGTGAAATCACCTCTCCAGCAGACACAGCAGGAACCAGCAGATGTTTTGGAGAAGTGATGGTCTAGTGTCCTACCACTGCTTAGTGGCAACTGACCCTTCGGCTGCAGGTCTGTGTGAAAACTACATTTTCAGTATTCTGAATGTATTGGTGTTTGCTGAGTGATGGAAAACTGGTTGAAACATCCAGAAAATTTAACAGTATGGAAGAACAATGCAACAGCAAAAAACATTTACTGTCTCATTGAAAAGAAGAAAAAGGTAGGATAGGAGGATTAAGCATCTGTGAAAATAAGGAAGGGATAGAAAAAATTAGGTTTTTTTCTAAAAAATACCCAAAATAACACAAATAAAATACCCAGTAGATGAACCATGATCAGTTAACCTTTAGTATGATACTGGTGCATTTCTTGATTCTTGAGAAAGCAGTTTGGTTTTTTGCATCTGTGGAGCACCAATTGATTACTAAGTCCATTCCTGCATAGTTCATTATCGATCTTAATCTGAAGCCTGTGAAAATCAATAATAAATCTTTCTATTTTATAAGGGAAGTCTGTGTGTCAACTGTAGTGTCAAGGGAGAAGAAGCAATTTTTCTGGATGGATTAAAACTGTATTGAAAATGAAGATGACATTAGGGAAAGAATAATAATAATTGAATCGCTAGTTTGTATTTATCCAGTTGTACTAAGATCAGAGGAAAATTTTATAAACTCTTCCTATCCTTTTTTTTTCCTAATTCTTCTTATTTTGTGATTTTCAGAAATCCTGCCAGAAACCTGTGGATAAATATATTGAGTATGATCCTGTTATCATCTTGATTAATGCAGTTTTATGCAAAGCACAAGCATACAGGCACATTCTTTTCAATACAAAGATAAATGTAAGTTGCTGTGTCCCTACCTTGTGGCTTTTTTTGTTAAAAATATATTTAGGCTTGGTAAGTCAATTGTAATAGTTGTAAAATTTTAAAGACTGTTAGTGTCCTGCCCTTCCACAGATTTCAGCAAGCTGAACCAGTTATATCATGAATAGAACACATGGAATCTCAAATTCCCATTGTTACTAAGACAGCTTCTGTCTTCACAGAAGTGATGCTGCAGTACCAGCAAATTCGAAGTCATCTTACATGTTAAAGAGAAGGAACTGCAAAGAACTGTTCATGCAGTTTTCTACACTCTCTAATCTGCCTATCACATTAATTGATGCTAAAAGGATGATGTGCTAAATTAACACTGTAAGAGAAAGATCT
Organism: Trochalopteron elliotii; assembly: GCA_024734555.1. Lineage (NCBI taxonomy): Eukaryota > Metazoa > Chordata > Aves > Passeriformes > Leiothrichidae > Trochalopteron > Trochalopteron elliotii. Next base: position 4,418,767 of record JANPWX010000097.1, on the reverse strand, counting down.
AACTGCAGATTAATTTCTAAATTAAATTAAATTTCTGTTGGAAACAGAATTAAATTTCTGTTGGAAACAATTCTTTTTGAAATGAGCAATAGGAGTATAGCCTACCAAATTAACAATACTGTGCCAGTTAAACCTACTGTACTAATTTCTCACAAGTTTCTTCCTGTGTAATTAACCATGCCCTCAAAGCCAGAGCAAAAATGGTGGCTTTCACTTGAAGTGTGGTTGATGCAGAATTACATAGTTGGGCTGGCCAGAATGGAGTGTAGAGGTGTAGCTTTTTAGTGTTGCATGTTTTTACTGTAAGAACTGATTTCCCAGGAGAGGGAAGCTAATCTGGAGCAAAATCTCTAAGCATAAGTAGGTGCTGTGTTCATGTTGGTACCTCTTAGCTGGTTTAAGCAGTGTAGATAAATACACTTGCCTCATCTTTCAAGCATAAATCTATCAAAATATTTTTAATTAATTCAGTGCTTCTGGAGACTGATAGTATTTTCTGTGCAGCTTCTGGAAGGGCTGTCTGTGAAAATTTCATCTATTGAAATAAATTGAATTGAATTTTAAACTGGCGAAATTTGTGCATGTATGTGCAGTTGGCATAACTTGTCTCCAGTGGAGAAAGTAGAATCCATGCACAGAAATTGTTATGGCTTGTTTAAATCTGTATAAAACCAGAAATCACCTCATATATGCACTGGCTTATAGACTGTTTAATGTGGAAACATGCTAACTGTTGGCCCTCACAACGTAATTTTTGCAGTCACTTCAGAAGATATTTTAAATAGTTTTGTTTGGTTATATTGTTCCCTTTAATTTTGGCACCTCGCCCTTATATGAACTAAGACATATTCTGGTGTAACTACACTACCAGTTTCTTCTAATGGAGATTGTCCCAGGGAAAAAGAGAAATAAGTGTACTTAAACCAGTTTGCTGAATGGAGTAGTTGCCCTTAAACTGAAATTTTAGCTAGTATAATTCTATTAGCTATGGCATAATTTTGGTTTTTCCTTCCTAGCTGAACAGCCTTCTCAATTTTAAAATAGTATGGATCAGGCCTTAGAAACCAGTTATATACCTTCTTCTGTACAGAACTGTTCATGCAGTTTTGTACATGTTGTAATTTGACTATCATGTTAACAGATGATGTGCTAAACTAGTGGCTCAACAGAAGTAATTTTGCTTAGATTCTAAAGAAAAATAATACACCTACAGAGTTTGTGTAGAGGTGTTGAAATCTATTTTAAATACTGATTTCATACTAATGCTTTAATTTATGCTGGTTTTAATACTAATCCTTTTATTATTCTTTCATTTTCCAGATTCATGGAAAGCTCTGCATATTTTGTTTGCTCTGTGAAGCTTATATCAGGTGGTTGCAACTACAGGATTCAAGCCAAAATACAGATCCTGATGACTTAATCAGATATGCCAAAGAATGGGATTTTTATAGAATGTTTGGCATAGCTTCTTTAGGTAAGATTGGTGATATGTATTACATATTCTTTAGGCACTGAAGAACTTCAAGCCCATACTGCAAAAATTGATACAGAATGGAGGTGATGTCCAACCCAGTATGGTTAAACAATTACACACATATTCTCTAATTTACCTGCATTTAATGCAGATACCTATTTATCCTGATTACAGTTCAGACTGATATGATCAGCATTAGATATGAAGAGACTGAAAAGTGGCAATATTCAGAGATCTTTGCCTGATAGCTATTGACATAGTTTGAAGATCAGTGTGGAGCTCAGCCTTATCCCATGTTTCATGTTGACTTCAAGGTTTATTATTCATTAAGGTGATACAACCTTACTAAAGTAAACAATTGGGAAAAGCTGTATCTGTTTGGGGTTTTTTTTCTAAACAAATACACTAAAATGCAGAGCAGTGTCATCAACAATAAAGAGTAAATACTTCTGTGCTCTAAGACTACACTTGAAGGCAGAGGAGCAGTTTTGTTCTATGCAGCTTAAAACATTTTTTCTCATACTTTTTCTGATGATAGTGTTTAAATCAAACTTGCACACTAAAACTAGTATTTTTCTTACACATTCATAGCTTAATTTAAAACCTTTCTTGTCTAATGTTGTTTTAAGTGGGTTTTTATAAAGTGTCAGTAAAAATTTTGAACTGATTCTTCAGCAGTGACTCATCTATTACAGTTATTGTGGGAGTTTCTTTGACATCTGCATTAATGCCACCATATCACAGGAGTGGTGTCAAAAAAAGTCTGATAGCTCAATGGTATTTTCACCTTGGTGTTCCTTCTCATGCTGAATGAAAAGGGTTCATTGCTGGTGACCTTTTGCAAAGAAGACAAGGATTGATTTTGTTTTACAAACAGACGGTTGAAAAAAAAACAACCCTCTCTTGTTGCTAAAAAGTAAAAGTGAAGAGGTTCTTATGCTTAATTTCTTGTGCTATATGGAGTCAGAAATCACAAATGTGATAATCCTACAGATAGATTCCTGTGATAGAATTGTTCTGAATGCCATGATACTGAATTGGTTTAAGGAATATTTGGCTATTAAAATGAACACAGGAGATAGAGAACATTTGTATTTGCCTATGGCTTTTAAAAAGTGACTCTGTTGCATTTGGGCCATGTCATTTTACTGAAATTCATTCAGAACTGGACTTGATTTTTGGCATTTCATTCTCTCTTTCCAACGCCTCTTATTTCCTTTTAGAACAAACTTCATTTTTCATTGGCATTTTTATTACCTTGTGGTGGATGACACCTGAGATGCTGAAAAGAAAGTCTGACTTCATTTTACTTCTCAAAGCACTACTGTTGTCCACCTACGGAAAGCTTCTGCTAATTCCAGCTGTTATTTGGGAGCACGACTACACACCTTTGTGCCTTGCATTTATAAAAGTGTTTGTCTTGATATCAAACTCTCAGGCAATTAGAGGTACATTTTTGCATTATTTTTTATTACTGCATTATGTGTATAGAATATGTGTGAGAGACTGCTGGTGTTACAGAAGTCATTATTATTGTTATCTTTTTAATCTGTATCAGATACGTGACTGAAATAGCTCTAGTTTAAAACTGTGTTCTTTAAACTTTAATAGAAAGCAATTGAAATAAAGAAAAAATTTTAAAAAGGAAGAAAAAAGTACCTCTTATCTCACCATCATCTCTTTGTATGTATGGTATTATGTCCACCAGATCCATCTGTTACAATTTGGGACAACTCATGGATCATTGAAACATAAAATAGGATTTTTTTTGAGTTTCTGAAAAATGGAAATTTCATATTAATTTTATTCATGTCTTTGGAATGCAGACTTTTAACAAATTTGTGTGATTTCTTATACACAGAAATGAATATGAATTCTTACATGATTTCTTTGATCTTCTTCAATGGTACATGATAAATTTGGTTTTTTTTCTTTTGTAGTTACATTGAACTTGAACCGAATACTCCCTTGGGTTGCCATCTTCTTTGGATTAATTTTGGAAAATGGTGTGGTCTGCTTGTTCCAGAAAATGGGATGGGATGTTTGAAATGTCAGCCCAGTGAAGAAATACCAACAACATGATGATCATTTTCTAAGAATGATCTCTGCCAGCAGGCTCCAAAAACAGTGTTTTAACAGGGATAAAGAAGGTGATAGATAACAAAAAAACATTAGAAGTTTGGCTATTTATTGTGCTGAGCCATAAAACTTCACCCTTAGGGTGTTTATTTTCCCATTAAAAATATGAATGTCTCATATCCTAACAGTTTTATAAATCTGGCTGCATAGCTGTGACTGTAAGAAGAAAGGTACACTAAAAAACCCCAGCCCTGCTACCAATCAGTGCATTTTGGCAGAGAGAGGAGGGTGAATTGTTCCCTTAAGAGGAAGGGAGTCAGTGGAAAAATGTAAAAGCCAAAATTTATATTTCCGCAAAACCAGATTTTCAAAGAGAAAAGTGAACATTTGCCAATAGTTCATTAGAGAAAAGGCAAGTATTCCAGAGTGCAACTACAATGGGAAAGCCAAGCTGCATTCTCTGGAATGTTTGTGTAACAATCCAAAATAATAAAATATGTAGTTCTAGAGTAATCTCTAGGAATGATAGGTTTAAACTGGTTTGAAATTTTAGGTGATCTCATAAATGCTTGAAAATTTGTGTGATCTCATAAATGCTGCTTTGTTCCAAAAGCTGAAGAGAGAGTGAAAGAACTGATCCCCAACATGCAGGGTTGTTTGGGATACTGCTTCTTCTGCATTTCAGTCACATCTCCCCACCCAGTCCTCATCTGGCTGTACATTCAATGGAAGCAAAAACTGAAACATGACGCCATTCAGCACTAGAGTGATACTTTTAAAACAAACAAACAACAAAAATGTTTAAGCCTAAATTAATGAAGAGACATTGCACCTTCATCCTCAGCAGGCAAAAGGTGAGCTAAGTGGCCCATGAAGGAACTGACAGAATCAGTTTCCACAAGACAGTAATAAGGACACAAACCCACTTTTGTGCAGACCAGTTTCCTTTTGTTCCATCCAATATTTAACTCTTCTGCTCGAGTTCTGGAAGGTTGTACTATGCATAGGGATTGCTTCCATTCTTTGTTTTCCTCAGTTGCTGTCTTGTGTCTGTGTTTTCCAGAATGAATAAAAAACCATTTTGCAACATCTTCAAGTTAATTCCCGACAGGATTAGAGTAAGTCTACATTATGACCACAGAAGACATCAAGCTTGTTTGTCTGATGGAACTGCCCATGTTATGCAAAATTGATCAGAAAAGCAAATGGTTGCTGATTCTCTTTATTAAGTCAAAGGCTGACAGCACTTTAGTCATTTGAGTTACACTTTGCAACTTCCTGAGCATGTCAGAGAAAGCAAAAAAACCCAAATTGCAACATTTTTAAGTGTGTGAGATTCTTGATTTGATTGGTAATGAATTAATTTCCCCAAGTTGAGTCTGTTTTGTCCATGACAGTAACGGGTGATTAAACTCTCACATCCTTATCTCGACCCATGAGCCTTTCCTTTCATTTTCTCTCATTTCCATTTTCTCATTCAACATCCTACCTGGAGAGTGACAGAGCAGCTTTGGTGAGCATCTGACATCCAGACTGGGTCAATCCACCACAACTCCGGATGTCTCTTCAGAAAAATGTGCATGATTTCTAATGCCAATTTTGATTGTCTAACAGTGTAACAACAGTGCTTTGGTATATTCTTCTTAGGTTATAGTTGGGGAGTTTTTTTTATATTCATCATATGTGTCATGATTATCTATACCCCCACAAAAGGGGATTTTTGTTTGGTTTTTTTTTCAGATATTTGGTCTGGCACCAGTTTCAGTCTGAAGGCTGAGCAGAGCCCATTTAGGTGTAACTAATGCAGGTTATTATACGTAAACATGATGTTGTCAGCAGCAAAATTGTAAATACAATGTATATAAATTTTATTTGAGGATGGTCTTCTTAAATTCAACGTTATTTTGAATTTTTAAAAACTGATTTCAGGTATTTCCTGAGGTTTTTTTCAGAACACCTAGAATGGACATGAACATGTTCTGAAAGAAGCAGTGTTCACCTGTTGTGCCACATACACTGATAACATATTAGTTATGCACTCTGTAACGCTGCCAAGAGCCACCACTGCCTTTACACAACTCTGAAGCAAGAGAAGACAATTAAAAGCTCCAGAGCTGTGGAACAAAAGCAGGTGTGGTACAGGTTCTCAGTCTTCAGAGGCATCATTAGTAATGTAGGGCATTCAGCATTGTTTGGTGTTAAAGCTATTCATTTACCAAAACTACCATGACAAATAGACTAATATTTCATAAATCTAGGGGGAGCTTAAGGACACCCATTGGGGGGGGATGGGGCATGAGTGCATTTTTTAGGCTTTTTAAAGCAGACTTTAGACTTTTTAAAGCTTCAGAGAGAACCAAGACTATTTTAAGGTTCTGCCTGTTTAAAACCAGCACATCTGTCTTGGTTTTACTCCTTTGTATCTTTTGAACTCATCTTTTTTCCATAAACTTTCTGTAATGAAACAGTTACCTGTGCTGGAAGATGGATGGCAAATAGCCCTTTCTATGTATCATCATTTGTTTCATTAACTCATGGGAGAGGATTTATTTGAGTTAAAAATACAGCAGCCTGGAAGTGAACCTATAGAAACCCTTTGAGTTTTGCTTGGAATCAGCCAGGGTGTTGTGCTATGGAGCAAATTCAGAACTCCATTGCATGAGACACACAGAAGAACCAGGGGTGTTACTGAGACTTGGATTGAGCAATGGCTCAGTGATTGCACAGTGGGAGCTGGGAACTTCTGTGGGTCCATAGGCCATGTAGCAAGCATTCAGAAACGAGTGTATGCAAAATTGGAGAATTACAGTAAAAGCTAAGGAGGGTTAAAAGAGAAGGTAAGAGTCTGGCAGACTTCTACAAAATTAAGATGGCAATAAAAACTAAGGAGAGAGCATCTCAAGAAAAATATGTAAGAAAATATACAGTATAGATGTTTATGAGTGTATCATTAAGCAAATCTAAAAACATCCTACTCCCAAGTTTACAAATTATGAACGTGAAAGAAGAGTAGTATTTATTCCAGACATTTTTTTTAAGTCTCAGTGACAACATGACATAGCAAAAGATGTCTTCCAAGCAGTAGTCTATGAGTTTCCCTACAAAAAAACCCAGTAACCTCATCACTTCAATGGTTTGCACAACAGCCTTGAAAATACACTTTTATAAGGCAGAATTATCAATTGTACAGTGATAGAATTAGTCACTGAGTAGGAAGAGCTGTGCAACAGCAGAGCTTCTCCCTTTATTCTGCCTCAGTGTGTGCTGCATTAGGCTTTGCTGGTGCAAGGGCTACTACCCTTGTGACCTCCTGCACGTACAGACAAGGGAGCCCTTTCTTCCACACAAGTCCTATCTCAGAGGCATATAAGCTGCCATTTGTTACCCCAGTCTTCACAAAACTGAAAGTAAAGTAGGACATCTGTACTGGAAAACTATTAGCTGATTTCTGATAAAACAAGCAGGCCCTTGTTTCTCAGGGGCTCGCCTACTTTTACATTCCTTGAGCTCTCCCCAGCCCGGTGGTGTTAAGCACTGCAGTGCCATCTGGAGTTGATAAGGAAACCTCTGTTGATAAGGAAACCTCTGTTGATTTCAAATCTGGAAGGAACACACGGACACTCTTACATATGTGTTCTTGGATTAATTTTTGTTTTTTAAAACCACAAATCCAAGCTTTCAAAAATGAACACCCATCTTCAGTTTGGAGAAATGTGAGAATGAATTTAATGATGAAAACCGGGTCACAAAATATTTGTTTTGGTGACTTGCTATCAAGGTCAATTCAAGATACAACCATGAAAGCTATAAAATACAAATTATTTTAGGGTGACATCTCTTAAAAACCTAAATAGTCCCACAAGCTGTGGTTATTCTGAGCCTTGTTGAGCTCTGCAAAAATTCATGTGGCAAGAGAGAGAACGAATGCATTCCTCCATTGCTAAATCAAATTTGTTTATAAAGTAATTTGAAACTCAGGTTTCTGCAGTTAGAATTTGCAGGAAGCTGTATATAACAAGATTTCCATCTTCTCTCCTGCCTCTTAGCTGTTCTGACCTTCTTAGTCTTTCCAGTAATGCTTACTGTATTACTGAAGTGGCAAGAAAGAAGATGTGAACATAAGGAGCTTCATAAAATCTTTTTCCTAAACATGATCTGCTGTCCTAAATTTGTAAAGCTTTTTTTTTGAGCTCTGTGTAGACAAATTACATGTCTCCAAAGCAACTAGGGAATACTGTTAATGATGTTTTAATTGCTATTCATTAGAATAATAGATATTGTTTGGGTTTGTTTGGGTTTTTTTCCCCTGGGTAAAAATGTGGTTTAAATTCCTTTACACAGAAACATAAGGGTGTGAATTTAAGAGTTTTTACATGTGCTGGCTGCTGCCGAAATAAATCCAGATGATTCCCTTGATTTCTTGCAATCTCTAACTGTAATTCTGAGGACATTTTTTGGGCAAAAGAACTGTTTTGCTGCACAAAAGTGCGTGCCATGGCTCTCTGAGCACAGGACTGGGCACCTGAATTAAGACCTGAATCCTAATCCTGGCTCTGAGACCGACCAGTGCTGTGACCTTGAGCAAGTCATATATGTGGCTCCATAAAATGATCGTATCTCCACCATCACAGGATTTGGGGGAGGATTAATTTGTTCATGTCTGCTTAGAAAGATGAAAAGCATTAAGTCCTTTCAGCTGCAGGTTGTTAGGAGTCAGTCAACACCGTGAATGTCAGATATGAAACAGACATGCCTGGAGCCAGAGAATGTGAATATTAAAGGTGACATGTTTAAAGTCTTTGTTATACTAAGGGGAGCTTTAATTCTGACCCTCGCTGGCATGCAGTTCTGGAATGTACACATCTGAAGACTTTTAGGGGTATATACAGCAAATCACTAATCCTGTATTATGATTTTGAAGTTACTGCAGCTGTTGTGTGCCAGAATAAATCTGAAATTAGTTGACAAACTTGGAGCAAAGGGAGCTGGCACATTAGCTGATCTTACTTTAACCTATCTAAAAGAAAAAATAAAGTACTTTATCTGACAGTTTGAGACTTTGAGGTAGAAAGCACTGGTACTTTTTGCAGAAAAATATTTCCTTAAAAGTACTATAAATCATTGATATCTTTTCAGTAAACAAAGTCAATAACATTGCACAGATTTAAACATGAAAACAAAACCTCAACAATATAGAAGCAGTTCTACTCACCTTGCACTCCTTCCTCAGAACTGCTTATTCACTCTGTAAGCATCTGTGGGTGTTACCTTCATAGTGATTCCCTGCCAGGCAAGCTGCAGCCCATCTGATGCTGTCATAGATGCATCACTCCTTAACTTTGATCCTTTCTTTGGTCTCTCACTTCACTTCCAGAATGAAGCTTTGGTTCTAACCATCAAAGCCACATATGTATCATGCCTTGGCTACAGTAGAGATAGTCTCTCTTTCTCTCAGTAGGGCTACAGTGTTTCTTTGATCACTGAAAATCAAAAGCCAACAGAAGTGTAGTAATAACTAGGAAGAAAACATTTCCCATTGAGAACATCCACTGGATAATAACATGCCACATACCAGCACCAGAAAAAATGTCTTGGATTTTGCAGGATAGGGAACAAAACTGAATGTATCACATTGAGCATACACCATATAAATTTCTCCAAAGTAGGAATCTGTTTCCCCCTAAGGACATTTATCGTACTTAGTGTGAAAATGGCAGATGGGTTGCACAGCAAGGGAAGCACAATCCATCTCTTAGTCATTTTGTCCTGAGAGAGAGCAAAATGAAAATAAAACACTGATGATTCATGAAGAATTCTTTCCAGGAATGGTGGATATTATTTGAACCCTTTCTTTAGAGAAGCAAATTAATTTTGCAGTGGACAAACACAATGGCAGGTATTCATTTCTTTACACAAGCACAAGAAGACTTAGTTTGTACTAAAAATTGCGTATTTTCAAATGTATTTTGCACTTCTTTAAGTGGATTTTCCCCTAAAATAGTTTTCTGCTCAACTGAATTGTGCAATTTATGTGAATTGTGTGTGTGTGTGTGTGTGTGTGTGTGTGAGTGTGTGTATATGTGTGTAAATAGAAGGAAAGTCAATCCTGTTCCTACAGCCTGTGCATTTTCTGCCTTATCTATGTTTGAAATGTTGCTGCTTGTGTCTTTTCAAAGGTCCTACACTGAAAGAAAAGGCCGCCAGCAAGAAAGGCACCTTCCTCCCACAATAGTTTGAGTATTGTGCAACAGAACAGATTGTATCAGTTTAAAAAAAAGTCATGTCCCTGATAAAACAGTATCAGAAGCATGTAAAGATCACGTCTCCCTCCTCTCATTGTTAGTCAGCTACTTTTATGTAACAAAATGCCAGCATGGTGATTCTGATCTAGTTCAGCTGCACAAGCACTTTGACTGAAAGTTCAGAGAGGTGTTTTTAATCCTCTCCAACACGACCTAATAAAGGGTGGCAAAACAGGAAGCCCTTGTGGGCAGATCCTTCCTCACTATAATGGCAGGGTGGAAGGTGCCATCTGTCATTTCATGCCATTATATTGGAAAGTGCTGTCTCCTCTAAACTCCTTGCAGCAGCTGCTCCTGAAGGCTCAGCCCTTTGTCCTGAGCAGCCAGCTGCCTCTGCCACCCCCTTGGGAACAGTTTTGTTTTCACAGAATCAGGCAGGGCTAGAAGTGATCTCAGAGGTCATCTGGTCCTTCCGCCAGCCGCTGGGATGGGTAGGCACTCCTGACAGATGTTCTCCCTGCCAGGCAGAAATTCTGGCTCTCAGAGGCCAAACCTAAGCTACCTTTCCTAAATTAGGAGACTAATCAGCTCCTCCTGCATATAATGGCAGTTTGATGCCCAGTTGTTTTTCAGCTATGACCATTTATTCACGCAATATGATTTTGTGAAAATACGAGATTTTACTTGAGGAATCCATTGTGAAGATGATGGCTTAGTCTTTTAGAAAGTTTTTGACCTTCAATTTTATTCTCCAGGTAGCATGCTTCCTATTCCACTATTCCCTGCTTAGCCTTGATAAACCAGTGACACAAAAATGCATCAAATTCCTTGGCTGCAGGACCACAAAGCATTAAAGGTTTAATTTTAAATGAACAAGGCAACCTGCACCTCTTCAGATCTATTACAAACTTTTTGTAAGGATGTGGGCACTGGGTAATACCATTAAGCTGAAACAAAAATACAGTCAGTGCCTACAAATGAAAGTAATTCAAAGAATGAGAGAATGGGCATGATGCATTGAGATCTCTGTTCCTGGAGAATACATGCATCCCTACAAACTCCCTCCTAATTTGCAAAAGAAATTGTAGTGTAAATTTTCATTAGTGGGCACACTTTTTAGCAGATGCTTATACAAATAAATGTCGGTGGTAATAACAAGATATGCTTGGCTTCTCTCACTGATTGATGTATTCTGCCTGTACACACCTGCATTCGAAAGCACAGAAAGGAGTATTATTCTCTATGAGAAGAAGGAACATTGAAAGCCTCAAACAGTCCTGCATTTGCAACAGAAACAGAAAGGACTTTTTGAATGACTGGCTAGTGATAAGTGAAAAAAAGTCCTATTGTGTAACCACACAAAGCACTGGAGACAAGACAAACCTATTTACATATGAGAACTCAGACCTCAAGCAAATCCTAAAAGAAAGGACATGAGACAGGATAAAAGATATGCAAAAACCAGAATTCCTTCTTCCCCACAGGGAATACTGGAAATTTCTACTTCTCTCATTTTTCCTTAAGGGTTAATCCTGTATGCAAGCAACTGTGCAATGATGGTCTCCAAAAATACACTAGAACTCTGTCCATAAATGTCTTTCCGCTTCTAAAAATGCACACAAATTAGACATTGAATAGGTGCTATATATTCCATTCTCTCTACAGGTTATATGTATCATGCAAGGTATTTAAGGAAATGCTTCTCCAATTTGAGCATCATGACTAAGTATCAGGCAGAAAGAGCAAGGTTATTTTAAAGATACAAGTCAAGATTGTGTATGATTTGTACAATACTAACAGAAGAAAAAGAAATAGCAAGACCCTTGGAAACAATGTAGACATGCTGTGTTCATACAGAACAGAAACCAAATGGTAACAGAGCTTTGATATTCTAATGCTATGAGAAATTAATTTTCTCTCTGATTTGATACACTATTTTTTTCAGCTGATTCTAAGAGAATGTCCTTCCCCTATAGCAAACTATTTTAATATTTTAGTCGTTTACCTTTAGTGCAACATAGCATATAAGAAGTAATTTTATTCCACCATACAAACAGCCTTTGATGTTGTTTAGGAGTAATGGAACAGGTTAAAATGTGGTCCTGTTTAAGCTTGTACTTTACCTGTTCAAAACTTCGCTTGTTAGCTCACCTCTGCATGCAATGTTTGAATTTTCCAATATCCATGAGGCCTTTCAGTACAAATAATTAGTGTTTTGTTAAAATCAAGATTTAGGTAACCAAATATACTGTAAAAAGTTGAGAGGAAAAAAATCCAACAAAATGTACTGTCCCTGTCATCCAGGTGCTTTCATAACTGAAGTAACGACCTTATTACACTGCCTGCTTGTAAATGATTTAAAAGGTTCTGTTGTTTGACGAGTCAGAAGAGTTTAAGCAAGAGCTGGTAGGGCTCAGACAGGCAACTTTATTGTTTGTGACAGCGCCTGGTATCCTGAGCCAAAAGGAGCTCACAAACTCTTACTCATGTGTCTAGCCAGATAATCACAGGGACGTTTCTGACCTGTGGAAGAAATGTTTGTGATTTGTGAAAGTGAGCAGTTAGCACTGCAAGGAGGATTGAACTGCTAACGTGAATTTAAGGCAGTGGCTTGACATGGAACTGAACTCTCTATGTGCTAACAATTCCAAACAGTCTGCTTTGGCCACTAAATTCTAACAATCCATTATTTGCATAGGATTTCTCCTCTCATAGTAAACTGAGGGATTCTGAAAGATTACATTCTCTTGAAGACATTCTCTTAATAAAGTCTTAGCACGAGTGCATTTAAGATCTGTGGCAAAAGTTTAAAAAGAGCCAAAATAGTCACAAGTCTGTGTATTTCAGCAGTAGATGGCTTTGTCTTTTTAACTTGCATACCAACCTTATCTGAAAAATGTAAATTCTACTGCTAAAAGCACATTCCTCTGAAATCAAATGTGGGCTTCATTACTTAGGGCTGGTTGTTTCCACATTCATTTAATTAAGTTTTGTGATTAGAACAGATGAAAGAGAGGGGAACAAAAAACTAAGAGAAAGAGACACTTGCAGTGAATATCCATCCCCTCCAAAGTTCCTCTGTCATTTAAAACCAAATAGCCAAACTCACTGCGGAGTGAGTCATCTCAGTGACAACCCCTTGCTAATCCTCTTCATTCCTTATGAAATGCAATTGCCCTACAAGCTGCAGGTCCCAGCCCAGCACACATCCAGCCTCACCTAGGCTTTAATCCCAGAGCACATCTGGGTTCTGTGGGGCCACCTCGGCTCTTCCAGACTACCTCAGCTCAAGAGAGTGTGTCCCTGTGCACAGATCCCCCAGGCTCTTTCAGCCATGGCAGAACCTAGCCCTCACAGCAGACCCTGCCTGTTTGTAATGCTACCTGCAGAGCTGGAGTGGCCAGCATCTTAGAATAAGCAGTTAAGAGGCTTTACCACATAGGGAGCTTGGAAACTCACAGAAAATGTTAAAATCAATAGAAGATGACTTTGCAAATAAGAGAAATCTTTTAACTACTTGGCTAAGAAAATGAACAAGTTATTTCCTTAGGTCATGTAGCGCTGTCCAGAGTTAAATGTAGTAATTTCAAATAAACCAAAGATAGTGGATGGAAAAATGTACTTCTATGGAGTTTCTGAGAAAATGCATGTAGCATATGAAAAGGAATATGAACCTCAAAGTGCTGTGGTAATGTATCCTGTACAGGCAGGCATCACAAAAACAGAGTAAATTCTTGCAAAGTGGCTGAAGGTAACAGAGCTGTACATTGGAGAAAGGACCTGTTGTTAGGGCTCCCTTTGGCATGTACCTGATTAATTCTCCTATTTCGCATTCCTCCCCAGCAGCCAGCTGAACAGCACAGTGGGGGAATTAGTTTCCTTTGCCCTCAGAGCAATCTAATTTTCCTTAAGGAAAATGGATGGCTTTAGCTAGGCAGCTAAATATAGTCAAAGAAAACATGTTCTTTCCAGTTAAGCAAAAGCGTGTACCTCCAACAAATGACTGTCACATTAAAAATACATAACAAGTAGCACAACCCAGTCTCTAAAACAGGTCAAAAAAGGACAAGAAAAGTCCCCCAAGGTGCCAGCAGCAGAACTAATCAAGCTTGGGATTTCAAAGAACTCATGTCCCCAGGACCTCAGCTTCTCCTTCCAAACTGTGCCAAGCTCCTGCCTTCAGAAACTGTAAAATTCCTCCCCACTGCTCTTCCCTTCCAGCATCCCACTGAGTCCTCAAGGCAGCACCTGGGGGCTTCCCAGGGCCCCTTGACATATCTGCAGTTTTCATCCTCTCTCTAAAAGACGTGCTGAGACTCACCTCCTTCCCACATGCCCCACTGGCACCCGGCACTGCAGAGCTGCCAGCAGCTGCACGACCACCCACCCAGCTTTTGCCTTCTGGCAGCTGGGTGGCCAAACAGAAACCAAAAGGGGAGCTGTACCTCTGATCCTGTCCAAGGAAGGAGCAGTTAAGTCTCTCTCCTCCTCCAGCACCAAATCCTTACAAGGTTTCTTAGAACTCTTAGAACACAGCAGCTTTCCAACTTCTGTCCTATCAGATCTAGTTTATAGCAAGCAGACTGACAGAAAATGCCTGGACAGATTTACTGCACATGCTGTTTCCTTAGGATGAAGGCTAAATGTGACACAAAACCTTAGGCTTGTAAATAAGTACTAAGTGGATCAATTATAAACACTGGGGGGGCTTTGCTACTCTCTCCATTGCATTTAAAATTTTGCAAACTGCCTTATTTACAAGAAATTGTAAACATAATTTTTAAAAATCAACTTATTTTAGAAGCCATATAAAATGATCTGGTTACCTATGATTAGGAACTAAATTAATTACAAATACTATAATAATTTTTGCCTAATACTTCTCCTAGTCTTCCAATTTCACGACTACACCAAATATTGTACTAAAGTCTCAACTTTAGCAAGCATCTAAACTATGCATAAACTGAGTGCAATTTTGCCCCATCTTTATTGGAAAACTCTTTCTTTGAAGCAACATTCATGCTTTTTACAAGTTATTCTAATAATTGCCTACTGCATTTCAGTGCATTAAAGCAGTACCTTTCAGTAATACATTTGTAGTGTGTATTTGAATATCCCCTGTATCTTAGTATACAGCTGTTCCACAGTAACGGAAGTAACAAATTCTGATTTGTTAGATCCCTGTAAAGATCCCTGCTTTGAAGTCAATCCACACTAAAGTCAATAGCACTGACAGTGACTTTACCAGGAGCTGAAGCTGACCCTAAATGCTCATCTGTTATATTAGTCATGGTATCAGCCACCCATTACTTTTTGGCACCCATTTTCTCCAAAGTGGAGCACTCCTTCCAGACTCTTCTCTTTTTGTAGACTAAGGAAATTTCCAGGGAACTAAACTGTAATGTAATTATGACAGTATGACTGTGCAGTTGTCATAGCAATGGAATGAGGGTGATATGCTGTTGAAGTAAAAATAAAACTTCAAGTACAGCTAGTGGAGAACTAACAATTATTTCTAACTGATTTACCACATTTATAGGCCCTTTGGAGAAAGGGCCTATACCAGGGTAGACTGCCTTCTGAACTGCTGTACTCAGTTTTCCACCTCTGGGCAGCAGGAGCCTGTCTGTTCTGGTCTCCTTGTAAACCTGTCTTTTCCTGGGCCTGCTCATTATTGTATGTGCTATGTGGGACTGGAAAAGTTCCACAGCGTTCACTGGGTAGAGTGTTTCTCTCACTATACCCTTAAAAGATACCCTTAAAAACTTAGGAGTTATGATGAACTGGGGTTATGGAATCAAAATGGGAAAGTTGTGTTGGGATGTGGTTTGGACATGGGTAGGAAGCTTTTGTAGTAACGTGACTCCTTTCCATTGTGCACACACCAAACTCGGACTGGAAGCTGCCTGTAGCAACTACTCAGTACTTAACAAGTTACACTCTTGAACCAAGCACCCTCCTTTCAGAGCAATTCCCCTGCTTTGTGCTGTCATAATGTAGTAAAGAGATAGAGCTCACAACTGCAACACCAGGCGTAGAACCCAGCCTCTGGAAACAACTGTTTATTGACTTAATAACAAATTTCTTCTTGTTTTAAAACCTATTTGAGTTTTCCTTAGGAATACAGACTGTAACTTCTCTCCCTCACAAGATGCTGTTATTAAAAGGAACAGGGCACTGAAAACTTAGCAAGTCCCTATAATCCATCCTGGTTTTCAGTCCAAATTTTGTGGAGTGATGCATTAGGACTTTTATTCTTCCCTTGGTGCAGGGAATACCAACGAAATGTTCCATGTTGCCCAAATCATGAGCATGATTAGAAACATAAATCATTTCACTTTTTCATTTATGCAAGAGAAAGGACTGTGAGTTTTGCTGAAGTCCATTCTCACCACCGAGACTATTAAGGAATGGCACGGTCTAAAGATCTGTAAAACAGAATCACTGGTTTTAGCAGTAGAAACAGGATTTTCTCCTGATTTCAAAACCAAGTAAAATCTAATTAAGACAGAGAAGCAGGAAATTCCATTCCAAATAGAGATAGGTGGAACTTTTTCCAATGTAATTTAAAAATTGCTTTCTTCAGTCCAGGGTGATGATTAGTCCTAGTCTTCTTATGGGAGGGTTGGGAAGGGGGGTAGGGTTTGTATTCACTGATAAGGTAAATTAAAATACACACAACATTAAAAAGTTATGCTAAACATCATGCTTTTTATTTTTGGTGAAAGAGCAAGAAAATAGCAGTACTTCAACAGACTAGAAAAAGCCTCCTGTAAATACTAAAAGCACAGCAAATTATACCAAAAGCTTATACATTCATAAGTCAAAGCATAAAGTTGCATGTAAATATGTGTGTGTATATATATTAATACATGTATACACACATAGGCACACAACTTTTAAGTACACATGTAACTATCTGAATTATCTGTGTTTTCCTTATCATTCAGTTTAGTTTTGGGTGAGTGAAGCAATTAGACCAGAATTAACATTAAAAAAATATCCAACCACTGCCACAGACTAGATTAAGAACTTATACACATACACAATTACAGCACAGTCTTTACTCTTGTGGCCTTTGAATTCCACTAAAATAAGCCAGTTTTAGAGGGAATGCACCCTGGAAGTCTCTTGGCTTCTATCACTGAAACATCTTAGCCTTTGTTAAAAATTAACACAGGAGCTACCCCAGAATGTGATCTCCAATTCTTCCTGCAAACTGCATGCATGTCAGACATGAACCATGCAAAAACCCTTTGAGGTTTAAGCCCTTAATTATTACCTTGTGTCAATATTCAGGCACTGTGCTTTACAGCAATCTTCAGAATTAAATTTTAGAAACTATTATCGCATTGGGAGTTGATTTTACTTAAAATAGAGAAGGGTGAAAACTCAGATAGTTGGCAACTCTCAGCTGATTAAGCATTTCACACTATGAATTAATAAAAACTTAATCAAGTGCTATAGTAAGTTCTGAAAACAAAAATAAGTTATATTTCAAAGAACAAGTTAGTATAAAAAGTTTTAACATATGCAAAGTATGTGCTCAAAATACTTATTTCGCATTTTTAAAAAGAGCTGTCATCTACCTTACAGCAACAAAGTTCACCCAGTATAAAATATTGCAATTTGTCCCATTGTGTCATATGAGAGGTTTCCTTATTCTTCATATGATCAAGAACACTTGCACAAGAGTTCATGTTATTCCAAGCCACATAGTGGCAGACAGACTATGTTTGAAAATGTGCTTTTACTATGCAGTGCAGTAAAAGCCAAGCAAACCATTTCAGAGCAGCGTTTAGCAGGTCAAAGAGCTACGACGATGCAAGAAATCCAGAGAAGAGTATAAAAGTTAACGCCAAGTGGCAGTACCAAGAAAGTGAATTAGATCAACAGAAAAAAAACCCCCTGCTGATAATATTCACTATCACACGTACAGCTTGTAAGCTAGGAATAAATTAGCTTAAGGAGAAAAAAAAAAAAAATAACTGTGTAAACAATTCATCCAGTACAAAACTGGATGCAGCCGGTAAGAGCAGAACTAGCTTAGTAGTGCTGAGGATGTGTGTGCATCTAGATGCCTGTTCAAAATGCATTTATCAATGCCACTGACCCCCCCAAAAAATTGCCTAGAGCTATTTACACCACAGCGGAGGCTTTCCTCCCCCCTTATGAAGTTATTACAACTCAGGAAGTCGCTGCTGTCTTCTACTATTAAAATTCCAGTTATAAGCTACCAATGTTTGTAAGATGAAAACACCCACCTTCCAAATTAAATTGAAAACTCTTGTCAAGCATGTCTGAGGACTCTTCAAAAGTTAAAGTACAGCACTTTGCTCAAGTGGTATTTGCATGAGTAACTTGTACTGACAGCCTGTTAAAATAAGAGAATTTAACACAACTCGGGGTAGCTGGGTGTTCCTTCTCAGGAAGAGGGATCCACACAAATTCCAGTCGTTCTTGTTGAGGTGTGTTACAGGGAGAGAAGGACAAAAGAACCTCAGTTCAGTCGGCCTTGAGGGGAATCTTCCTGCTTCTAGAAGTATTCCTCCTCTTCATCAAAAAATCCGTTTTCCAGGGCGTACGAGCAGTCTGCGTTAGAGTCAGCTTGGCAGGCACCTTTGTATTCTTGAATGGATTCGTACAGGGAGTAGAGCTGACACAGCAGTGACATATCCAGCTGCCGAAGGCCAACCTGAAGGGGAAACAATTCCAACAGTCATCATTACAATTGCCTTTCTATGGCAGTATATATCTTCTGTTGCTAAACAAGAGGTTCAAGCTTCTTTCCACCTTGAACAGTTATGAAATGTGGAAGTAAAATTTATTTTCTAAGGTGACAGGTGGACAAAAGAACAAGGAACAATGTGATGCAATAATACAGAACAAATGCAAAGTGCTCTTCAAAACGTATTAGAACGGTGTGCTTAACTTCCAATAGGCAGTTCACTGCTATGGGAACCATGGCAGATAAATTCACAAAGTCTATATTCCTCATCATGAAAGGGAGATATTTTTCCAGAAACAATGTGTGTCTTTCACACATCTTTCTCTCACACCATCACAAGGCACTCTGTTTTTGTTTGAAATGGCCTGGAGTAAAAATTTCAAATGGGACTCTGACTGATTTTCCCACTTCCCAGCTAAGTATTTCTACTCTAATTTTCTTTTGTATATTGATGTACCTGGGCATCTGACAAAGCCAGATTGCCAGCACAATACAGCACACTACTTTAAGGCAGCAAAACTAAAGCAGAAGTGACACAAGTACAAATGTCCTATCTTGCAAATCTTCAGAGTATTTTCACGTGCCACTCAAGCATAGGCTTGATTATAATTAAGCACCTAATATTTTTTGTTCCTTAAGCTTCTCAAATGTTAGTTCCAGAGCGAGCTAAAGATTTGAAGACCCATTAAAAAAAGGCTGCATCTTTATGTCAGAACAAAACCAGTATGTTGCTCCGCGAAGTGAAATAAAGCTACTTATTTAACTCAATTCAGTCTCCCTCTCTGGCAGCAAAATGGAGAGTTCACTTGACATTGTCACCTATCCAAGTCAGATCAAATTAAAACTAGGTTTTGTCTTGCAGCAAATTTAAACCGCTATCCAAGAAGAGGTTTTAGAGAAACAGCCATTTCAACCTTATTTTTCAAGGAAGTGTTAAGCCGACAGACTGTTCCTACTGAGGCTCAGTTTCACCAAATAAAAAGTTTCTGCCACAACTCATGTCAAGAGGAAATAAATAAATAAATAAATAAATAAATAGCAGCCTTTACTGCAACCTGAACACCAGGCTATATTTTACTCAGAATGAGAACTCTTACCTCCCCTTATGCTTCTAAATTCTCAGGACAATACACTCAGCACACAAGAAAACCACAAGAAGCTAGCATGAAGATCTTACTTTGATATTGCTGAACTATCCTACCAGCAGCTCTTTCTAAAAGTGAGGAGAAAAAAAGAAGTCATACACCAGAATGCTATTGAGAAAAACAGGATACAGCATCTTTCAAGAACAACACAAATTACTTGGTGACATCATGAAGCCAAAACACGAAGTCCTGCACAGGCTAAATGTGAAGACTTCAGGACAAGACATGGAACACTGTGCTAGCTGCCAGGATATTAAAGAGAAGTCTTTCCACCACCTCAGATCTATGCTACTTTTCTCACCCATTTTCCTTTATAACCTAAAGAAACTGCTCACCCCAGGTAAGAAAGGATGCTGTGAAGTTGGACCTAACACTATGACATACAAACATAAGATCCACCTGGCAGACCTGCATGAGAGCTTAATGTTTGAGGGATAAGACTACAGTCCAAAACTGCTCAAAAAGCAACCACGACTGAGTTGAGCCAAAACAGTCAACCCAAAGACAGGCAACCTTTGTCTCCCAAGGAAAGTGGGAGCACATTCACCAGAAGCTCCATTTTCTGAGCTCCATAAAGCACTTCAGTGCTTTCTGTGAAGTTCAATTCTGCTGACTACCAAGCACAAATTTCAAGGGGAAAATTGCTCAGCAGCATTAACGTAACAGGTCTTTAAACCAAATAGTTACGTTTAATATCTTATTCTTCTGTTGCTGCCACTAATATCAAACAATCAAACAAGAAGTCCACTGAGAAAAATGCAGCCTCTTCAAAACTTTCAAGTATGATTCCTGAGGTAAGAAAAGCCTGAAGAAATGTCCAACCCCGATAGCATTAGCACAGTTTTTAATGCCAGCCAAGATTTGATTTCTGCGTTTGACTCTTGATAAGACAACCTATAGAGCACAATTCCATATGATAACTCTGTTCCTCAGACTTCAGTTCTGAAATGGCCTCTCCTTTCGTCCATCCCTCTCCAAAGCATGCAAGTTCAGCACTTTCTCAGCTTTAAAAACTTACATACACAGTGCCTTGCTTGATCATGCAAGGAAAGATGCTCTGTGTATTTCTTCCTCGCTCACTATGGAAAATTTAAAGCAAACCCATCACTCAATAAAAATATCTTTGGCTGCTGCAAGAAAGAGTGTTCAGTATCAGTAATAAAGTGCTTTTATCTTCTTGATGAAAGGCAGCCTATTAGTACACAAGAGTCTCTCTAATTTGTACAGGCCACAGAAAAGTACATCTGGAACCAAGGAGCCTGTTGCTTGAAAGTCTTTGATGCGTTTAGAAGTATCTTTTTCTTCAGAAGTATTTTATCAAATTATCATCAAGTATTAAAGGAAGGTTTAAAGGGGAAGTCTAGTTATCAAATGACTTTAGAAGTACCTCATTTGATTTCCCATTAGGAAAAAAAATAGATTACACTTGTCTAACGAGTTAACTTTGCTTTTTCGGAAAGGCTTAAGACGCCTAAGACCATATGTCCATGTTTCCTTTTACAGCACTGCACAAGAAAGCCCCAGTAGTCGATAGACACCCCTCCTTCCTGAGCTTTAATGCAAACTGGCAATTCTAATACACATTTTTAAGAAATTATCTCTAACTGCTGAAACACTGGTAGCAGACTAAGATTTCAGCACATTACACTGTCCTTCTAAATCCAAAGAAGGACCTTTCAAAAGAGCTTCTTGTCCTTTTTAGCCTAAGAAAAACAGTCTTGAACTGGGCAGATTTTCAGCAATATCATATTTTATATGCTTCACGGAGTTATTAGAGCTGGAAGACACCTCTGGAGATCATCCAGTCCAACCCTCCTGCCAAAACAGGGTCACCTCTAGCAAGTGACACACGATCGTGTCCTGGTGGGCTTTGAACGTCTCTAGACAGGAAGACTCCAAAAGCCCCCTGGGCAGCCTGTTCCAGTGCTCTGCCACCCTCAATGAAGAAGTTCCTCCTCACGCTGAGGCGGAACTCCTTGCGTTTCAGTTTATGGCCACTGCTCTTCATGCTGCTGCTGGGCACCACCGGAAAGAGTCTGGCGCCGTCCTCTTGAGACCCACCTTTCAGATATTTATATATATTAGTGAGATTCCCTCTCAGTCTTCTTTTCTGTAGAGTAAACAGCCCCATCTCCTGCAGTCCCTCTTCATAACAAAGATGCTCCAGACCTCTAATTATCTTTGTGGCCCTCCGCTGGACCCTCTCCAGCAGCTCCTTGTCTTCCTTGTACTGATTCTACAGAATCCCCAGCGCGCAAGGCTTAGGCTATTATTAGTCATTACAGCTGCAGCTTGCACCAGCAAAGCACCAACACCCAATTAGTGTTTAATCAAAAGGTGCGCCAGGTCGCCCGGAAGAATTTCGGTATAATAACGCCGCGCTACAGGATCAAAACAGAGTCCTGGAGAAAGCTACGCCGAATCACGGCCACTTGGGCTGCACGAATCAGTGCCGACTATGGGGGTATTGTTCAATGCCAGCCTTTCGCCGTGGGTGCCGCGTCCCGGTGGGTGCCGCAGGGTGCGGAAAGCGGCTCCACATCCCCATCCACACCCGCAGCAGCCCGGCACCACCAGCCCCAGCCCTCCCCCGCCGCCGGTACCGACCGGCTGACGGGGGCTGCACCGACCCGGGC
>JANPWX010000097.1:4369652-4396111 GCA_024734555.1 Trochalopteron elliotii | reverse complement strand
AGCGCCACAATTGAAGGGGTCGCGCCGCAGGTGCCCCGGCTCAGGGCTGGGGCCGCCGTGGGCGGCCACAGCTCGGCCGCTTTGTCTGAGCGGCGGCGAGTCCGTGCGGGCGCGGCCTCAGCCCATGCCCCGCAGGAATAGCCCCGCGGCAGCGCTCGGTGCCCGGGCACCGGGAGGCAGAAGGGCCTTGAGACAGCGGGGCTGAGCCGCCGGGCTCGGTCTGGGGGCTGGGGGAGGGATGAAGCGCAGTGAAAGCAGGCATGAAAGCAGATTAAATGCTACAGGCGGAGGGTGACCAGTTTTTCTGTGGCGATGGTGTTACATCAGTCGCCTGCTAACGCGACAACTGCCCTCCCTTTCCATCAAGATGTTTCTTTCTGCCCCGGTTTGGACTGGGATAGATGGCTTCTCAGTAGCCTGTACATTGCCGTGGTTTTGATTCAGCATGAGAATAATGTTGGTAATATACTGATTGCTTTAATTTTTGCTAAGTCGTGTTTATGCTAGGGGCTCTTTTTTGCCTCTCTGTCTGCCTCATGCTCTACTCGGGAAAAGTACACAAAAGAACCTGGGAGAGAGTACAGCCGTGACAGGTGACCCAAACTGGCCAAAGGGATATTCACCTTTTTTATTTGTACTTTGTTTTCAATTATTAAACTGTTCTTATCTCAACCATCGTGTTTTACTTTTCTCCTTTCCATTCCACTGAGGGGGAGGACGGAGTGGGGGGTGGCTGAGTGAGCAGCCGTGGTGCTTAATTTCCAGCTGGGCTTAAGCCACGACACTTTGACACCCCCACAGCCAAGTTTTGTACCAAAAGTGTTTTATCTCTAAACATTGCAGCTACACAACCCTAGGTCTATCTGCTTTGTGAGTCAAATGTCTCAATCTGAGTTAGCTCGCTGTCTTCCAGCATTTTTCACAGAGAGGGTTATTGCTTTGCTTTACAGAAATACGCAGGTCCTTTCCTGAGAAGACTGTGCAGAGGGAGCCGTGCTCCAGGACTGGGGATGTGGCGCGGGAATTCCCAAAATTGCCAGTGCGGCCACAGCTCTGGTACCACAGCAATACAACCTCAGTGTGCCAACTCTGATTTTGTGCCTTTGATGTTTCCCTCCCTATCTCCTTGACATGTTTGCATATCCGAGGTCTCTTGAAATAATAATAATAAAAATTAGGGCAGTTTTGGATTATTCAAAATCCAAACCAAAGCAGGGTATAAAATTGGAGTTCTGGGAATATGCTGCTATTGCAAAGCCAGATTGTTTAGAGGTGCATTCCTATTCCCATGACCCTGCTTTGTTTGTGGGGTTTTCTCTTCAAGAAATACCCAGATATGGTCATTTTGAGTTAAGCCTCTACATACTTTCAGTTTTGTTCCCAGACTCACATGGCTTTTTCATGGTTTAAATGTCATCAGACGCTGTGACAATTGTTTTCAAACTGCTTACAGTTGAGGAAGCTTTTGCCAATTTTTGTTCATGTTTACGTGCCACTTTAGGGATTGATTTCTCAGGCAACCTGATGTGTTTTTTGATGCTTTTTACCCTGGAATGAAGAAGATTTTTTTTCCTCTGTTAGGCACGATGCTACTTCTGCCCAAGTTGATTGTAAAAAATGAAATTGTGCTCATAGCTTTTATGAAACTAAAGGCATTTTAAATCATCCTTATTGTAGATCAAAAGTGTCAACCAAGGGTGCCTGACTGCAAAAACTTTTCGGTTTGCTAAAGAAGTACACACTGTGCTAGCTTTCTGCTTATTTGCAATTACATTTATTTGTTCTCCATTCAACACCCCCCTTTTTTCTCCCAGATGACAGCTATTTGAAAAAGCTTGTATTATTTTATCTAGACCACTTTATCTTAATTTTTTTTTCGGCTTACCTGATTTCATTAAATTGACTGCATTTTCTTCACACTTGTGTCCTTTAGGCAGCTTGTTGATATGCTTACCATTGCAGAGACCTTTATGCTGTCTTACTGCTCAGCTTTGTAACCTGAAAAAGGAAAAAAACCCCACTTTTTGGGTTTTCAGTGAACCTTCTCTCAACTGGCAACCTTATCTAGCCTTCATTCCTACCAAATTCATAATTATCCTTTAAAATCAAAATCTACTGCTTTATTTATTCTGACCTAGTTATAACAGGGTGATAATGGAAGCTGGAGTCATTTGCAGTTAATGTCTTTTGGATATGAAGCAAGCTTTTGTTAGCTGTATAGACCTCTTGGTCTTTGTTGGTTCCCAGAACTGAACTACAGAAACATGTTACTTGTCAAAACTGATCTTTGCTGAGGACGTTACCTCAAAAAACCCCACATTAAAAATACATGTTGCTATGTCATAAAGAATTAGGAAGTTCCAGAAGAGAGGTGTCCCATAACATCTCCTTACGGAAATGCATTACAGTGTGGGTTTAATTTACATATTCATATGTGATGTTTTTCCTTTTCTAATTCATTAGGAGGATACACAATGCCTCCGTGTCATTTGTGCATCATTTACTATCAACCCTCTCTCCAAATGTGGTGATCTATATGCGTTATAGCGTACCTTGATTTGATACATTAAAACTGTTCCCTACAGCCTTTTCTCTGATGCTCTCCCCTCTAGTAACTGAGTTATCCACAGATGTTAATGGAATTCCTCATTATGACAGCCCCATGTTAGAAGGTAGCATTGTTATCCACATTGGAATGAGGACACGGAGAGCTGAAGATAGGTCGTGGTAAAAAAAATCAACTAATTTTAAATGCCTGGTTTGTGATTCCCAGGAATGTTTTTCCACCCAGCAGAACTGACAAAAGGATGTGTGCCTCTGCTCCAAGCTACCTTGCACAGAGCAGCACCTTTGCTTAAAGCTACCTTTATTAGAAATTTAAAGTAATACTCCATAGTTTGCAGCAACATGGCACGTGTCACATTTGTCAGCTGTGCACCAGGGATCTGTTAAAACTTGCTAAACAAGATGCACCAGAGCTCATCTGTCCATATGCTTTCTGTGTTGGGAAGATGTCTCTCATTGGCTTAACTTGCAGTCAGAATTACTTGTCAAGGGCCAGTCAGGATCCAGATACCACAAACTAGGCATAAGCAAGACAAATTAATAATTAGTTACACACGCTTTACTCTTCCATTTGCCCCTGTATTTAAAGTGCCTGAACACACTCTGTTTCTCATGAGACCTATAGCTTTTATCACTGATATGGAGGAACAGAGATCAGATTGTTCTGTGCTGCTTTGGGAATGATGCAAATCTCAGCCACTTGGCAAAAAAGAATTTAGAATTTGCTGGGTATTATTGGAACCTGATATATGATCCCATATAGTGGTATATCCAAACAGAAATTAGATTTTTCATTCTAAGAATTGAATGATCAAGGCATAATTTCTCATCAGTTTTAAATAAAAATGGTCGGGTCCTCATTTTGACACTTTTTTTCCAGGTATATTTTTATATCTCTGCCTAAAAGGTGAAACCTCAAGTATATTCTAACACATAACACAGGGGCTTCCAGCTAGGCCCCTAGCAAAGTGGTATCCTCAGATCTAGAGCAGAGATCCTCCTATTTAAGCTACCAGAGTAAACAGGAGCAATAGAGGGCTCTTGCCTTTTTTATAAGTCTGTGACCTCATAGATACCCAAGAAAGACACTTCAGCCTTTGCAAGGTTCAGAACAAAGTGCTAAAAACACAAATATGGAGGTTTGGGGATCCAGGCTCCAGTTTAAGGTTCTTGATGAAAGGTATTCTTGTGGCTATAAACCCTGGTACACACCACTTGCCCTCTCAGCCTCTGCTGTTGCCCTTGTTGTTGGTTTTCCCACCAGATCCTGTCCTTGTCCTGGCACAGACCCTGTTCCAAAGCAATATCCCCTAGCTATGGTCTCCAGTACCCTTGTTCCTATCCCTGCCTTCTCTTGCTTCTGCTGCCACACATAGATGCTCCATCTCGGTGTCTGTGGAAAGGGATCCTGGACCAAAAACTCCCTAGCCCTTTATACCCTCACAGTCTGCACCAGATCTTCACCCACCCTACTCCTCTGGGTCAATTGGCAATTTATGGGGTCCACCAACACTTCATTGAAGTCTTTCTCCATGCCCACATGGGCAGCTCTTATCTTACAGCTTGGGCCAGTCTTGAGGCCCTCCAGGGTCTCAGTCCTTATCTGAAGATAACCAGTCTTTGTTCATCCCCTGCTTAGCCATTCATGTTAACAAACAGAGTTCATTTAGAGTTTGCCTATGCTAGTTTTTGAGCAGGACCCACTCACACTAAGCTGTAAGCAAGTTACAGTTAAACTTATGCCTACACAATTAATTTCTAATATTCTATAAGAAAACTTGTTTTATTCTTCAGCACTCTTGCTGCTGCCTTCCTCAGCTTCTCTGCTGTATCTGATGCTACCCTTTAGCCTGCTGCAGTGAAGTCAGAATGCTACTTCTTCCTTTTTCATGGAGAAACAAAAAAAAAAGAAGAAAATTTTGGCAACGGGAGAGAGAATGCATCTAGGGTATGGGGGGTAGGTGTGACAGAAAGGTGGTTAGGACTGGGCGAAACAAGGACAATCGATTTAGCAGGAACCAGAGGTTACAGGAAGTGATCTGTGGAGATCTAACAGTGTGTGTTAGTAACTGTTTCATCACTGATGGCAACTCCCAGCCAGCAGTAATGCACATGTAGGGTTTTGTTATTCTTGTGAGGTTTGTTTTTTTGTTGTTGGGTTGTTGGTTTGGTTTGGTTTGGTTTGGTTTGGTTTGGTTTGGTTTGGTTTGGTTTGGTTTGGTTTGGTTTGGTTTGGTTTGGTTTTTTTAAGTGTCAGCAACTCAAAGCAGAGCTCTCATTCCTCTCTCCTTTGCACAATGAGGATGGTATGGATTTTTGAACTAATTTATGCCCACCAGTTAAAGCAGTGAGATGCAGTATGGAAATCTAAATAGCATGTGCATGTGGCAAATAGGCAGTTACATTTCTGCAATGATGAGTGGTCTAATTCCTCTCTCTCATTGTATTTTTTTGCACTGCAGTCAGTTCCAAGTGCTGCTGTTTTTTGTTATGAATGGGAAAAAAGACTCAAAGTCTATGCTTTCCTATCACAAATTCTGGTTTGGGTTTATAGGAAGGATCATACTAAGGAGAAATAAGGACTGGATCTGAAAGTCAAGTTGATGGGACCTCCAGTTGAGGTATCTAACTGTTTGCTTTCCTGATGATGCCAAAATATGGTTTGTTCATATCTCTGTTTAACCTTAGATCAAGCTATGAATCTTCTCCACAGTACAGCACTCAGTGCACTGCAATACTGGTTTTAAAATCTCCTTATTCTGTCCTCTCACTTTATTAAATTAGATGTAGTGGTATCAGTTTTTTTCCCCCCTAACTCTCTAGCCTCATAGATTCTTCCCCATTATGTGAACTCTAGAAAAAAAAAAAAAAAGAGTTATAATTTAGACCACACCAAATTCATAATCCTATAATGTGTCCTTGTTTTCAGGATTTCTGTTGTAATTGAGAAAGCAAGCCATTTTAGTATTTCTTATCAGCTGGTAAAAGTAAATCCCCAAAATGAAACGAGAAACAATGGTAGGCTGTAGGAATTTACGATTTCAGTATTATATGAAAACTCATCGCCACAAAAGAATCCAACAGTTTGTGAGGTAACTGTGTAATAAACTAACCTCACATCTTCCCTATATCTCTTTTTGCAGTGTCAAAAAAAAAAAAAGGTAAAGAAGGACTTCAGTGTGCTTTGGGATATTTTCTCCTCTTTCCCATGAGTTCAGTACAGTTCTGATAAGCATTTGCCTCTTCCAAAAGATGGTTTCAGGGGGCATTTATTATCAGTCTGTGTGGTTAGCTCAGTTTGTTAGCCTCACAAGAACTCACCTCTTACTCTCAACAGTCTGACGACTTACAATAACAGCTTTCCAGAATCTGATTACTGAAAGCAGATCGCCAGGGGATCAGAGCTACAGGCTTTAAGGGTATTTGTCTTATTATCCCAGTGACACTGAGCAGACCCTTTCCTTTAGTGAGATCTGCATTGGGGTCAAATCTGAAGGATGCTGTCTAAGCTGGGCTGAGGTCATCTGAGGTAAAAATGATGGGAGTTTTAAATCTGCAGGCGAAACTGCACAGCGGGGAGCGAGCTGCTGAGCAGGAATGGCTGCGGGTGCACAGAACTGGGAAGGACTTGTGCTTGCAGAGGGCAGTTTATTGCAGATTCTCTAGCAATTTGTATCTGCCTCAAAGCCTTTTTGAGTGAGGAATGGTCATTGGTAATTTAAAAAAAAGAATTCTTTATTTCTCTGCAAAATGGTCATTTGGAGCAAACATGGACATTACTATGTACTGTTATGTCAGCTGATGTTAGCAAAGAGATCATATTTCTTGCTTCTTTCCTCTGTGTTCTCCCTTAGCAAATGTGTATATGAGATTGTTTTTTTCCAGGCTGAATATGGCAATCTCTTAGATAACATGTTTTCACTAGATAGATGTAGATTACACTGCCCAGAAGATAAACATTTCTCTTCAGCTGTAAATGGCTATAATTCTGCCGGGGGGGGCAAAATTTTATATTCAGATGTACCTGTGTTCTTGTAAAATGACCTTTCCTCTCCTGCAATGCAAGTAGACAGATTTGTGCCTGAACTGAGTTGCTGAATAATTAAGTTCGAAACTGAGCCCGTGAAAAACCCGAGTTCATACCCTTCAGTTCAGCTGTGCCAAATGCCATTGTCCCATACTGCCCTCCGCCTGCCTGGAGCTCTGCCTGCTGCTGCAGAAAGGCTGAGCCCTCTCTCAGGCTCTCTCTCACTCCTCTGCAGGCCCTCAGAAGGAAGAGTGATGAGCAACTTCCAGCAGGGCCTCTTCCTTGCAGCAGCACTGGGGTTGCACAGGATGGATGAGGCCAGCCAGCCAAATTGAGGCCAGGCCAGTGCTTGAGGGGAGCATCCACGTGTGGACCTGGATCTCCTTGTCTTGTGCTGAAATGGAGCCACCTCTGAGGTGGGACAGGGGAAATAATTTAACAGTGCGTAACATTATTTCTAAACAGTTTAGAAGAGAAAGGTGCTCTGTGTAATTGAAAGTTCATTTAGGTAGAAAGGTTGTAATTACCTGGCACAGTTAGAGGAGCAAAGCTATTATGAGTGTCTGATGAAAGCTGTCATCAGTTGTTTAATGGCCAACAAGTGACTAGAATTTTTGTTTCATATTTCATACAAGAACAGCACATTCAGCAGCCCCAGTGACCCCTAAATTCAGTGCAGGGACACTCAGCAATTACTGACCCAGATGCAGATGTTCTACTAACTGAACTATCATCATTGCTTCTTGCAGCATTTTAGTATGTAGCACCTCAACAGCAACAAGTTTGGGCCTTATTTCATATGGACAGCCTACTTTTGTCATGGTACAAAGGAATATCTTTGAAATACTGTCAGTATTTAAAAATTAAATATGTTCTATGCAGCAAACATAATGCTTGAAAATAACCTTTTGGTGTTAGTACATGATACCAGATTTTTAGCTGGTGTGAATTTGGCAAAGAAATTGTATCAAACCAGTTTACATTTCAAATAGTGTGAAAAAAATCCACCCCTCTTTTTTCTCTTTCTCTATTAGAAAATCCACTCTCAGGCAGTACAAACTGTGTTTGTTTCTGTCTCCTGATCAAGAAATGTATGTGCCTGCCAGGAGAGAGGATGATCTTTATCAGCATGTGCTGAGCTCATGTGCCTCTCAACACAATCATGCTTTTCCATTTATTGCAGACAGACATGATTGTCCCAGGCTGACATGTGGACTGAGAGAAACCCACCCAGCTCACCAGGGGATCTAAAGGTTGAGTTCATCTTCCTTCCTTGAAGTCCCTCCAGCTTTTCAGAGTTGTTCTTCATTGGTAGAGACATTGAGGAATAACTGTAATGCCAACAGCTGTCATTGCCGGGTGGGAATTGTGCTGGAGTGCAACAATTCCTGCACACACCTTAGGCACCTGCTGCAACAATGGAGACAACTCACATGTGACAGGATCAAACCATATAATAATCCAGTCAATTCTTTGTCATTTTACAACCTGGTGCCATCTGGAGTATGGCACAGAGAGGGCCTAACCCAAAAAGCAATCTACAGTAAATGTTGAGGTTGCAGAAGGAAACGAAAACCTAAAGTAAAACAAAAGACTAAAACCCCTGCAGGGGGAAATGTGACAGCAAATATCCACCAAGAGGGGAAGCTGCTAAGTCCAAACATCAGGGCTGGAAATGAGATCACATCAAGCTGATCCCTAATCAGTCACTGACAGGAACAAACAGGTACACAAATGAGTTGAAGGGAAAAACAGGGATTTATGAAGTATTTTTGGCAAGTCTGGAAAGATAAGAGTCATTCCATTTGGCAAATGTAATCTAAAGGCTTCTTTGCTTTTCTCTGTTGAGTTGCCCAGGGAAGATGGAAGCCTAGAGAGACTGCCTGAATAGGAACCATCAAAAATAGGATTGCTATAGTGTCCAACACTTGCTGTGAAAATAAAAGTCAGTTTTAAAGCACATCAATGATTAATTTCCACTTGCATCTATAAAGAATGCTAAGGAGATAAAGTGGTGGAGATCTTTTTGAGTTTACAGGTTGGACAGGCAAAAGCAACTGCATTGTTCTTAGTCTCCTTTCTCTCTTAGCTTCTTTTTAAAAACTGTGACAGGATAAAAAAAAAGTAATTTATACAAGGCCACAAACCCCTATACTATGAGAAATAAGATGTGGAGTGCAAGGTATGCATGCTTTGAGTTCAACTTACTGTTTTTTATCACTGTCAGAGTGCAATTGCTCTTTAATTAGAGTTTTCAGAACTTTTTGGAATACCTGTGACCTGGAATAACTTTTAGATATCTCACAATTATTGTCAATTTTCAACTGTAAGAAAAAAAAAATCAAGAAACATCTCTTTTATTTTTCAATTATGAAAACTTTTAGAATAGAATGAGCATAATTTTGTCAGTGCTTTGAAAATAGGTTACTCACTCTTTTGATGAAGACTTTTATATTTACCAACTTTATTCTTGTCAAGTCATGCTTTCTCTGATATTGCTTTGAGGTAGAGAGAGAAGGAGGTAAAATGAAAATTTGATATCACTTTGGTGAACTATCATAGTTCAGAAGATAAACAGTAACTCATAAATGCCATGATTTTTTAATAATTTCAGAACTGAAATATCTTGCTGTCTCTGCTTTAGACTTGATTCTGAATATGAATTACTTTTAATTCTCATTCATTTAATGAAATATCAACAAAACCATAGCTGGCTAAAACTGCAAGAAGTGCGCAATTTAAGATATTTTCCAAAATTTTCATAGGAAGATGCTTCCTAATATGTTCTAGAGACCTCTGGCATTCCTAGAATAAGCCCCATGAGGCTTGATCCAAATCTCATGGAATTCAGTGTCAGTCATTCCACTGGCTTCAGATGTAGAGAGAGTTGGGTTAGAGCTTGTGTCAAAACAATAGGAGGCCTGTGGTGTTTGAATGTTGGATGTTTCAGAGAAGAGCTGACAGTCTCACTGTCAAGCTTTTCCTTAGGGACCTCGGTCTTCAGAGCAATACTGATTTACCAAATAGACCTGGGAGGTGCATGATAGTCACATAAACAAGGATGAAGAAAGATGGTGGTACTTGTAATACTGGCCTGTGTAAAGGACACAATCAGTTTTTTAAGAGAAAATGTAGGGAACTTGAAGAAGGCTTTTATTAAGCAGTATTAATAGCAAAGTTTTATCACATTTCACAGACACTAAATATGTGGGGGATTTTTTTAGCTGAGGGCAAGAACTCAATGTGTGATTTAAAAATCCTACTTTTGATAATGGCAGTGATATGAGATGATCTGAAGAACTGCAGGTGAGCATGTCCTGGATTACTGATGTATGATAACATCAGTGTTTCGCTGCCCAATGCCCAAGATATGGAGGTGAGGTGCTTTTACTCTTGTCCTCACTGGTTTTCACACTATTGCTCCATCTTGCTGATACATTTGAGTGTGGTTCAGCCTGTCTCGATTTTAATCTTCATCTTCTCAGGAGTTTGTTTTGAGTTGGTCTTGGCTTTCTGGTTTGTTTTGTGGGGGTTTCCTGCTAGGTTTTTGTTTGTTTCTTCTAACAGCCATACAGCAATACCTTTACCATCACAGACTGAAAGACCTGGTTTTATGTAATCACTCCTTTTCCTCAAAACATCTCCTTGAAGTGTTAAGTGCACTGCCACACTCATTTGAACCTCAGCATAGCAGTTAGGTTGCATAATGCACTTCTCTAAATCAGCTTGAGCAGATGGGAAGGAAAATATCTTGAGCTAGCACAGCACAACTCCCCCTGGGCACTTTTCAGATGGCAGTGGAAGTGCAGCCTGGCAATGCCCTATTGTCTTGATTTTGTCCTCTTGAATGACAGAGGCAGCCTAGCCTGAACAAAGAATTATTCCCCCTGGCTCTTCCTCTCCTCCCAGTTTACACTGGGAGCACTGTACAACTACACTTTTTAAAATATTGCTCGTATGGTAATTTTTCTCAGCCACCACACATTGCTTCCTTTCTACTGGTATTTAGGAAAAAAAAAGAGAGAAGATAAAAAATTAAATGAGTGAGATATAAACAAGAACAACACAGGTTAAAAGGTGATTAAAAATAGTGGCATTAATAAGTCTTTTTTTTATGCTTATCAGGTAGGAAGCTCACAGCTTTATGAAGAAAGTAATCCTTGTCATTTTATTAAAACTCCATGATCATCACTGGTTAATTTATCAAAAACAGAAGGAATGGAACACTACCAAGCGAGGCTAAAGGCATCACTTAATTCAACCTCACTGTAATCACTGAAGTCAGGAATTTGTTTAGCTGGCATCATCTGTTCTCTGGTATAGAAGCAAATGTTTATATAAAAACAATGCAAAAATCAAGTTAGAACTGACTGTTTTAATGAACTATTAGAGAAAACAGGCTCCGTGTTAAGACAGTTGTGACAGAATCCACTGGTTTTGAACAAAAACTTCACCTGGAGAATTTATTAATGTGAAATTAATTACATACATAAATGTCAGTAGTGGTGTCAAGGTTTTTAAGTACCAGGTCAGCTATTCAGTGAAGGAGGGACACATCCATGATCTGACCAGAGGTGCTGCTTATTTGTGGTGCTTCATGAACAAGCAGCAGGAAGAGCTCAGATCTTCAGTTTAGTACCCTTGCCCCAGAGCAAGCCACGGCTGTCCCTCAGAACCTGCCCAAAGAGCCATAAGAAGATCAAGCTTTTCTCCTGCCCTTGCTCTGATAAGCCAACAAAGTGTCTGTCCTCTTTTTCTGCTACTTCATCCAAGGATTCAGTTCACTTCCAGCCTTCTTTCCTCATATAATTTATTGATGTCAGTGGCTGGGAAATTGCTAACTACTTTAAGCTTTTACAATTTTCAAAAAGACTACAGCCCTGTGTGCAAGAATATTCCCTTATGTACGTCTTCTGCAATTTAAATTGTGCTAGACCTAGTTTAGGATGGCAGCAAAATGGGCCAAAGAACTGATAAAACTACAGAGAGTTTAGGTTCACAAATTTTTTGTAGTCCAGGGACAAACTCTTTTAGAGAACCTGGAGCAGGAAGGTACTGAGACAGATTTAAGGCTTTCTAAGCCAGCTTGGTCCCGATTTTCCATATATGCAAAGGTTGGGTTAACTTTGAATTCACCAGCTCCAATTCCTCCCAGTCCTCTTCTTTTTCCTTGGAGTTTCCTAAGTTTTATACCACTCTGCTCTGTATCACACTTGCATCTTAATCCAGTCCTGTTTATTTCCTTCACATTTCTCAAACTCTTTTAAATTAGTCACTTCACAACATTTTGCTGTGCTTCCTTGTCTTGCAAAAGTTGAATGGTTTTTTTTTCCTACCTTTTTGAAGCTTCAGTGCAATGTGAAGCACCAGGGGTGCCCTTCCAGCTTTTATTTTCTCTACAGGAGTCTGTGCTTAGTTTACTGTCTTTGCTGGAGACCACATGAGCAGCAGAGTTCACAATTGACGTGAGAGGCTCAATTGTGCTCCCACTCTCAGCACAGGTAGAGCCAATGCATTTTTCATCACTGTGGCAGGGGTTTCTATGGGTCTCGTGATTGTTGCAGTGTTCCTTATGGGAAATTCAATGAGGAGAGTCATGGGAGATGCTGGAAGAAAATAAACACAGGGGCACCTTTGAGGAGGTTGTTTTGGTTGTGGAAAAGAGAGATAATGACATTGAAAAAGAAGCAGTGAAATAAGAAAAAAATAAAGAGAGAAGAAAAGCCTCTTTTGAGGTTAGGTTCTCAGCAGGGAAGGAGGAGCTCAGTTTAAAGGTCATTGGGGCTTTTGCTGGAGCAAAAATAATGAGGAGAAATAGGCAAATTTGAAGTGTGTATTTGGGGGACACAGCCCCGGTGGTATGGTGAAGCGTGTAACCAGTGAGACAATAAAGAAAGAAAGAAAAGAAAAATGTGGCAAAAGGAAATAAATGTTTCCTGGAAACAGTGCTGAGAAAAATAACACCCTTAATACAGTAAAATTGTCAGCATGATGAAAAGGAGAAGCCAAACCAAGTAGGAAAAGAGAAAAACAAGAACATCTATGGTGAAATACATGTAGGGGAGAGGGGGTTCTGCTTCCTCTGTCTTTTCTCAAGCATCTATTAATGTGCATAGTGAAGAGCTCTTATTTTTCCATTCACACGTTCCTTTGCACCTTTCTACATAACTTTTCTGTGTTTATGGATATATATCACAGAATCACAGAATATGCCGTGTTGGAAGGAACCCACAAGGATGATCGAGTCCAACTCCCAGCTCTGCACAGGACATGCCCAAGAGTCACACACACTTAATATCTTTCTTATGTTGTAGACTTCCAGATGGGATTGTCCCATTTTACATCACCTTGAGAGTTTCCAGAGAAGTTACAGCCTCAGCAGAACACAGCTGCATCTCATGTCTCATGCATCTCACAGTTTGCAGTGTGAGCTGATGATGGGCAGTAGCTGATTGACATTGCTGCCACTCTGATTCTCAGCTGTTGGAGAAGTTTCTTGTTTTCTTCAGCATATACCTCAGCATTTGATTTTTAACTGCTGCAGGGTCAAATCTTTCATTAAGAACTTTTGGGGATTTACAGACCATGGCCTAGGTCTAATGTGCCACAGCTATGCAACATTTCCAGTGAAGATCTTCACTGTGCCATGTCCTAGACAGGCAAGGACTTTCAGTGGCTTTCAGGGAAAGGTTACAATTTCATCTCTTCCCCCAGGTGTTTGTCTGCAGGAATATGGAAGGATTGGATAGACTGTGTTTATTTGGGCAAATACTGACTCTTCTGCCTCTGGGTTCAGAGGGAAAACATTTGGCAATGTGTTACTGTTAAACTATTTACATGCTCTCTGGAGAGAGTCTTGTACACAAGGTGCTGTGCCTGTGTCTGTAAGAGGAATAAACAGGTACACACGGCAAAGCCAGGCTCTGTAGCAAGAACTCCACTCTTCACTGACAAGGAAAGTGCAAGTGACATTTACTCAGGACTTCACAGTAGTTGCTCACAAAATATTACAGAGAGTGAGAAAAAACATCCCCTGAAGAAACAGATGAAGATGCATTCCTCAGGGATTACTGTGTGATGAGACTTCAGGAACAGTGTTCAGCACTGGTAGCCAGTGTCCCAAGAGCAATAACATTTCATTTGCCCAAGGCACTGCCATCACAAACAGGTAGTTCTACCTCTCTAAAATTGTTGGGGGGGAGGGAGACAGTTAAAGGCAAAGTTTTGACATTTGGAAATTAGTAAGCCACCCTGTCTCACTCCTGCTTGCCTGCCTGTTTGGCAGCAGAGCTGGCTGGGGAAAATGTTTCTCTGATCACAGACAGCTTGGAAGCAAACTGGCAGATCTACAGCTGGAGCATGTATCAGCATTACCTTCGATCAAAATTTTTCACTAAAGAGTTCAGCTTAGTGGCACAAAATATAAAGGCTTGGGTTAATATTTTGTCCTTCTTGGCCTTGTCTTGCTTTTTCCCCTGGATGAACCTCACACACATCCCACTGAAGGGGAGGTGGTTTCAACAGGCTATTCACTAAAGAGCCACACCACTCCCAGGACTAGTACCTGCCTCCCCCCTGTTCAGTCCCATCCCACAGTTCTCCAGGGTATCCAACTATCTGTTTGGGATAAATTAATTCCAGTCTGAAAATCTGGTCTATGTCCTTCTGTAGCCAAAACATAACTTGAGGCTTGCCCTTCTTCAAGTTGTTGCCTATCTCGATGTCAAACGCTGCCTTTGCAGAAATTCTCACCCCAGTTCTCATCTTTCCCTTCTTCCTTCCTGTCTCCCTATTGTCTCTCTGCCATGTCTCATGAGGCTCAGGCTCTTATCAACAGCTCAGCCTCCTTCCCTGCAGAGATTTCAAGGCCTCAGGATGGAGAAAGCTGCTGCTGAGAGATGAGGAAGAGCTGAGAAGCAGTGAACCCCTTGTAAATGTGAGCTGGAGAGGGCTCTTCTCAGCTTTCTACTCGCTCTCAGATGTGCTTCTTGTCAATGTCACAGCTCTTGAGAGAAAGTGGCAGAAGAACTCTTTTGAGCTCTTTGAGTCTCAGTTTGACAAACAGTCAGGTAGGACAGAGGTGTGCATAGCTACAGATGAAAAAACAAGTATCTGAAGACACTGGAATAAAGTTGAACAAAGCCAGAGCCCGATTGTAAAAGACAGAGACTTTAGACTGCTTTGTTCTGTAGTAACCTGAGTCATGTTGAAAAACAGTTTTTTTGCTATTTTTGCAATGGAATTGTTGGGTTTTGACAAATATATCTTTCAGCTGCTTGTTTCTTCTTCCTCTGACAGAGCTCTTTTTCAATAATTCAGATAAATTCTCTTTGCATTTCTGTACTGGAACAATTAAACTCTGAGATTATTCCCCTAAAGTGTGGGACTGTGTGGCATCAATCATGTCTGTCAGCAAGACTTTCCTCTGCTGTAGCAGCAGGAGTATTGGCTCAGCAGTGGTCTGCGAAAAGAAGAGAGGGGCAACATAGGTAGGGAGGCACAACACTTTTTATTACACCAAATGACAGAACTGAAGAAAGGCTTTTGGATGAAAAGTTGCCCATTTTCTCCAGTAGTGTGTGCTGGTCTAATAAAATACAGGATTTCTTCCTGCTAGCCTTGTGTGCTTACATTACCTGTGCTTTGATCAGGGCCTGCAGTTCACTTCAAACGCTTCCCCAGGACATCTGCTTGTTTTAATCACCACTGGCTGTTCCTTTTGCTATCAAAGGAACTACTTTTGCTACCTTTTGATATGGGGAATGCACTACTCTGTAATCAAAGTGATGTTTAGCTTGTCCCTGAGCATCTAGACAGAAACCTTGAACAGCAGTTACTGGCTAAATGTAAAATACATATTTGTTAACAGCTGTGCAAACTGAGGGTGGGGTATATATATATAGTTTGTTGTGCTGTATTTGTATTGCTGGAAGGTGAAGGCAGCTGCTTTTTTTATATTACATATTCACGGCATACTGTCTTCACTTGTTACACAGAGATGTAAAATTAAAACAAATGCAGAAAAAAAATTTAACTTCTTATTTTATAATACCTTTCAACTAATGTAGTGTCTTAGAACATCACAAACACACAGTTTAAGACTTACAGCGATCTTGTGATTGCCATTGTAATTATTATTAGTGGACTGACAAATGGCTTAGTAAAAATATTTGAAATTTAAAATATTAAAGAAGAAGAGGCAGGCAGAAGGTGAATGCCTTTCTTATCTCACTGAGGTCACCTCAGAAGCCTCTTCCAGAATTCCTGCAGACCTCATTCACTCCTAATTCCCATCTACTGTCTCTGGATTGTGATGGAAATACAGAAAAGCAGGCCGTAATTACTCGGAGCTGATCAACAGGTATGTCTCACACCCACACAAGAAATTTACATGTATGAAAAAAGTTCTACTCTTAGTTTGAGACCTCTGTTGTCTCAAATAATGATTTCACTGATGATGTCACTACCCACAGGTAGTAATACAGGCCAACCTGTGTATCACCCAATTTTAAGCTTAGAATGTCACCTTTTGTGTGAGCAGGGAATGTTTGTCACAGGCACTTCTAACCTCAGATTAGAATATTGGTAATTATGGCTTCCACTGAAGAAGTGGTCGAACACACTGCCCTGCACACCAATCGACAGAGTGATCCATCCGGTATTAGTGAGTTACTGAGAAGATGAGGAAGACCAGGGGAATGTTCCTCAGCATGCAAGAGGCAATAGAGAGGACCAGTGCCTGCAAGGGGGGCAGTGCTGGACCATCTCCATGTGCAGGGGGAAGGCTGCTCCTGGCCCTGTGCCTGGGGCAGGCACCACAGAGAACCTGCAGTCCCATTGAACCCCTGGGCAAGACAGTGGCAGGGGAGATGAAGGGCTCTGCAGACAAGGGTGTGCGGCCTATTTTGGTGTTTTTATAGTGTAGCCAATGCTTTGTTCTGCTCTGTGTCCTTGAGGATCAATTATGACTGAATGTCAGAGCTGACATCACTACCCACAGTCATCCTATGGACAGACAGGGCTGTCAGCAAGGCCAGAAATAACCTGAGGCCCAGAAGCAGGTAGGGCAGTGAGTGGGGTTGGGGACCTGTTGTACAACCTGGCCTTTTGCTAAAAGAGTGATGCCCCCCACCCATCTCCTCCAGCGCTGACCTCTGCAGTACCTCTCCAGCCCCTCACCATGGGTGCTGATGTCACTGCAGGAGGCAAAGTCCCTGCAGGCAGCACTTCCCAGCTGAAGCCAGCTTGGCTCACCTGAAGGGTGGGTGTCAGGTGTAACCTTGCCAGCTGCCTGGAGCAGCTTTGGCATGGCAGGGCAGTGGGCAGCAGGTCTCTGACACCGAAGGCACCTGTCCCATGGAGGGACAAGCCACACTGTCCAGGTGTAATTAATCCCACCCTCCATTTCTTGCTTGTGGAACTGTGCTGTGCACAGATCATGAATGGAGACTCCGTTTCACCAAATCAGAAAAAAACAAACCCAATGCTGCAGCATTTGAGCTGGAGATATT
This sequence comes from Trochalopteron elliotii, assembly GCA_024734555.1. Classification (NCBI taxonomy): domain Eukaryota; kingdom Metazoa; phylum Chordata; class Aves; order Passeriformes; family Leiothrichidae; genus Trochalopteron; species Trochalopteron elliotii. Next base: position 4,379,008 of record JANPWX010000097.1, on the reverse strand, counting down.
CCAAATATCAGTAACAAATAGAAGTCACAGAGCTCTCCTTGTACAAAACGTTTGTGGTGCTGTTAAATGAGCCACTGCAAATGCTGTAATGTTCCACTGATTCTTTGTTACTCAGCAACTGCTGTGGTGGTTGAGCCGTGAATAGGCTAAACTGAGTTTTCCTAGCAGAAAAATAATGAAAGAAAATTGAAATCTCAAGTTTTAGAAAGAGACTGATGAGACTGGTGGCACAGCAGAAGGAAAATGAGGAGCAAATGGAAATTTGGCAGTGTGGAAAGGTTAGGTTTCAAGCAGAGCTCCTGAAAAGAGGTCAGGGGTTCACCATCCTATTAGGAGATCAAGGGAAGGCAAGTCTTGAAGCCAAATGGAATAATTTAAAGGAGGCTAGTGAGAGGAAGAGATGGGGACAGCACAACATACCACTAGGGCAGAGATCTGCCTAGTTTGGGACAAAGGAGTTTGGTAGGATTATTATAATCCTAGTTTTCCCATTAACTGAGCAATTACAGAAGACACCAACACATACTTTGAAGATGCATAATTTCAGCTTGAAGTTAAAACTGGTTGAATCTTAGGGGCACTATCTCAAGTTGAAATGAAAAACAAATTAAAAATGAATGTTTGGCCAAATCCCTGTGGCTCTGCCTGTGCAGGCAGGACAGCTGATCTCCACTGCTGCCATCAGGTAAGGGAGCACTCAGGCACAGCCCAGAGCGCTGCTCCCTGTGAGCACTGATCCTGCTTGGAGCTGCCTCTTTAGAAATCCATGTGTACTCATCCATGGGAATAAAGCCTCGCTCTAACTGAGAGAATTATTTTAGTTCCTCCACCTGCTTTAACCTCTTTTTCATCTTCCTCAGATTCTCCTTAGCATTTTTTCCCCGTCTGTTTTTTTGCACTTCTATTTTGCATTTCCCCTTGTTCCCTTTATTGGTTGCTGTCAAAGATAAGGTGGGCCAGGTTCATTGTTAGGCTGATGCTATATGGCCCTTTTTAATGCTCTTCCTGGATAACAGCTTGCTAAAATTAAATCATTTAGTAAAAGGACAAATTAAATCATCGTCTGGGGTTCTTTTTTCCATGGGTAACATAAAGGATGTCTGTTGCATTTCATTTGAATTAAGGATATAATCATATGCACATTGCTGAAACTATTATGCTTCATAAAGTGGTCTTATTATTTTCTGCATATTTTTCTTTGTGTGTGAAGTCTTTTTCTTTCTATTAAATTGCATATCCATGGAGGATTTGGGGGCACTCAGCCAGTCAATCCAATTTGGAGTTGGATGGTGGCAGTAGTGGACTAAGTCCCTTATCTATTCCCTTCAGCTGTTTTACTCCTCTGTTATTGATGGAAACATAAAATTAAAAGTGGAATCAACTTATAGGAAGCAAGAGCCCAGCAAGAGACTTAGGAGTGAAAAGTTGAGCAGGGAGATTCTGACTAATCTCTCTACAGCTGGGGTAATGTGCTGACAGATTTGATTTTAAATACACATGTAGTAGATTGGGTATTTCACAAATACTGCCATTTCACTTATCTTAGTGGGTATCAAAGCAAGTACAAGAAGAAAATTGAAATCAGATTGGCAATGGTTGGGGCTTTTTCGAGAAGTGTCATTTATGGAATTCTGGTTTCCCTTGTGATGTGTACTGGGAAATTATGAAGCTTGAGGAATGAACAGGAGGCCTGAAAGTGGGTTAGCCATTTCTACAGGACATAGCAGAAGCATATAGAGGAACTATCCCGTTCCTATACTTCATTCTGTGCATGCCTCATGTTATATACAGGCTACAATGAAAAAGAAGCTCAAGCACTTGAAATCAGTGGTTGCAGTGATGCAAAGTTTGATGTAAATAAGAATTAGAATATGATGGACCAGACTGCCTGGCGTGTCTGAGGGATTCATAGTTCTCTTTGTACCTTTTGATTCCAAGAGAGGGCCTTGCATTTCTTCTACATTAGTATTTCTCATTAGGCTAAATGGTGACAGCTTCCTACATCCCTCCATGACCCAGATTGCTGGAGCCGCACAGGAGCCGAGTGATGCTGCTTTCTTTATCTTTATGCAAACCCCTCTGCTGTGCTTCTGTTTTGGGCTGGCATTTGGCAATGCACACTGACAAATAAAATCTCTTATGTAAGGGGTTCTCCCCAGGGAGGATCCTCTGCCTCTTGTATCACAATGACGTGACAAAAAAACCCTCATGGTCAGCATCATACCCCATTAGCAGGCTGGTCCTTCTGCAGTGGGGGCAGGAAAAGGACAATCCTTTGTGCCCAAGGGACAGATAGGAACCTCTTCCTTCTCTTGAATAAGGGTTTCTTGCCATAGCCAGTACAGAGGACTGATGGGATAAACCCCACCTCTTTGTAGGATTCATGTTCTTCAGATCACTTCCCTCTTGTCCATGGGGCTGACAAAGGTACACCTAGGGCTGGATTCGGTGTGAGGTGGGGAACAAGCTGAGCTTTGAAAGGAGGAGGCCTCTGTTTGTGAGATGAGTAGTGGGAGAAAGGCAGAAAGGCTGCAGAGGAGTCAGGAGGGGAAGGTAAAGGATCAAGGGAGTTTGCATCAAGGAGGAGTAAAGAGTAGCAAGGGTAAGCAACATAAGAAAGAGAGAAGCAGAATCTCTGTACTTATATAAGAATGTCAAAAGAGGCTGTCATAGATGAAAGGAAAATGTAGCAAAGGGAAAGAGAGGACAAAAGCAGAATTAATGTGTTTTTCAAATCAGGAAATGTAATACTAAATGAAGCAAAAGAATACATTGCTGGTGTGAGTGCGATTGATTTGGCTGATGTCTGTTTGCTCCCTCCTACTGGGCAGCTCAATGGGCTGCTGAAGAGAAGGATGCATAAATCTCCTGTAGGTGAGGTGTGTTGTTGATGAAAAAAGCTTGGCATCTTGCAGACTTGCCTCTGCACTTGACTGATGATGATGTCTCAGACCAGAGATATTGGTTTTTGGATCTCGTACAAATACTAGTGGTGCTGCAAGGGGACATTCCTCCTCACTCCTGTCCTTGTGTAGGCACGGGCACCTCTGAATTGAGATGCTGATGCTGAAAGCTAATTGTCCTGGTCTGGATTAATGCTTGTGGCTGTCTGAAAGCTGCTGTAAGTGCAGGAGAGGTGATGAGAATGGGCAGCTGTGGGTGGTGTCAGAAAGAACCTTCCTATACAGCGGTGACACAGATTTATGCTGGATTACAGTGCTCATCTCATCAGCAATTGGCAGGACATGAGTCTCCGTGCACATAAGAAGCCTCTCCTGTCTTGATTCTCTGGTGCATAGCAATGTGGGAGCTCTTGTTTACTTATCAGAAACAAAGCTGAAAAGAGAAGGGGAAGCTCAAGGCAGCCTCTGTTTCTGCAACCTGTCAATCTGGCCCCACTCAGTTATAATCGCCTACATTTTTCTTGGCTCCTACCACTCATTTCTCTATGCAGCTTCCAAGGCTCCTCATTTTTGGTGCTCCTCTATAACATTGCAGTAGGTACAGGAGGCTTTGGTCAAACCCACTAGAACTCCATGTAAATTTTGTCACAGTACCTACAGTGAAGGCAGGTTTCACAGGTCTCTTGGTCTTTCAAATACACCTTCAGGGCTCATTTCAGCTACTTACAGAGTTGTAGAGCAAAGCCCATCTCTCAGGGTATTTATAGATCCTTCATTGCTCAGGGAGATTTCCTCGCTAGTTGTTTCCTGCTAAACAAAGACTGCACTTTTTGTCTTTTCTTACATATAGTAAGGTAGAAAAGCTACTTGGGCCTCCCTTCTTGATAAAAGGCCTTCTCAGCAAGTCAGACTTGGATCAGTTCTCTAGCCCTGTTCACAGAATACTGCCCACCCTTTCAGGGACAGAACTTCAGCACCCCCTTTAAGTGCTTTCTTGACATGGGAAGAGATTGCCACATGGTGGCAATTTACTTCCACTTTACATTTGTATATACAAGTGCCTAACTCAGTCTGGATTCTTTTCCAAATATGTTTTCCTTCAGCCCTTCTTTTGCTCTTAGGAAACACCGGTGCTTCAATATTGAGATTACTTACTCCTTGTTTGGTTTTGTGGGGCTGTTTGTCCCTCTTGTCTATTCCCTCCCCCTCCACAATGCTTAGGGTGCCATTATTTGTCCTTCCTCCTTCCAGTCTTCCTACCAAAAGAGGATATTAAGATGGGTTTGGATTTTATTTCATGAATTCTTGATTACTTTCTTAAAAAGCTGTGTAAACTTTTCTTTACAGGCATGAATGGAATGACCATAGGGACGGCTGAGGGAGCAGGGAACCATGTCAGGACAGGTGCAGAGGGTTGAGGCAGACTGCCAGCCTGTGCTCAGAGCAGCTTCCTATGACCCTCTCTCCTCAAGCTGGCCCAGGGAACAAATGAGGAGCCCTAACCCAGTGTCTGCTGAAATACCATTGAAACCAAATCATCTCTATGAAAAGTTTACAGTTACTTTTAAAAAAGGCAGCAAAACCGTGACAGAAGTGCTCTATAACAATCATACTGTGAGGATGTTAACCCTTTGGTGCTCTGAAATGTGTCCAAAGCTGGGTCTCATTCCCTGCTCTCCCTCACACACAGCTGCCCAGGATCCAGTGCTCTCATCCTCTTGCCTCTCAAAAGAGCAAGCACCCCTGAGGATGCTGCTTGCAAGTTGAACTGTAGCACTGAAGGAAAAGTATCTCACTCCACTCCACAAAAACTGCAAGAAAGAGAGGATTCCTGGCACAGCAGGAAAGCCAAGATGTCCCTGGAGTAATTCCAAAGTCTTGCAGGCCGCTGTATTTTTACAGCATCACAGAAACATGAGATCTTATCTCCCAAGAGTCTTGATTATAGGTTAGTGCCTTTTGTGCTTTCTTTGTGCTTTCTTTTAGATATGAATTGGTTAAGAAGTATTGAAACTGACCTCTTACTGAAATTTTTCTGTTCCAACCTACCACTTTTTGTTGGCATATGTGTTTAAAGCACTATTTTTCTCTGTATGGAATTTCATTCTTTGATGGCTAAAATAGATTTAGAAGTGTGAGTATTTGTTGAGCAATGTTTAGGATCAAGCACCATTTTTTGTTGTTTAACCATCATAACAAGCATATACTCAGCAGACATTATGAATAATATTCCATTGTATGGAAGTGTCCTCAGCTGTGAATTATATTTTGCATGGCAGATTTACTCCTCTGACAGAGAAAATTCAATATGTAGCTGCATTTCTATTACAGATACAGTCTTCTGCTAGTCAACAGATAAGCTTTTTATCAGCAGCCATGCTTCTGGAGCACTCTTCTGGGCTGCTGCCAAGCTTTGCCGTCCTTCCTTTCATGAGCAGATCAATGTGCAAATATTTGAAAACCCTAAATAATGTAATAGCTACTTGAATGCATACTTGAAAAAAACCCAGAAAACCCCAACCAAAACAACACAGAACAAGATCAATTTCAAAACTCTTACACCTACATAATGTACTTAATGCAAATCTGCCAAACCATGGAGCACAACTGCCACTTCCAAAGCTCCCATGGACCAAATAGATCAGCTTTTCCTCCAAGCCACAGTGGAAGCCTACCTTCCCATGCCTCTTTGCCACATCACCCCTCAAACAGAACATGCAGTGCCAGCTTCAACTGGAGCCGAAGAGATGAGTCTGGGTAAAGAACATGATGAAGAATAAGCAGACAGGAGAGATTACATTGTGTTGTGTTTTTTATCATGCATAGGAGCAATGCCGAGGTGTGTGGGGTGTACAGCCACTGGTTAGAATCCAGCCTCATATTCAGGGATGACCAGCAGGTGCAGCTGTGTTGTCCACTGTGGTTGCTGAGGGCATCCTCTGCTAATAATGGAGCACCCTGCATGTTTAACGAGGCAGTGAAACTCTTCAGCTCACACACCACACAAACTACTGGCTTTAGCCCAAGTGCATTTTATCTGCTCTGCTCTTGTGAACTATTTATCTGTTCTCCTTCTTGCAATGGAATAAGAACCTGCAGAGATAAGATCCTTTTTCTTCCCTGTTGCCCTTCAGATGAGAGGATGTGTGCTTGGAGTGATGCCCATTAGCGGAAGCAATGTTGGAATACTGGAATCAAAAAATTCCCCATGGAGAAACAGCAGTGGTAAAAGAAGAAAACTGAATAAAGTGAAGTGAAGGATGGCTATTGAAGAAAAAAAAATGAGAAAAGAAAGAAGGAAAGAAGGAGAAACATCTGGAAATGGCTTAATGTGTGAGGGCAATATAAAATATAAAAAAGTACAAGAAAAGGAATAGGAAGTCAACAAAAATGTCACAACAAGCAGAATGAGAAGACATAAGCAATAAAGCAAGAGAGGCAAAAAGATGAATCAAAATGTCTCCTTACTGCAGGGTTGTACCACAACTTGCCTTATGGGTTTTTTTAAATGTAAATCTATAAATAAACCTCGTTGGGTTTTTTTCCCATTGAGGGGATATAAAAGATGCTAATAGGTTCTTACAAAGGGTAAATAGTTTAAGGGGATGATACCAGTGATACTGAAGTATTAAAATGACGATCAAAGCTAGGACTGCCAGTATAGAGTCTCTAGGTTATCCATACACTGCTACAGCTCTAACAGATTAAAGACTCATTTGAACATTAAAAGATGAAAAATTATAGGGAACATAGCCATTATAATAATGCCTTCATTACAAAACATAGTAAAGGCCCAATTCTTTCAGGCTCAGACCAAACAGTTCTTTATGAATAGTTCCATTAAAATTAGTGGAATCATCTTGGTGGGATCTGTTCCTTATCCAGAGTAAGATTTTCCAAGGTCAGTCTGCTCAAGCTCAGTGACATTTTTCAACTTTTAGACCAGTTTCCATTCTGACCCCTGGAGTGGTAAGGGTTATAGTGATGTTTTGACTGTTCACTTCCATCAGCAACAGCATAGTTATATAGAGAAATACTTTTCATAAGGAGAAAAATCTGTGCTCTGCAACCTAAACTCATCAGAGCATTGAATATTGTTAGAGTAGGTGCTACTTCCAGCAGCAGTCTCTGGTGCCATGGGGATCAAGGTTTCTGCATTGAAATTCTACAACTCTTTGGCAACAAGGGCTGTTCTGGGACCAGAAGGACAGGCAAACAAGTGTAGCTCTCCCTGCTCTCAAAGCCATAGCTCTCTTGGGCATTAACACTTCAGACTCACTCAGTAAGTTAAAAAAGACCCTGAATGATGTAAAAGTCACACCACAGAACAGAGAAGAACAGATCACCTTTTTAATCTCCATTTCAATTGTCATCTACTATAGTGATATGTTCTCAGATCAAGTCAGGTTTGTGGAGAAAAGTTTTGTTTGAAAGAGAATGTGTTTCTGAGATCGTTTCTTTCTTGACATTTCCCATGTGAAATACAAACAATTCTAGGATTTTACATAAACTCTAGAGTAGGATTGGAAACGGATTTGTGAAATTCGGTGTATTAGAACTCTGGAAGTTGCAAGCCCCAGCTAAAATGCAGCTATAAAAGGTAGCTGGTCAGGTTTGGTGTTCATACCTTCACATTTCCACCATTTACTTGTCTGTTCATTTTTTCTCTGATGTCTCAGATCTGATGCTACTATTACGCACATTATGATCACTGTCACCTTCCACACAGGACAGGTAAAGAAAGAAGGCAAAAGTCCATGAAAAAGCTACCGTGACTTCGTAATGACATTTAGGATTATGGCTTCCAACATAGACTTGAAATTTGTGACTTGGATTCCCCTGTAGGTCTGCAAGAAATCTTTAGAGTACATCCACTCCTGCTGCTGACAGATGGTAGAGCAGAGAACAGTGACTATGAAGATAACAGTATTTCACTCATGGGTTTTTCCTACTATGTAGTAGCATAAGGTAGCTGTGAAATCAGTGATGTTTGAGAACACTTCTTGCAGTACTGAGGTTTCTGGCTGGAGGTAGCCCAAACACACAATCAGTCCAGAAACTCTCAATCCCAGCACAGAGGTCACATGAAAGTAGAAGATACCTAGTCAGATGACAGGCAGGTTTATGTGGGTCATGGCTGTTTCTACTATCTGCCAGAGGCCAAACCTGCTGCTTTTCACCCTGAAATGGGGACACACAAAGCTTTAAACCCCTAAGGGATTTCCCCCCCTCAGCTTGTCATGAGAGCGGCTTGGCAAGATACAAAAAGGAACTGCAGAGAGGAAAGACTGAAAAAAATGGAAGCTTTAATATATTCCTAGTCTCTGACCCCATTCCTCCTTTTCTGTGCATCAACAGTTTTAATAATCTGGCAAAAGCAAACCCTGAAACTAGAAAACCCTTTCCTAATGAGTGTCATAGAAACCCTTGTCATTTACTGAGAAACATTATGATGAGACTCAATGATTTTACTATGTTATCTCTTTTTCTCTTTTTTTTTTTCTTTTCATTGGATACCACTTAGTTTCTCATTTTTAAATAGCTGTTCTGAAAAGATGAGTTTGCATTTTAAAACAAACTAAAAATTAGGATCTGTTTGTGGAATTAAGCTTAATATGGTAGTGGCTGTTAAACAATATAGATGAAAAACAATAATACAAATCAGTGAAATCACTCTTACATATAATCTCTTCACTATGAAATAGACCACTGCTACATCCACGCTTAGTGTATGTAAACAAAACAGATGGGGGATTTCCCACTGCTGGTTTCTTTCTTCTAAGGATGGTTATTTTCAGTTCATAAACTCTCAGCTGTCATCCCTGATTTATCTTCGTAGCAGATTCCTGTTGGGGTCACAGAGCTGGGAGCTGGGGCGATGTGGCACGTCCCCCGCCCGCTGCGCTCTGCCGCCCCTGCCAGCCACAGCGCTCGTAGCTGGGGTTCGTGCTTCCCTTTTAACCCCTTTCTCATCCCTCCCTCTGTCAGTGCCTGACATTTTGTGCATCGTGCTTGTGCTCCAGCATGGTGAGAGCCGTGCGAAGGAGAGGCACGAGCTTAAGTTCTCTGGTGAGCATCCTCCTTTAATTCGGGGACGGGAGAGAGGGCTACTAGCGATAACGAAACCCCGCCTGCGTTCAATCTGCTACCCAAACAATGGCTTTATTTAAAGATATGAAGACATCGCTGCGTAGAGACCCTTTAAAAAATGTTTTAGCCTTTCCCAGCCGTGGAGAGAGCGACCACTTTATTTGCTGGAAAGGGCTCTTCCCGCCCCTTCCTACCCCTGCCCTGCCTCCGCCCCCCGCCTCCCTTCCCCATATATTATTACTCTATGCCACCACCAACGTTAAAACAGTCCCACCGCGCTCCCTGCCCGCTACGCGGCCGGCGGGCAGCCTTTCCCCGGCCCCGAGCAGCCCGCGGCCGCCGGGCGGCTCCCCGGGCGCTGGC
>JANPWX010000097.1:4320323-4369252 GCA_024734555.1 Trochalopteron elliotii | reverse complement strand
GGCGGCGGGAAGGGGGCGGGCGGCGGCCGCAAGCTGCCGACGTGCGCTGAGCACGACCTGGAGAACTACAGCATGTACTGCGTGAGCTGCCGCAGCCCCGTCTGCTACCAGTGCTTGGAGGAGGGCAAGCACAGCAAGCACGACGTGAAGGCCCTGGGAGCCATGTGGAAGCAGCACAAGGTGGGTCCCGACGGCCGGCCGGGAGCTGGGGTGATGCTCAGCGCTGGGGTTTGGTCATCCCAGTGCCCCAAAGGCGGGTTGCAGTTTGTGGGACATGAGGTTCTTCACGTCCATCATCCTCTCAGACTTTTCTCCCTTCAGAGTGGTGCTCTTAGGTTTTTGGCCCTTCCTGACTTCCCGCTGACCCTGCAGCCTCTGCTCAGGGTCGGAAAACCCAGACTCCCTCTCAGGTTGGCCTCACCTTGACCAGTGAAGTTCAACCAGGTCTCAGGCAGGTAGCTGGAATTAGCAAATCCATCTCACTAACTTGTTTGCCTTCCACAGGGTCCTTGGCCATCGTGTCCTCAGCCTTCCCAAGCTCTCGCAGTGGCAGCAGCCATCTGTGAGGAGACAGGGTGGTTGTTCCTTCTTTTCACCACCTCCCTTTCATCCAGGACTCAGTGCAAGCTGCCACAACTGTATGTCAATGAGAGAGAGTGCCCCACAGCCACCAAAATGTTTTGGACAAGAAAGCATGGTACAGATGATCATGGACACTGGGAGTTCTCCTGGGCCTTAAAGAGGTCTCCTCCCACTCCATTCCCAAAGAAGCCAGGAGTAATGGCTGGAGAGACTTTCATGACACAAAGATAAATAAGGAGTTGTAGATGGGGACTAGGGACAAGTAAAGCTTTTTCTGATTCACATATTGTCACTGTCTGATTCATGCTTCCCTGCAAACTGATGCTCCCTACCCCTCCCTGGATTCCTTTGTGGGGAGGTCAGAGCCGTTTGCTTGGCTACACAGGGGTTTAGTGAGGTCTGGTAGAGCTGGTGGGTCACTTGGTCAGGCTTTCCTTGCTAAAAATAAGGCTTTGCAACTATATGAATAAAGAGCAAGACGTGGCCTTAGAAGTTGAAAATGTGTATGAAGTCAGTTCTTTCTTGCTGAGAATGATGGACCCTGGAGAAATTATTAGTAAATACATATGAACATACAGAGGGGACTTCAATACCTGAGAGCTGAGGACAATCCTTTGGAGCTTCCTGCTGTACTGGGGATAAAGGACTTCTCCCACAGCTCTGCAAAGAGCACTTGACCAAGCTCTGCTGGCTGCAGGATTCCCTCCTTTTTACTCTCTGCTTGCAGTTAGCAGTAAAGAAAGCACAGAAATCCTTTCAGGCACTGCAGGAAAGGTCGAAATCAAGACTGGTGTCATCACCCCTCAGCCATGGAGTGGTTGAGCACAAGATAGGCTGAGGTATTTGGCAAGACAAAAAATTGACTTTCTATTTTAAGAAGATGCCCCTTGGGGTGATCTGCATTGTTTATCCATCTAAGAAGAAAGACAAACTTCTTCTGGAGGTGTTTCAGTTTGAATGTTCTGCCAGCAGCTCAGCCATCATTGCTCCCTAACACAATGAGTGTTTGTGAAGAGAAATTCTCTTGGCCCAGGAGCAGCAGATTAAACATTTGCAGCTGCTGTTCATATCCCAGTGTCAGAATCCAGTTCTGAGCAGAATTGTTTTGATGAGCAGGGTCTGAGTTCACAGTTCAAATGTGGCTGATGTTTTGGAGAGCATGAGAGATGAGCTTGTGATGTATTAAGGTCTACTTTGAGTTAAAACTGTTTGATGCTTTTTGGAACATTACGGTCCAGTGTAATCAAAGTTTAGAATCAGTAATTTTCTCTCCTACTGTCAAATATTGAAAAAAAAACCCGAAACCTTTTGGCTTGTATTTTTACTGCATTTTCTTCTGTGACTGAGGTATCACAGAACATGATTTTTCTCTTGATTTGCATATTCATTCAATATCAAAATTCTTGCAAAAAGAAACCCTCAAAATTAAATAATTTGGGGACTCTGAAATTATGGTCTTGTGAATATTATGTTTTCCAGAAAAATGTGCTTGGCACAAAATAAATATAATGGAACTGTATAGCCAGGCAGCCTAAATCATCAGCTCACATTCATTCAGATAAATTGTTTTGGAATTAGATACTTCTGCTTAGAAATAGTTCTCTGATACAGCAATTTCTGCAAATTTATTACCTGCAGTTACTTTGGCCAAGCTGTAAATTACTTACATTGACTGGTATGCCAAACCTAATTTAAGGTTTATGTGCTCTCTCCAAATGCTCAAGGCATAGCTGGTAGAGGCAGCTGAAAGGTTTGTCCTTAGACTAAGAAGCCTTCCTTGTGTTAGCCCTTTGTTTGGCTCCTCCTTTGTATGGGCCTTGTACAGTGACCTAGTGGCAAATTACAAAGTGTATAACCTTGTCCAGGCTGTGCTGCAGGCCGTGCAAAGAAATGTGCACTTACCCTCAGCTGTAGTGCTGATACCAAAGCTATGCTGGACTGGTTGGCCCCTGTTAGTGGTGCAGATTCCCCATTGCACTTCTGAGTGTAACTTCTCCTACAGAGAAAGTAAAATTGGTGTAAAATAACAAGGCTCCAATGGCACACATCTATGAAAATCTCCTGGTTTAGCTGGACTTCATTATATTCACTTGCCTAAAAAGTGCATCTGAACCAGAAGTTCAAAGTTATTAAGAAAAACTCTTAGTGTTCTGTTGAAGTTTAATCCTTTCATGTCTTCCTAGGAAGTACATTGCTAGGAAGTACATTGTAATCACATTTAGGTAGGACTTCAGACCTATAAATATGAGGAATGATGGGGGACACATTTCAACTCTGCCCATTCTAAAGGGTTAACTATACGTATGTACCAAAATGCCGAAAACACTCACAGCTGGATAGGCCTGTAAAGGCAGGCAGGCAGGGAGTTGCAGGCAAGTGTAGGAGTCCACATGCCTGCTTTTATTTCCTGACCTGAAGACTTGTGTTCCCAAAAACATGTGGGTTTTATGAGAATTCAACACCAGGACAAGCTTATCTCATCAATAGTCAATCTGCTGCTAAAGAGAGATGGAGGGAAGGCAAGCTAAATGAGCATGAACTGTTTGGTTGAAAAAGGACATGGCCATTATCTGATTCATTCTCTGAAATCAGAGGTCTTCCCTGCTCATCTGGGTTTAATTACTTACCCTTGTGATCTCTCTGTTCCTGTAATCGATGGAAATAGAAACCTGGTGTCCATCTGCAACCCTCACATTATTGGTTGCGAGACCAGGTATTAAAGTAAAGATAACACCATGGTGTTGCTTTGGTGTTCCACCAAATGGTAGAACACCATTTGGCAGGAGTTATTGATTGTCCCAGTCAATGGAGCTTGTTACATCTCAGTTTGACTTACAATAAATTTTTCTGTGGTATGAAAGATTGCTCTGGGTCTACAGCGCATGTTTTATAGCTTGGTTGGTTTACTGAGGGCTTAGTCATGTAGCTCCACTTGATTTTAATGAGAAGTGCATGACTAAATTCCTCTGATTTGCAAGGTATCTTTTACAAATGCTTGGAAAAACAAAGCTATTATCTCTAAGTGGGTTTCACAAATGGAAATCTGGTCTTCTACTCGGCTTCATGCTGCAGCCGAGTTAATGCAACCGCAGGTTTTAATGAACAGATCAATTTGCTTATGAACCCTTTAGACAGTGACATGGCTGAGTTTCTGTTGCAGCTCTCTGATGGGAGTGTGCCAGGAGCCAGGAGTGACTGTGCTGATTGCCATTGGTATATATGCTGTTTACAGTTCATCTGTGGTGGTTTTCTACAGCTGCTGTGATGCCCACATACTGCTTTTGTCTCTTCTGATCTGGTGAAATGCACTTTGAGATGATTTGAGAGCTGGGGTAGATGTTGCTTCCCAGCAAGTGGAAGTTTTGTCGGGACCAGCCATTGGTTTTGATTTGAAAGAAAGGAACCCTTGCCTCCCTGGGACAATTTGGTCAGGACAGTCAATGACAGAGAATATAATGGTTCTGCCACTTATTTCTTTCTTGCTCACACCCCAGCTGCTTTGTTATGTGCTGCTTTCACCTTGTTCTGTGTCATCTTGAGAAATCAAAGGCTCAGATGTGCCCTGTGAGTGGAGCAGAAAGTATGATCAAAAAAAGGGGGCTTCACACTTTGGAAAACATGATCAGCCTGTGTGGAGTTGACCTCAAGTCCTGACTGTCTGATCTGGCAGAAAACAGAGACTCTTTCATGGAGCTGGAGTTTGCTTCTGTGGCCTCCCATAGTGTTAATATCAAACATCATCATTTCAGGTTTTCGTGCATTTACAAGGGTTTGTGCAGGAAAATAGCAAAGATTCAAATACTGAAATGGGCGCAGTAATGTGTCTTCCCTTTACATTTCTTATGAATGAATTCTGTAAAATCATTTAGAATTTAGCACTAATGTGCTTTCAAGGGTCACTTTCCAGCCTCTGGTTCCCCAGTCTTACACATGTCCAGGGTTGCTCCATCCCAGGTGCAGAACCTCACAATGACATCAGCCAGTTCTTTGAGTATACTTAGTGAATCCTATTGGGACTTGCAGACTTACAGGGATCCATCTGGAGTAGAAAATCCTGCACAAATTTGGGATCAAAAGTGGGAGCTGATCATTCTCACAGTCAGGGTCCTCCAGCTCAGGGCACTGGGACCCCCAGAATGCGTCACAGGGTCTGCCAGGGGCAAAACCACTGCTTCCTTCTTGCCATCGAAGTTCATTGACAAGCCTCTGGTTCAGCTTAGAGATCTCAGGTGTTAGCTGAGGAAAGGGAAGGTTAGGCCTAGAGTGTGGACTTCAGAAAGACATATTCTATGTGCCTTAATGGTCAAAAGTTAGAGAAAGGGTTTTTTCCAACTTTTGCAGAAACATTTACCCGTTTGTTGAGTTGGAGCGTGGGAAGCTGGAGCCCCAAAGGGACATGACTATGAAGTCTGAGATGGTGGATTTGTCTTTAAAGTCCTAGTATATCTCAGGCTTGGTAGGATCTACCGCATTTATAAAGATTTCAGACTTGGAAGAAAAAGAAGTGTCATTTTGGAAAGCACTTGGGGATTTTGCAGCATGACATATGCTACTGTGTAAGTGTAAGACTACTACCTCCTTATACATGTGGGTAGATGTCTTATAAAAAGGTGTTTTGACTTTCCAAGTTGCTGCAATAAAGTGGAATGTGCAGACACAATACTTGACTGCCCCCACATGCATATTTCACCCTCATTAAATCTGATTATAGTAAAATTCTTGACTGTTCTTTTCTAGCACCACACCGTGGAATTAGGAATACGTGTAAGCCTTTTAGCACATTATTAATCATCAGATCCAAGGATTACTAAGAAAAACATTTGCATTTTATCACTAACTTTTTGTTTTTTCTCCTCCTCTTTTCTCCCTTGCAGGCACAGCTGTCTCAGGCTTTAAATGGTGTTTCAGATAAAGCAAAGGAAGCTAAAGAATTTTTGGTTCAGCTGAAAAATTTATTGCAGCAGATCCAGGTAACTGTAGAATATTATCTGTTTTGATAATATCAATAGAATATAATCAATAGAACTGAGTGAATAATTTATTTGATGACTTTGTCTCCTGTGCTATTCTCATCTTTCCTGGAATCATCTGACCTTTCTTGAATGGATTTTCTAGGTAAAATTATTCATCAAATAATGCCTGCAAGCCCCTTTTAGCTTCTAGATTGTTTGCTGTTTGTTGCAAAAAGCTGATATTCAATACTGGACATCTGAGCTGTGTTGATTAGTGCTTGATTGAATCCATTAGTCATGCTTTTAGGCTCCTCCCTGACTGCAATTTCTTGAATTCGGCATTTAGGATAAATTCTCATTTTAACACATTCCAAATGTACAGCTAGCTTTTCATCTTACATTTTCTAAAAACACACTGATTTCTGCAAAACATCCAATCAACCTACCTATTAGAGTACTTGTAGGAATGTCCTACACATACTCAAAAATGCAGGAATATTCTACTAAAAAAAAAAAAGTAACTGCCGCTAAATCAATGTGTCATTTATTGGAGCGTGAGTTATTTTCATGCCTGTAATTGTCCAGATTTAATAGTCAGAAAAAGAGCTCACAGTGAGTGCAGTAATTGAGGGCACAAACCCAAAATGAAATAAGCCTTAATTTCCATCAAATTTAGATTCATCAGTGCTGGAGGTCAGATGATCCTCAAGGTCCTTCTTGCCCTGTAGAGTGTACCTGGAAATGTGCCACTCTAGTCTGAGCTGCACAGTGTCCAGGAGGGGTCACTTGTTTTCTGCTGCAGCAACACTCTACAGAGATGGGATATGCATCATCTGCTCTTCAGCAGCCCACTCTGCTGCTTGCTCATCTTTCATCAACAAGTCCTGCGCTTGTTAGTAACAGAAAACCAAAGCAGAAGTTCAAAAAGTTTATAATTTATTCATTAAAGTATGCCACTGAAAACCCTAGAGGATGAATTCGTAGCACAAGAGCTTCCCAAGCTCTTGGATTGCCTCAGGGCAGCCTAACTACCCACCCTCACAGCCTTCCACGGCCACGTGGGAAAGGGACCACAGCAAAATGAGAAACTGGTAAAATTAAAAGACTTTAACTGAAAGAAACCAATGCAAAGCCACTGACTGGCACCTGTAATGTGCTGTATTTTGGCTGTAGTGTGAGGTTTCTCTCAGCTGACTTACCTGTTTAACAGTTATGTAGCTCAGCTAGCTTTTTTCATTGTCCAAGGAGAAAAGACAGGCACCTCTAGAGAGCACTTCTTCCTATAGGTATGAACAGCTATTTTAGGATGAGATAACCCATCCAAAACAGTATTCTATCACCAATCTTTCTTGAGTCATCTAGCTCCATTACAAATGTATTTTTCCCTCCTGAAACCTAGAAGTGGCCTATTATGACTATTTATGACTATGCTGTAAAATCCTTTAATGTGTTTCATTAAAATTACTGCCAAATTGCTCTGCATAAGGGAGCTGCTACAGTTGGATCAAAAGACCAAGCCAATTATTTGATACTGCTTGTTGCTTAAAATGCTAGAGGAGAGCTCAAAAGAGGAAATTATATCCAGCAGTACCCTCTAACATTTAGCCAAGTCTGGGCACAAATCTGAATCTGACCCTCACGTGTTGAGCCAGTCTTCATGCTGAGCCTGAGTGAAACATCAAATTTCAGCAAACCAAAACAGCAGGACTAATCAGCTGCATATTGTATTTCTAAGTAAAAGAAGGCTGGGGCATGGCTCCAAGATGATACCCACATGCTTTAACCCTTAAGGAGCTCCCTGGAATGGTTTTCACCCATGACAAATTGCACTCTTCTCATGCGATGGTCATGATGATAGCATATACCAGGGAATGCTCCTGGTAGTCAGGTTTGGTACAGCCCCACTCTCCGAGGGGAAAGGGTTTAGATGTGTCGTGAGCCAATCTGTGCCTTTTGACATTTGACAAAAAACAATTCTTGTGCTGTTGTTTTGTGGGGGAACCGATATAGTCTTTGTGCATAAGTTTATAGCCAGACACACAGATCTCAGAGCAGGTTATTTACAGTAGAAATCTTATGATGGTTGCTACACTCACATATGGGCATTTACCCCTCAGCAAAAACGTATTTTAGTAATACTTTTACACAAAGGAGTAAGCAATATGTTAATTTTATTATCCTGTCTCAATGCACTGCAGACCAGACAGCCATCCACATTCTTTATCTCCTCTCTGAGTCTGCCAGAGCTACCAGGCATCATGCTTTTATCTTACCTGGGGCAGTTTGCAAATTCATAATCTACTTTTCCCTGCTTTGCAGATCTGTTGTTCCCCCCTCTTTTTTCCTGCCTTTCTCTTCTCTGAGGTCACTTTTATATCTCTTGGTCTTTTCTTTTCAGATACTGCCTGTTCCTCATTGCTCCTGTTGCTTCCTTGCTTCTCCCTGTTGCTGTCACAATCTGATTTTCCCATTTTCCCATCTGCTGTAACAATTTCATACTTTCTCACTTGAAGGAGGCATAGCGCCAAACACCCCGTTTGATGTGTGAGCAGAAAATGAGGAGAGAGATGATGCACTGCAGTCACCGACTGACTCAGGCTCTGTGCACAATCCAGCACTTCCAGAGTAACGGGGTGGAAACGGGCTGAAGGGGGAGCTGGGTGTGACACAAGCCGAGGAGGGAGAGAAGCAAACAGGAAGAGTCTAAGACAAACCTGTGAGCAGGAGCTGAGCCGTCTGGTGTCTGCCCACTCCCAGATAAACCCCCACCCACATCTCCCTGGCAGGTCCAGGGCTGTGGTGGGGGCTTCTCTGGGGACACTGACCCTGCATCCATCATGGGGTGCACGGGTCACAGTGAGGGAAGGGGAGTACAGCACAGTGAAAATTTTGAACTCAAAATAAAGAAGAGAAAGCAAATGAGTAGAAAATAAGAGAAAAGCAAAAGAGCTAAGAGATAGTAATGAGTTAGGGGATTATAATGGCTTAGCAAAAGAGGTGCTTCTCCTTCAGTACATGTTTAAAATCTTCTCACGTATTAATGATTGTTTTTAAATTTAATTTGGGTGTTCGGGAGGAAAGCTGATAGCACACCAAAACATCTCCTTGGAAGAGGAACTTGAAAGTTTTCTCCTTCTAGTCTCATGAGCAGAGGAGGTGAGGGAGAGTCTTCCTTTGAATGGGTACTACAGCAGCAGTTCCAGGGATTTATGTAATGCTAAATTGTTCCCAGACCCTGCTAAAGGCTCAGTGTTGTATACCTCATGCTGGTTTCTGCCTAGCAAAGAATTTTACCATAATGTGAATAGAAACTTGCCTCTTTTTTAAAAAGCTAATCAAGTACATAGCTCCACTGCCAAGTGCTACTATTTTAAAAAAGTACTAGAGGTAATGCACAAACCTTAGGGCTTTGTACCTCATTAATTTCCTTGTAATAAGCCAGTAGACCAGATTCTGGTCCATAATTCTGTTCTAATTGCTGTGGTACAGAGCCAGTGATTTCAAAGTTGCTACAGTGGAATAATTAAAACAGATTGGAGCAGAATCCTCTCATGTATGTATGCACTGTGTATGTTACATTTAGCATTTCCATTATGTTGTACTACATCTGTTGTCTGGAAAGTGCCAGTAAATCAAGGTTTTGAATAAGACCATTTGTGGTGTGGCATCTTACTGTTTCATTTTATAGCATGCAGCTATTACTGGTACAGCTGTAATGAAATCAGAAAGGCAACAAAAATGCTGAGGATCTTGAAAGGAAACCTTTTCTGAACTGAGAAGCAGGTATAAGCAATAGCTTAAGCTGCAAACTGTGCTTTCTTTGATGGGTATAACTCTCTCCTTGTTGCAGGAGAACGGGCTGGATTATGAAGCCTGTCTTGTGGCTCAGTGTGATGCTTTGGTTGACGCGTTAACACGGCAAAAGGCGAAACTGCTCACAAAGGTCACCAAGGAACGTGAGCACAAGCTGAAGGTGAGCACTCCTCTCATCAGCTCAGCACAGCTGCTGATAGTTGCCTGGTGTGTTTTGTCAAGTTCCCCAACCCTTTACACCATGAAATCTCCTAGTAACCAAATTCTGAAGTCCTTTAGCAGGTTCCAGCTCAGCAGTTTAATGGAACTGTGCCTGTGCACATTAAATGATGGATATACTTCACCAGTTTGTTGCATCAGGCCATCAGTGTTCATTTATCTGATGATTTGGGGCTGTCTTTTGAGAGGTGCTTATCAGTGAAACCTGTGTGTGGTTTGGATTTTGGGACCTTCTGCCCAAGTAAACAGTTGTGATTTTGATATCTCCTCTAGTCTTTAAATTCAGGTAAGCCACTTCCAGAAGTACATGAGCTACTCAAAATATGCAGTAAATGCAATAAATGCAGTAAAAGGAGATGGCAAGAGGAAATCTAAAATGGTTGAATGAAATGGCAGTCAAGAAATATTTAAATAGACACATTTCTTAAAATGCTGATCTTTATGTGATTTTGAGGTACTATAGTGCCATACACATTAAAAGTATCTAAGTTGGAAGGAAAAACTGAAGTACATTATGTGACATATCAGTTAACATAATCTACCTGAGATCAGCATTCAGCTTGCTTAGCAAGAGCCAGCACTTAGGACATACTGCTGACAGCACAGCAAACCCTGCAGTTTACTGCTGTCACAAGTTGTCCTGCAGAGCACAGTGCTGTTAGACCTAGTCCACAGCCATGTGGCAACATTTTTCCAAATCTGGAAAAATGGGATGCAGCTATTTTATTTCTTAATTTCAGCAATGTGTTCTTAAGCAGAGTAGGTTCAATGATAAATTGTGAAGAGAATGTTAGGGTATGATCTGTGAGAAACCACTCCGGCAGTTTGCCTCTAAAGTGAAGGACTTTTAAAAAGCTCAGATGTTAGTGAAAGTGTGACTGGAAAAGTGAACATTGCAAATGCAGAGACATGTTCTGTGCCCTCTCTGCCCCAAGCAAGCCTAATCTTTGAGCAATTAATCTGCTCTGAAAATTGAGATTCCCTGTGCACAGCATTTTGCCAAGCTAATTATCGGTATTTACAATACAGAGCAAGTGAGTGAAGCTGATGGAGATACGGCAATGGCCATATGGCAGCTAAATTAAGCATAGATTTAACACACTCTCCCATTCCTTGTCTCTTCTGAAATAATTTTATACTATTCATTGCAAGCTGAGGCAGTCATAGAACTGTACTGATGTTTGTTTTCCAGGTTGTTTGGGACCAGATAAATCACTGCACACTGAAGCTACGCCAGTCAACAGGGCTTATGGAGTACTGCCTGGAAGTCATCAAAGAAAATGATCCCTCTGGGTTTTTACAGGTATTTTTCTTCCTAACGTTCTGGAAAAAAAAAAAAAAGAAAATACATTAAAGCTAAGTCTAAAAATGTGTGGCTTTGTTAATTAGCCCCTTCCACCTCCAAGGCAGGTTCACCTTAACTCCTGTAAGTACTGTCTAAAAATTCAGAGAGCCTAGTGACTGCATGAGTGTCCCAGCAAAGAGATGGTTTTAACAGCTGCACCCTGACTGAGGTGGGGAGTTACTGGTCATACCACTCCTCCTGATGTCTTTCCTCTTGCCAGCCCTTCCTTTTGGGCTGAGTGAAAGATGCTATGCAGTTAATGATAGCTTTTTGCAGAATATTATTTTATTTTCATCTGAGAAACCCAACACAGGGCCCCACAGAGCTCTCTGACTAATTTGGAGAGGTCAGTGACTCAGCAGAGTAGTACTCCTCCCCCTTGCCGTCTCTCTCCTTTGCTTTGCCATGTAAAAGAGTCCTTTCAACACCTCCCCTCTAAGGAAGTCTAGTCTGAAGGGGCTTGCATGTAGCTTTGCTTCTCTGAGATTGTTGCATCAAGACCTGTGGCAGCTCCGGGTACCTTTTCTTTGCAAAATATGGCCTAGCCAATAATTGCCTTAATTTGCAGGATGTTGTTTCTTAGGTGCAAACAGGGGAAGTGTCTATTGATGAGACAAAACATAACAGGGTTGTTTTCCCATAAATTATTTTGCTTAATTTATTCTAATATGTTTGTTAATTATTTTATTTTGCCCTAGTAGTTTTGTTGCCTTATTCCTTGCCTAAAAAGAAAGGTACATCAAACAAAAATGACCTGCACACATGAATGCATGAGTGTCAGGGGTCTGTCAGAGCATCCCTAAAAAACAGGATGAGAATTAGCCAACCTAAACCTATTAGCACTCCAGACTGATTGTTACTGTCACGTCTGGTCTCAAGCAAGAGAGGGAAATGTGTGGTGTAGATTAATCCCAAGATTACACAGATTTTAACAGACTGTTGGATGGACAACACAGGACAAACAAAACCTTTAGGTCTTACCTACATGCTATCTACATATATGCTTTGCTTTCTTTACAGCTTACTTTCCCTGTAACTTCTGTGGCTTCAGTTTTTGCAGCACCCCTTTAAAAAAAATCAAACCAAAACCATTTTTGTTTTTACTTTTTCCTGGTTTATCTAATGATGCTTTCAAGACAGCCAGCAAACACTCAGGCACTGCATTACTTTGAGCAACTACTCCTGCACCAGGATATTGAGACATGACCAAGGGATCCAGCATCCCAGGAAGTGACTCCAAGGTTGCAGGAGGCTGTGGGATGCTCCTCCACCTACTGTGCAGACTGATTAGGAGCTGTTGATGCAGGGCTCAGACAGGAGTGTCCTCAGTAAAAGTAATGTGGAAAAGTATCCGAATTCCTGCAACAAAGGAAAACTCTCTCTGAAGTTATACCCAGAAAAAAATTCTATTCCATGTGACTTACAGGAAGTTCACTGTCAGGGACTCCAGATATCCAAATAACGGCTTCACTGAACTCATGGACAGCTGAGTTCATTGATTTCCACAGAGCCAGGATTTAACTTCCAGAAGCATCTGTTGTGATCATTTTAGTTTGACTTTTGGTCTGATTGTCTATGGACTGAACTAGAGCGAAGCTTTAAAAATTTAATTCAGTTTTGATGTAATGGTAGAAAATCCATCATATATGTGAAAATCTATCTGACCATTTATCACCTTCACTGTGAGTAATATACACCTTCCTTACCAATTGATTTTTTAATTCTTTAGCTTTCATCCACTGAATCATCTCTGCTGAATGGAGAGACTCAAACATTTAAGCCTCTTTTTGTGCAACTTCTTTTTAAACAGGAGAGCAAAAGTAGACCATACAGATCAGAGTACAGAATTATATGTGGCATTCAAAGGCACGACACACAACATAATCTTAACAGGCTTTATAAATGCAGCTTTTACTTTCCTAGCCTAAGATGAGATTTATCTTGAAAAGACAAGATGAAAGGATGCAACATAAATGGACCTCACCCCGAAACTACCAGATCCCATCTCATCTGTTTTGCTGTCTTAATCCTGTTTCCTTTGTGCTGTATCTCACAGGCATTCTGTCATTTTTAATGTCTGCATCTGCCATTTCATTATAAACCTGGTCTTGTCTTTCAGATTTCAGATGCTTTAATCAAGCGTGTTCAGGTATCTCAGGAACAGTGGGTCAAAGGAGCTTTGGAGCCAAAAGTATCTGCTGAGTTTGACTTGACTCTGGATAGTGAGCCTTTACTGCAGTCAATTCACCAGCTGGATTTTATTCAGATGAAATGTAGGGGTGAGCTTTTATGATTTTTCTTTTTCTGTTTTTCATGCATGTATTGAAACAGTGCTGGGAGGTGTGAGGATACCAAAGGAGGAAGGAGGAATGACTCAAATTTGCTGGATAGTTTTAAAAGGTTTTCAGGCAAATTGAGGTTGCTGGGTGTTTCCTGGAAAGGTGTGCTTCCCTCACATGTATAATCTTTAAGTGCATCTGGTATTTCTATCTGAGCTGAACAAGCTCAGATAGAAATACCAGATGCACTTAAAAGATTGTAAAGATAAATTCTTCAGAGTAGGGCTTTGAAGGTTAATAAGACATGAGCTGCATGAAACTTCATGCCATTTTGTAGCATTCCTAGGTTTGACATGGTTAATTCAAGATATCGTGGTTAATTCAAGATTACTCCTATCTTGTCAGAAACAGCTGAAGTGGGAAATAAATATTACACATACACACACTCACACACCCACACCCACACACTTGAATACAAACAAAAACTTCCAGTCTTTGACTTTTGACTCTATCTGGACTGTGCTGCAAAAAGTGTCCATCTTAATAAAAAAGTCATGAGAAAGAGATTCACAAGGGAGAACTACCTCCATGGCTGTACCACACAAGGGGGAAGTAGCTCCATGGCTATACCATTCCATGGTTCCAGGTATCTGGGTAATTATGATGGACAAGCTAGAGGGAACTGAGGTTAAAAAATGTGTCTAAAAGAAGAAGCTGATGAACAGGACATGCCACTGACATAAAAAAAAGAAAGAAAATTAACATCATGAGCTTGCAATGGGGTTAGTTTATATGGAGCAGAATGAGAACTACATCAGAATTAGATAGATCCATAGAACTGTTGGATTTGAAAGCCATTGTGGTCCCTGGGAATGATGTCATTAGTTTCTCTCAGTGGTGATTCGAGCCTTAATTATGCATGTGGGTGACAGGACAGAGGCTGCCAGAAATCAGTGAATGAGTTAAGGATATTCGTGTAGTGATGTCAGATGTGCTTTTTATTTTTGTTTTGAGCAAGCACAGAGAATTTTGTTCAGCTTATGTGCTTTCTATGGGCCAAATTCTGCATCTAAGTCTCCCAAGATGAAGTAATTAGGATGGGTAATTTGGCAGATATGTTGAGAAACAATGTACAAACAGTTAAAGGCCAGGGTTTGATCACCAAGAATGCTTTGCATCTTGGCATAAACAGGCTGTGTTAAAGTTATTCAATAAACATCTGTGAACTGCTCCTTTGAAATGTTGTCAGACAGGCAAGTGGAGTCAAGAGAGAAGGAATATTGCTGACAAACTCCTCTGAATGCTGTCTGCACTTTTCTTTTTATAATCAGTTTATATTTAAAGCTAGCCATATTTATCGTGAAATATATTTAATACTAATCTCCCACCACTGTCCTTTATAAACGTTTGAAAAATT
Organism: Trochalopteron elliotii; assembly: GCA_024734555.1. Lineage (NCBI taxonomy): Eukaryota > Metazoa > Chordata > Aves > Passeriformes > Leiothrichidae > Trochalopteron > Trochalopteron elliotii. Next base: position 4,354,645 of record JANPWX010000097.1, on the reverse strand, counting down.
TAGTTAAACTAGTCACACAGATTGCTAATTAACCACAGGTGACCTGAGGTGAGAGCAGCTTAGGTATTTGTCTTTTGGACATTCACCTGGCTTTAAGCTTGAAGACTTACAAAACTTTAACTGAGCCAGATTCACTTGTGCTTTATGAAAGATAATGTTACCTGCTACGCTCTCATTTATCATAAGGTGGCAAGGAAGCTCTGATACTGAATTAGATACAATCTGAGCAGCAGAGGAGAAGACAGGACTTTTGCAGCCCAACCCTGTGCAGGGCTTCCAAACACCCTTGGGCTTTTCTCCCCAGTGTCAGGGTTAGCCGTCAGGGAGGGGTTTTGCTTGAGCTGTCTTGGTCTTGACCAGGGATTATCTGTTGCATGTCCCAGCAGGTTGGTGAGCACAAACAGTGTTACCATGCACATACCACTCAAAGAAAAGTGGAAAGGGTGTTAACCTGGCCATCAATTCCTTAAGGTGCATCAGGGATGGCGTTGTTCCACTTCACACCTCCGTGCTTGCTTGCCCAAGCAGAGCAAGCCACTGATTAGTTCCAAGTTAGCGTTCGTATGTACTGGGGATTGTTTCATATACAGATGTGTATTTGTCTTTCTCCATTTGTGACAGCAAGTCTATTTCAATTTGAAGTTTTCAGTCTGACACTTTGCCCTTTTTTTTCCTGAAATTTTACTTCTATGACCTCAACTAACTCTGCATTATTTTAGAATCATAAAATTATCTGGGTTGCAAGGGAACCTTAAAGATCATCCATTCCCAGCCCCCTGTCACAGGCAGGGACACTTTTCACTAGACCAGGCTGTTCAGAGCCGCATCCAGCCTGGCCTTGAACACTTCCAGGAATGGGGCATCCACAGATTCCCTGAACACCCTGTTCCAGTGCCTCACCACCCTCAAAGTAAAGGCTTTTCTCCTAACATCTAATCTAAACCCTCTCTCTTTCAGTTTGAAGCCATCCTCCCTTGTCCTATTACTACATGTCCTTGTAAAAACTCCCTCACCAGCTCTCTAGTAGACCCCTTTAGGTACTGGAAGGTCACAAACATAGTCTCACTGGAGTCTTCTCTTCTCCAGGCTGAGCAACCCCAGCTCTCTCAGCCTGTCTTCATTGGAGATGTGCTCCAGCCCTCTGATCACCTTTGTGTCCCTCTTCTGGACCAACTCCAACAGTTCCATGTCCTTCCTATCTTGGGGGCCCTGGAGATGGACACAGTACATTGAGCCATTGAGCATAACTCTTTCAGTGCAGCCATCCTGCCGGTTTCTTATCAAGTGAGAGGTCCATCCATTAAAATTCTTGTCTCTCCATTTTAGAGACAGGGATATCATGGGGGACAGTGTCAAATGCTTTGCACAAGTCCAGGTAGGTGACACCAGATCCTCTTCCCTCAATCTGCCCCTGCTGTTAATCTGTCATAGAAGGCCACCAAACTTGCCAGGCATGATTTGCCCTTCTTCAGATGCACTATTTGCATTTTCTCATGCAGAGTGGTCTTGCATCTAGAAATATAGGTATCACAGAGTAATCAACTCAGCATTTTAGAAGCAAGCACCCGAACAGGTTGGGAACATCACTTTGCTGAGAGTAAGGAGAAGCTACAGTTGCATGGTGATGTTTTGCTACTTATGATCATGAGCACTGGAACCCAAAGAGGTTGTGGCATCTCCCTCACTGGAGATGTACAAGACCCTGTAGGGACACAATTCTGTACCAGGTGCTGTAGGATGTCCCTGCTTGAGCAAGGAGGTTGGACCAGATGACCCCCTGTGGTCCCTTCCAAACTGACCTGTTCTGTGACTCTGTGACTTGCATATTTCTGAGCATCCAGTTTCACAAAGAAAAAAAAATGTGTGTGTCCCTTCACATCTGCTCCTCTTTCTTCAATCCTACCCACACCAGCACAAATCATCAGTCTTTGCCAAATGTTGGTGTTGAGGTGAGTGTTATTAAGGCATTTTACTGGTTGATCTGACAAGAGCAGATGCATTAGAGGTGTCAATGATCTGTAAAGGAAGTTTTGGGGAGATCTAGGAGAACAGGGTAAGCATGGCATTTCCAACCGTAAGTTGTTTCTTTTTCCCAAAAGCTTTGCAATGTAGTATCTGTATTACTGTTATCAGTGCTTAGTATATTACCAAATTTCTATTTTTTTTTTCAAACTCTGGCCTCATTCAATCTCATTGAACTTGCATGGGTCATTTAGAGTGAAAGCATGCTGGTAAGTAAGCATTGATTCACTGTGTTAGACAAAGAAGAGTGAAGATGAAAACAAATCACACTACCTTTGCTTCGATGACATGTTCATCTGCATTACTGATGCACTCTCTATAAGCACAGATCTAAAGCTCATCTCAAAAAATAAAGGTCATAGGGCTCTTTTTCTTTTTTACAGAAAGAAGAAGCAATCTGAGAACAAATTAAATGTGCAGAGATGTGATAGGTGCAGAAGTAATGCTTAGGCAGTCATGTTGACCAAAGGGTCTCACTGAGTCCCACACTCCCTGGGCCAGCTGACCTGAGAGACACTCACAGAGCTCTGGTAGTTGCTGGCATTTTGAGCTTTCCCAGATAATTTTCTCTGTCCATGTTTTCTTCTCCCTGTTGCTTTTACTGAGTGCCTTGGCACAAAATTCCTGTCTTCTGATGCCTGGCTTGATGTGTATTTCACATATTCTCAGTGTATTGGCACAGGCAAATGCATGTTCCAGGTTTGTTTTGTTCACACAGCTGTAACTGGCATGCAGTCTCGATTGGCTGAAAAACAGGACTAGATACAAAATAGGAAGATATATAGCTACTCTACTTTTCTGTACCACCTCTGAACATCTACCCCTTCTCCATGTCCTGAGTGACTCCTTCCCTTTTCTGCAAACAATGAAGATTTCCCAGACACATCTGCCACAAATCTCTGCTTCTCCAGGCATAAGTTGTACAGCCCTGATAATTAAAGGACAACTGTTTCACCTTAAGTGTTACCTCTGGTTCTTTCTGCTCTGTGTCATGGACTCAGCTCCTTGTGGTCTCTCCTTCTCTCATAATGCTGTTTGTAAGGCACTTGCTACAGCAGTGACTCAGGCTATTCCAGGGCTGTACTGCAGTTTTAGAGGAAGTCAAAGTTTTCGTGTTTCTGGGGGTCTCATTCTTTCAGTGCATTTAGTTCTTTAAAAACTGGTCTGGGGAGGTGGATGACACCATTGCACCCCTTGCTTGTCAAGAGGACAAAAGACAACATCTTAGAGCAGCCTTACTGTACCCTGTAAGGGGACTACCCTGATCAGCTGTGAGATGCATTGAGCAATATGTTTTGGGAACTGCTCAGTTGACAAGAGACATCAGTCAGGGTCACATTTGTTATCGAAGAGTGACCTGCATGAAGCACTTTAAAAATAGCAGGACATCATTCAGACTCATTAATAAGTCCCTCTGTGCCAATGCAGTATCATTTCTCCCTTTATATTTTTAATGTTTTCCTTCAAAAAATCTCTCGAGAACTTTAAATTGGTCAAGAAGTAGGACACAACTGTAATTTAACATCTGAGCCTTTCTTTTTCCCTGGCACTTAGCCTATATTTTTTTTTTAGTTCTATTCCATTGCTTGTTGCTGTGAACTGTATACCAGTGTCCTGATTATTCAACTCACTTTGCGCTTTCCTATGATTTTTACAAGTGTTCATCTTTTCTCCTCCCATAGGGAATTTGAGATCAAGGCAAATCTCTGCCCATCCACATCCAGTGGAGGAAGCAGGAGGGCAGGCACAGAGAGCATCATGCAGAAAGCTGCACAAGTGCTTGGCAGGAGCTTCTTGCCTTTCCTTCAGGAGAGCTGTGCAGTTCAGGCTACAGGCTGGCTCAAAGACAGCAGGAGGCTGATATGGATTACTCACAAAGCCCTGAATATCCAGCAATATGTTAAAGAAGCCAAGGCACTTCCCCATAATGTGTGAGATTTTCACACCTTGGGCCAAAATTCACACTTCCACTGGGAAGTGGGAACGACAGCACTCTACTGGATGAAAACATTTTATTCCTAGGCAGGATACCTGTTTACATAGTTAATAGGGAATTGTAAAAGATATACCCTCCCCCAAAAATTATGATTGTGCATTACATGCACAGTGCCTGAAAGCCTCCTATCAGTGTTCTTAGGAATTAGGAGGGTTTTTTTTCAGAGGTTGAAAAGGTTAATGGTTAGTTCAGAGGTGAAGGGCCATGGTCTATTTTGCATCTTATAAACTTCAGGAATTAGGTTTTCACCCAGCCTTGCCAGGAGATTTCTCAGAAATGGGACAGATCAGACAAATGCCCCCTGAGAGGGCTAACCAGCTAGCAAAAGTGGCAGGAGTGTGGATGGCTGATAGAGCCACTTCTCCCAGGCTCGTCAGTCACCAGGAATACATAGGCTAACAAACACAGACAAAACTCTAAACTTAAAATGATTCACCTAAAAATTCCCATTACCTCTGAATTCCTCATTTTCAGATTTTTGACTTGTCACATTTCTGTGACTTCTCCAGACACAGTATCTCCTAGAGAAAAGTCTGAACTTTCCATGTGAGAAAACAAGCAGGTTTTTATTTATGACACCCTCTGAATCACCCTTAAATATCAAGGAATAGGAACAAGGCTTCCTTTTCACAGAAAAACCTTCAAGAGCTAATTTATAAAGCTCTTTTGTTTCATTCTTCTGGGCTACCAACCATCTGCGTTCACTGTGGTGATGGATAATGCCAGCGGAAAGCCGTGGTAGCTTCTGCACTGTTTATCACAAGTGTGATGTTGACTTTCATGTCACTTCCAAAGTGGGGGTGAAGCCTCAGCCCTGTCACACAGTAGCATCCATTTTCCCACAGTCTGCTTGGTACACAGAACATGAACAGTCCTCTTTTATCCAGAAACGTAAAAGAGGACGAAAGGAACAGCTCAAGGGCTTAGCTCTCACGCAGACAGAAGGAGGGAAATAAACTAGATGGTCAAAGCGGAGTAGATAAAAGAAAAGCAAACCGATATTGTTAAGCCAATGAACTATCAGAGCACTCAGTTTCTTCCAAGACATGATTGAGCTCAGCAGAAATGATATTGAGATACTGAATGGTGAAATTTAGCCTAGGGCAGAAGACCAGACAGGCTCTGTGCATCACGTGCATCCTACTTAAACTGTGTGGTTTCAGCAGTGCATAAGATGCATGCCAGGTCAATCCAGAAGACTAAATTTTGACTTTATAATTGCCAGCAAAGAGTGAACAGTGAGAATGTAGTTGTCTTTAGGAGAGGTTGGATAGAGGTCTCTTTCCCACAGAGACGCAGCTGAATGTTTTACTTTGTTTCTCTTTATTTTTAAGATGCTGGTCTGGTAAACAGTCTCTTGGTGTTTCTTCTGAACGAGTCACTGAAAAGGCATGTTGGTAGAAAACTTTGCATTTGTAATTTCCATGATCAGTCTCCTGTGATGCAGAAGTTCCTTTTGCTGCCTGAACCATGGGATTTAGACAAAGTGTGCAAATGGAACAGTTTGCTTCTACAGTTTATTTTAAATATTGTTGCCATAAAGATAACGTATCCAAGGTGTTTTTGATAAAAAACTAGGACGAGAGGGAGGGGTGGTAAATTAGATTTTTAAAACCCCCCACAACTGTAGTGAAGAATTGTTTCCCTGCTGTTAGTGAAGTTCCACTTGTCTCTCAGTTGTGCTGGGAGGAGTGGCTGCTTTGCTTGTTAACAGCCCAATTCTTTGTAAATGTACTGGGCTCCCTGGCAGCATTGCATCTGCCATGGCACCCTATGGCCTGAGACAGCCCCTGCCCCTCCTTTTGGGGACAGTGGGTGCTCTGGTGTGAAAAAGAATTCTTCCAGACAGTGACTTCTGGGAAGGAAACTACACATGGATTCCCCAGACACTAGTACTTATGAGACACAACAATCAAGTCCAGATATGCTTCTGTTTACATCTTTCAGTGAAATGATTTGTCTAACAGGGTAACAACATTTTGTTATGTAACTTTACTGCCTTTTGTTTCAAGGAAGAGAGTGGACTCTCTTCCTAACAAACACTGGCTGCCTTGCAAGGGCAAGGAGGTGAACGGTTGCCATACTGCTCATGGCACAGACTAATGGGGTAGGGCAGAGTTACACTAACCTGTACCCAGTTCCTGTTTCAGTGCCACCTGTCCCATTACTGCAGCTGGAGAAGTGTTGCACCAGGAACAACAGTGTGACATTGGCCTGGAGGATGCCACCTTTGAGCCACAACCCAGTGGAGGGTTATATCTTGGAACTTGATGATGGAGATGGTGGCCAATTCCGAGTGAGAATTTCATTCAACATTTATTTGTGTTTCTTTGTATGTGAGTTTCCTCCAGATATGGATTTGTTTCTGTCTGAGGGTGGGGAGAGGGGTAGGGAAGATAGGGGTTGGCAAAGCATCCCTAATTCCATTGTGTTGGTGGAGAAAGCAGTGCAGATGCTGCTTAATAGAAGGACGACTGGCTTAGGTAGGAAGTTTGAGTTATTTTCAGGGCCCTTGCACAGAGGGCCTTGAGGTATCCCCAGTGTGTTCCAGAGTAGAAAATCCCATACGAGCCTGCAGGAGCTGGAAGTGGTTCATAGCACAAACCAGAAATTTCTTTGAAGCCCCTACTCTCATCTGTCCATTGTGCCCTGCTTCAACAGCTGACGTTCTTGGTCCAGAAATGCAGCTTAGTCTTTCCTGATTTTCTGAGTAAAAAGTATGATCCTGCATAAAAATACAGGATTTATAAATCTTTCCCCTGGGAGTGGATGAGACCAGGCTGGTGGAAGCTTTTCCCACTGTCACGCTGTGATGGAATTGATAAATATGGAAAGGCTTTCCAAATCCTCTGGGTGATGCCACCACATGATGCTCCTGGTTGCAGGTGCAGGGTGCTTAAGGGCTTCCATACTTTTTTGACACATCCTGATAAACAAACTAGAGAAGCAATTCAATCAGCTTGTCCTCTTTCAGCCATGTCCTCGTCCTTCTGCCTCAGGCAGGCTTCATGCTCCTGTTGCTCAGGACCAGGCTGGCCCAGTGCTTTCCCTAGGGGGCTGGTGCCTCGAAAGCATCTGGAAATCATTGTGGAGTACAGCTGCTCTCTTCACAAATGGGGAATTTTGCCTAAAACCTGTGATGGCATTTCTTTGGGCGCTGCAAACTGGCTCCTCCCTGGAAACCTAAAGATTTCTCAAGCTGAAAATGTCCTGGCATGGATCCACCTAAGGAAATGCCAAACCACTACACCCATAGCCAGCAAAAGTACCTGATTGGGACACCCCTCATTAGAAGAGGTAGCAATATTTGCAGGCCATTTTGAAGAGGGCATTGTGGTTTTTGGAAGGTCTCCTCAATTGCTTGGTCCAAGTAACATTTCACAGGGATTTGGAGAGCCTGGTTTGCACTATTGAAAGTATGAAAAGGTACTTTGGTGAATGGCTGAGAGCTGTCAATATAGTCAGTATTAGCAGGTAAGAGGATTATCAGTGTGTGATGAATGAAGAGTTAGAGTAAGGTGTTACAATTTACAATTCCAGTATCTTTTATCCAGTTTATCCAAGATAAATTTTTTAAAGTTGTATTCACGTTTTGTGAATAACGAGATTTCAGGCTGGTGCATATCCAAACTCATTTGTATAGGTGAGTTTAGTTTCTGCCAAAGGTTTTAGGACTGCCTGTGGTGCCATGTTAAGATTTTAGGATTGAAAAAGATACAAAACCATCTTAATCCTTAAAAATGTAAGGTGATAACTTCTAAGGGGAATGGTCTGCTTGCTGAGGTAGAAACATCCTCATTAAAAGATAAAAGGCAGACTCCTCAACAACGCCGTTTCAATACGGATTTGCTGACCTTTTAAATGGAGAAATCTATATCTGAAAGCAAAGACATTGACTGTGTTTTATCAGTATTTGATGGGTGGATTTAAAGAACATCTTTGTTGAAGCAGAGAGCATCAACCTGCATAAACCGAAGCAGGGAACAGTGGGAAAAATGAAGTGGATTAGAAAATGTGAGAGTTGTTCAACAGATCCAAATTTTTTTGACAGTCAGCATGTCTTATCACATGGAGGTAAATTAAGTTATTCTACTAAAACTCTTCTTTGTCTCCATGAACGATCACCAGCTAACTCAGGATGCAAGAGTTTGTTGTTTGTAGCAGCCACCATGGCAGCAAAGAGGACAAACACATGTCCTGCTGTAAACTTAAGCAGTTCCTTTCTTATTCATCACATCCTTTTGGGTTTATATGAAAGAGAACTATTAATCATCAGAACTATTTCTAGGCATTACTTCAGTCTTAACTGAACTGGGATCTGGGTTGTTTGCTTAGTGGCAATTTTAAGCACTTTGGTGCCTTTGCTACTGTAAACCTACAGATTTCACAGAATCAGAGAAGTCAGAGGTGGAAAGGAATTATCTTTCAACCTGCTGCCAAGACAGGAATTTCGAGGCTTCTTTCAGTTCATTGTAGCCTGCGTAATCTGATTCTCCTCACTGGTCTGCCTAGATGTTCCTCCCTCTGAAATATTTCACATTACAGAAGTATTTACTGTATGACAAATATTTGAAGACTTTTTTTGATGTCTCTGTTGTCTAGTTACTGTTTCATCGTGTGGTGCATGCATCTCCTAATTTTTAGGAGATAATTTTCTTCTGGATCTGCGTTTTCAGGTTTCAAAATTATATTTTAACCTAGGCATGAGATAACCTTTCCAACAGAACAAAACTGCATTTTTTTTTTTTATTCTTATATGCCCCCTTTTTTTGTCTTACATAAAATAGTGGTCACAGTGTGTCAGATACTGGGACTACTCTCCAAAATAGTGGTTTGGAGTAGATGTTTAGGACGAGCATGAAGATCTTTTTGTGTTGCCCTTTATTGCTTTACTCTTGCAGCTTCATCTTCACCTTAGTTTGTCCAGTGCTAACCATCCTTGGTGTCTCCTGTACTGTGGCTGTCTGTATTATAACAGCATCACTCATACATCCTGGGAAGCAAAGAGAGGCTGTTCACTTTTGGCTTATATTTAGAAGTCTTAACTATGTTAAACTATGTCCCTCAATCTCTTTCTTTTTTTTTTTTTGGAATGTTTAGGAAGTATATGTTGGCAAGGAGACTCTCTGCACCATCGATGGCCTTCATTTCAACAGCACCTACAATGCCAGAGTCAAGGCTTTCAACTCCTCGGGTGTTGGTCCTTACAGCAAGACAGTCATTTTACAGACCTCGGATGGTGAGCTGGGGCTTTGCCACTTTCTAAATGAAAAGCTGCAGGTCTCAGTGGCAGGACACTTTCGTCCCTTTACACCCGTTAATGTATTTAACACCTACTGGCATTTTCCATTATCAGTAACACTTCAGGCTTCAAGTTGTGTGATTTTATTTGGCTGTAAAAGTCTAGGATCTAACTAAGATACTTTCTTTACTGTACAGAAACAGTTATGCAACTCACAGGATATTTTTTGTCCCACTTTTTGTCTCCCTTTTTTATTTTTTGTCTCCCTTTCTCCATATATCTTTGGGATTTGTCTTTTTCTTCACTACTGCTTCAATGTCCCTGCAAGGTTTGATAATACAGAGATGGGAATTCATACTTGTTCCTCTCTAATTATACTTGACATCCATAAGGACATTACAGGAAGTTCATCTTCATTAATGATTCTGTAATGAATCAAGAAGTGCATGCTATTATCACTTCCACTTTTATGCTGTGTTGGCAAAATAGGCCAGTATAAAATATTTATACTTTAGGAGCTTTTGGGGATTTTTTTCCTTTTTTTAAAAAGCCCTTCAGTTTGACAAACTAGTGAAGTCAATCCTAACCAGCATGGACACAGCTAATCTCCATTTCCATTAAAGGTGATCCTGAGCCAATTCACCTGTATGAGCAGTTTCCATGTCATGGAGAAGCCTTTGTCTCCTCAGTGACTTTCTTGTTCCTGTAAGTGGACAGAATGTCACTACCCTTAGCAGCTAAATTTCAGGGGGGGCAAGCACAAATAATGTAAAGCACTTCTGAGCTGAAGAAAAGCAGGGTACCAGCTCTGATTAATCTTGTGTAGCTGCCTACAGTGGCAAGGAAAGATGGTCTTTATTACCTCAGAGTGCAGTAGAGTCTTTACAAAGGCAGAATTTTATCCTTCTTACTGAACCTGGACACAGTCCCTCCTGATGCAATCCTGCCTTTCCTTTTCCCCTTCCACAGTGGCATGGTTCACCTTTGACCCCTCCTCAGCTCACAGAGACATAGTGTTGTCCAATGACAACCAGACTGCCACCTGCAACAGCTACGACGACCGGGTGGTTCTGGGCACCGCGGCCTTCTCCAAGGGCGTGCATTACTGGGAGCTGCACGTGGACCGCTACGACAACCACCCGGACCCCGCCTTCGGCATCGCCAGGATCAACGTGGTCAAGGACATGATGCTGGGCAAGGATGACAAGGCCTGGGCCATGTATGTGGACAACAACCGCAGCTGGTTCATGCACTGCAATTCCCACACCAACCGGTGAGTGCTGCCTGCCTGAGGGCTTCTCTCCTCACAGGCATTTTTTCTGCCCTGCATCAGAGGCAGGTGTCTCAGCAAGCCATCTAGGCCAGCTCCCAGCTAAATGTACTTGTTTTATTCCTTCTTAAAAATCACTAGTGACAGTGGTTGCACCTTAACAGTCTGTGTTGGTGTTTGGTACCCTCACTGTTATCAGTTTTTCCCTGAGATCTTCCCTAAATCCCCCCTGCTGTGATTTAAACCCATTACTGTGTGTCCCACCCACATCAGCAGGCAGGGGCACTGAGATGCTGGACTTCTCCCATTGCTGGAGGGAGAAAGGTGTTTGATTCTCTTCATTCTCTTCATTCACAGGAATCTTGGCTGCAGATTGTACGATAATTAGGTTGCAGGTGTTTGTTTCCAGTTCTGACAGCTATTAAGGGTTTTGCTGTAGGGCACACTGAGGCAGTTCTGGATGTTTGGCAGTGAGGGCTAAGTGACAGCTTTCGTTCTACTGAGCCATTGTACCGAAGAGCTTTGAAAACACCTCAACTAGTACAACCAACTGCTACACGTTCTAGCTGCAGGTACCTCCAGGGATGGATCACACAGAGAGAACAACTGTCAGCACAGATCCTGTGTTGTGCTGACATGGTTGCATGACTTTCAGTGCTCAGGATAGTTACCTCTTCCTGGTGGTGGCTTCTGTTTCATTGAAGTGATGCCAGACTGTGCAGGGGACACGTGGTTAACGTTGCTTGAAGGTATCAGAGCAGAACTGCACTTCTCTTTCTGTGTCGCAAGAGAGGGCCAAGCTTATCTGAAGGTCAGCTGGGTACTGAGACCCTTGAGAAGATCTCCTCTGAAGAGGATCCTAAATCCCATGCTTATTTAGGAAAATAGTGTATTTGTATATCTATTCTGTCACAATGGGAGCTTGATGTATGAGTAAAGTGACTGACTAAGGATATGCAGGAGATCTGTGGCACAGCTGGAATCAACTTTGGTTTGGTTTTCTACTGACTGTCCCAGCAGGTCTTTTACTCTCACTGTCTCAGATATTTTTTTCTGTTATACCAAATGATTAAAACAAAGTTTTGCAGTGATTTTTAAAACACTGAAGTGCAGGTGTCTCCCTAAAGAGATACGGTTGTGTCAACATGCACTGTATCCTAAGGTTGATTGTAATGTCTCCCATTGAATAGTCATTTATACTCTACATCATACCTGTGCTTTCAGTAAGTACAGTGCAATTGCTGGGAATTTTTGTTTGAAACAAAAATTGTTTGATTTTGCTTTTCATTACAGACAGGTGGAAGAACCCTGTAGCTGGATCAAAAGCTATCTGAAGTCACTTGGATTGTTTTACCTGGGTCCAAAGACCTTAGATCATGTCCTGAGACAATATAGAGTATAATAACATCAGTATAGTAAATATACCAAAAAATTCTCTGTCCCTTTAACATCTTGATTCGATTCAGGGCGGAAGTAATGTTAAGCTGTATTAATTTTAATGCTCTGTGGAACAGCTTATGTTTTCTGGAAAAAAGCTGGCAACCATTCTGTGCACCATTGTCCCAGAAACCTATTTTATGGATTTGGTCCCCGGCATGCTCCTCCCGGCAAGCAACACACAAGCTGAGCAAAAGCTTTTTTCTGGGAGGCACAAACGATGGAAACACTTAGGATTTCCAATCATCCTGCCTAATCAGGAGAAGAAAGTGCTTTCTGTTGATGATAGTTTCCCAGTTTTTACCTGATAAAACACAAAGGCATATGCAAGGCATGGATAGACCCATGGAATATCTGTTCAAGGGAAGTACACTCGCAAAGGGCATGTAGTCTTATGAAATCACATGCGCTTCAATGAAATTAGGTCTAGGCATTATATTTTTAACTGTGACAGTCAACTAGGTCAGTTTTTTAACTCATTAGCTGTAATAGTTACTGCTGCCTATTTGTTTTTCCCCACTGGACACGAGTACATGACAGCACAGTATCACAATCCAAAGCGCATTCATTGTCAACTTTTAGCCTCTGGGATGTTGTTGTGATGGAAGTTACACCTTAATAATAGTTTCTTGCTTCCTAATCTTCATGAGAATAACTTAGGGTGATTAATAAATGACTGGTTTTAAGGATAACCTGAGATAGAGTTTGAAAGACTAATTTGTGTGACCTGTCGCATTTAGAGGACTTTTCTGCTCCTTTCAGTCACAGCATACAAAATTGGCTCTAGCCTGACTTCTGTAGTGCTGGAAGGGGCATGAGCAGAAGGCTCTAATGCATCCAGAATCAGAGGGATTCTTTTGAGAGCAGGCTGAGTAAACTGTTTAAGAAAATACTTTAGGGCAGAGATACAGGTTTGGGAGGCACCCTTAAGTCTTGTTGTTCCCAGAAATCTGAGCCTGGGAAAATCGTGGAACAGATCCTTCCAGTAGCTCTGCTAAGGCACATGGAGGACAGGGGTGTAATTCAAGACAGTGAACATGGCTTTACCAGGGGCAAGCCCTCCCTTGCCAACCTTGTGGCCTTCTATGATGGAGTGATTACAGCAGTGGACAAGGGAAGAGCTATGGGCTACATCCATCTGCACCTCTGAAGGTCCTTGATATGGTCCCCTACAAAATCCTCTCCAAATTGGAGACATGGATTTGGTGGATGGACTGTCTGATGGATAAGGAATTGGTTGGATAGTCACATCCAGAGGGTAGTGTAGGTCAACAGCTACATGTTCAGATGAAGGTTGGTGACAAGTGGTGTCCCTCAGGGGTCCATAGTGGGGCCAGTTCTATTTAATGTCATCATCAATGTCATAGAGAGTGGCATCAAGTGCACCCTCAACAAGGTCATGGGTGACACGAAGCTGAGTGGTGTGGTTGACACACCTGAGGGACAAGATGCCACCCAGAGGGACCTGGACAAGTTCAAGAAGTGGGGCTGTGGGAATGTCATGGGCTTCAACAAAGCAAAGTACACAGTCCTGGATCTGGGTCAGGGTAGGATGGAGGAACTGACAACACCCCTGCTAAGAAGGACTTGGAGTATTGGTGTATGAGAGGCTGATCATGATCTGTCAGTGTGCACTTGCAGCCCAGAAGGACAATTGTATCCTGGACAAAAAGTGTCAGAGGGATGGAACATCTCTCTTTGACAGAAGGCTGGGAGAGATGGGGTTGCACAGCCCGGAGAAGGGAAGGCTCCAGAGAGACCTGATTGTGGTCTTTCAGTATTTAGAGGGGTTTTATAAGGAAGGAGGGGACAGACTTGTTAACAGGGCCTGTTGTGCTAGGACAGGGGGTGATGGTTTTGAACTGAAAGAGGATAAATTCAGACTAGCTATAATGAAGACATTTTTTTTACAATGTGGTTGGTGAAACACTGAACTCTCTGGTTGCCCAGAGAGGTAGTGGATGCCCCATCCCTAGAAACATTCAAGGTCAGATTGGATGGGCTTTTGAGCAGCTTGACCTAGTTGCAGATGTCCCTGCTTTTTGCAGGGGGGTTGAACTAGATGACCTTTAAAGGTCCCTTCCAATCCAAACTGTTCTGAGAGGTGCTGTATGCCCATTAACAAGAGGCACTGACATTCAAAGCAATAGATCTGTTCTTGGGCAAAGTTGCCAAAGCAGGACTAGCAGGTGCTACAGGCAATACTCCAGCCACTACATGTTTATGGAAAGAAGGAGATGTAAATCACACTGATATATTGATACTGAAAAACAACAGAAAGTCGAAATCTAGAGTATTTGCATTTTAGTCTTAAAAGTCCCTTGCAATCAGGGAAGTCTCTTCATTGACTTCAGAGATCTCAAGAGCAGGTTTTTTCATCACACAAAAATGCTGCAATTGAATGAAAAATGCTATCATTGGCAATAAATATCACAAAGTTGTGAAGATGCTGTAAAGCTAGCACGTAAAGTATTGTTAATGGAGAATTGAACTAATTATTCAGTTTATTAAATTGTCCATAAATTGTTAAGATTTATTTTTAAATAATAGTGAAACTACTCTTCTTAATTACTCAAGCCAATGCATGCAGTCGTATTCTGCGCATTGTCCAAGCTGTTACTGAAAGCATCTTGGAATAACAGCCTCTACTGCCACAGGCAATGGCGTTTTTCATGGTAGCCAAATTCCCCTTTCTGTACTCTGACCTTCCAGGCTTCTGCACAGCACTTCTGCACTCAGGACTTACTGTTGCACACAGAAATCAAAATATTCAGGAAAAATGGGATTTACTTGAAAAAATGAAACAGTGTTGCCTATCTCCAGAATTGGATTGTCCTTTAATGAATACTAAGTATTTATTAAGAGAGCATTGCAACAAAAATGTTGCATTTTCCTTTTACATGAAAGGTTACTGGGATTGTGTGGTATAAATGTCATTAAGTAGCTTAAAAATGCGCTACAGTAAAGGAGCAGGTTTTTAACATGGTGCCACAGAAGTGTGCCAGGAAGGAGCAACCACAGTTTGAGTCTCTTGAGCTATTTGGCTTCTTTTACCACAACAAAAGCATTTATTAGAAAAATTATCCTGTAATGCTGTCTAAATGGTGTACATAAGAGTGAGCAAATGTATTGCATAAGTTTTCTCATAAAACAGACTCTCCCAGCTCTCCTCCTAGAGAGGCAACCAGGAAAATAGTCCAAAAAGTGCTGGAGTCCTCCAAGTACTGTTCCCAAGGAAAGCATGGAATGCTGAGTAAGAGCAGAAGTTTAGCCCCAGACAAAGTCCAGCCTCCCTTGCAGCAGTGTGGTGAAGACCTCCTGCCTGCTTCTGTCTCCTCTTAGTCCTGCCAGAGCCAGTTTCTCACTGTGGGGTGATGGCAGGGTAGGAATGGGGCAATCTACCTGCTGAATTCCTGCAGAACTTGGGGCAGGAATAAAGGGAGAAGGTCCTCATCTTTCTGCTCTGCCCCCACACCCCTGTGGCTCATGTAGGGGCCTCAGCTGGGTCCTGCCCTTGCCTGGCTGTAATCTGCAGGCAGAATCTGTCTCCTCTTCAGTGGGGCTGTCCCCAGGGGCTGCAGAGGAGTCACTCAATGTCACTGTGCAGCACACAGCTAATTAGCTCACATGAAACAAATTAGCTTGTCATATAGGAAAGAACATCATAATCTCAAAAATGCAAAGTGCTGTTTCTGTTTCCCTTAGAGAAACAATGTCATTTAAAAGGATGTAATAAAATTCATTTTAAGCAGGATCTAAAATGTGGAGTCCTATAATAAAAGCTGTTCCTAAACAGAGGGGGAAAAAAAGTAATCTACTTGTAAATAGGTCCAAATTATAGTACTGTTGCTTCCCACAATCTCATAGTGAGTTTTATGATTGAGGGCTTTTAATAAAAGCAGTCTATATAGTGACATACTCAGGGTAGGTCAGCATCTTAAGTTTTGATGGCAAATAATTTATTTTGTGGTTTTGGAGAAGAGCTCAGAGAGAAACCTATTTATGCTTATAGGACCAGAAATCAAATCAAATTAATCTGAGAAGAGTGAATTTTCACATCTAACACCTCTCAGAGTCAATCCTTGATTCTTAGCTATGCTATTATTGTTTGAAGACCTTTAAATGGAGAAGTCAGAACAGTTTTCTATAATCTACCTTCATCTGAAGTGCCACATGCCACATTTTGTCTAAAGGAAAACAATTTGTGACACCTAGTGGACAAGAGGAAAATTTCTTATCCTTCACTATATTCTTCCTAATCACATTCCTATCCCCGACGCTTTTTTTTTAATGTTTTGCCTACCTATTGTGATAAATTTTATGATAAAATGCCATTAATCTTGTGAACATTGTGTGCCGGAGGCGAGTGCATGGGACAAAAGACAGCTGCTTCCTTTCCTACAGCAAATTATTTGAAATCTGATTTACCCTGAACAAATTGTGTCAGGCTGTAAATCCATCGCAGAGCCCCATGATATCAGCAGAACAGCAGTGCCTGTGGCCAATCTGCATATCTAGTGGATATTTTTGCTCAGCGTTCTCCAGAGTAATACTGAGTTTGACTAACCCCCGTGTCAAAGTGCATTAATGTCAAATCGCTCAAGCATGTAATGGCTGGCTGACTCTGTCCTGGCAAGCTCTGACACTACAGTAGCTCCCAGCAGCTGCTCCTGACACAACCAATTACCACTGGTATTAATAAATGTGCCTGCACCCTCGAGACAGCTCCCAGTCTTGTAGCTGAGCACCTTGTCAACCAGAAGCTACACTTAGGCCTAACCAGTCCCAACTTCCCTTCCTCCAAAAAGCCACTGTCCATTGTAGCTGTGCTGGCTCTCTGGGCTCTGGAAATCTGGGTTCCCTTAGAGCATGCCAAGGTGAGTAGTTGAATTGGAAGTCTCTCTCGAGCTGTCAGCAGGCATGATATTGATGAGAAATGAACACCTAGCAAAACAGCTTCCCGCTTTTTCATTTCCTGCCATGAGTCACTTCACTGTAACAGGGATACTCAGAGGTGCCGTGTCTCCAGGACTCCACTGGCTCACCTTCTGATTTGTCATTAGCTGAGGGGACCTGTTAGCTCTGGACCCCATTTTCACCTCTTAAATTGCAGTTGCAGGAGAGGTGGATCTAATTTCTCTTCAGGATCCCCTCATTAAACTCCCATGGATGTGGTACATGTGCTTCAGATAGAGGTGTTGGGGAAGATGAATCAGGGAAACCTTATAAATATGATTGCTTAGCAAAAGATTCTGAAAATATGAAACCTATAATCGAAATAGAAATGAAAGCTTGCTTTGAGTTGTAGGATACTGAGCCTTAGTTACTATATAACCTGAAAACAATAGTCTAGCCAGCTGAAGGAGAATCCCTCTTGATTGAACAATACCCTTCTGCTGACTAAGGAATCCAAAGGTCAATGTAGCAAAAGAGAATAGTTTAAAGAGTAGTTTTTAGAGTTTAAAATATAACACAGTATGGTAATGTAGTAGTTCTTATAGGCTATATGTAGATTCTATAGGGTTTTGTGTCATGTACTGGTTGGTTACTGTAAATTAGAATATTCAACACAAAAGGAGATATAATGTATTGTAACAAAGACCTCGCTCTCTGACTCTCCTCCTCTCTTGCTCTCTAGCTCTCTTGCCCCTGCGCTCCAACCCCTGCCACCTCTCTTTGGCTCTCTTGCTCTCTCCTCTCTTACCTCTTACCCTCTTGTTCTCTCTCCCTCACTCTTTGGGACTTCCCTTCAGCCGAGGCTGGTGGCTGAAGGCAAGGCCCTTTTTACCCACGACCCTTGCAATAAAACCACATGTTCTAGAATGTCTCAGGTTGGCAGAGTTCCCTCTCCCTGCCGTCCACGGATGCTCCTACATAGAGGTGTGCATCAGTCATTGCCAAATGCCTCAGGGATAATCATTTGCCATGCTCCCTTTGCTTAATAAGGCTGGCTTGTCCTAGAGAGAGCAGCACAGTGTAGCCCTCTGCCTTCACCAACAATGTGCCCTTTGTACCTTAGGACTGAAGGAGGAGTTTCTAAAGGTGCCACCGTTGGTGTTCTCCTGGACCTGAACAAGCACAACCTGACCTTTTACATAAATGGGCAGCAGCAGGGGCCTCCAGCGTTTGAAAACATTGAGGGTGTCTTCATGCCTGCACTGAGCCTCAATCGAAACGTCCAGGTAAATCTTCCTCAGTCCAGCCCCATGCACCCTTTCCAGCTAAAGGAGCTGATAGCATCATCTGCAGGTAGTCAGTAGAGATAGGGGTTCTTTCCTTCTCAGGCTTACATCTAGGCTACTCACACTTTTTTGACTACCTTTCACTTCTGCTTTGCCTGACCAGTGGGAAAGAGTAATGCCATAAAACAAGTAAAAGTACCTGCATGCACTAATTCCTGCTCTGATTTTCCTGTGATGCTCCACTTGGAAAGCAGCGTCTCTGAAGTTCTCCCCTGCCAGTTTGACTAAAACTTAAGTTTTCCTTAACTTAGTCTTAATTCCTCCTAGATCTCATGTTTGGAGATAATTAACATTGGCAAATGACTGAAGTATGAGCAGCACAGTGGTAAGGAGAGCAAAGGCAACATAGGTCAGAGAATTAGCACGACAGAGAAGACCCAGTCAGCACATCATCCTTGTGCTCTGTATACAAGAGGTTTTCCTCTTGGAGGAGCTGTCTTTAAATAGAATGCACTTTTACTTCAAGACCACTGCTTATGGCTAGAAAACGAGTGTGGTATAAGAGAGAACCTGTGGAAATACCCAGGAGCCTGAGGACTGAAGGAGGTCGGCTTGGGTCAGGGTGGAACACCCATCATGTACATGGGCTCCACTGCATGACCTCTGTCCTGAGGCACTTGGGGTCCCTCATGCAGAGATCCCATCCGCCCTGTGCCTTAGCAAGCAGCACTTCTGGATACCTACAACTGGTGGCAAGATTTGGGAAAAGGTACAGACACCTGGCTTCTCAGTCCCAAAGTGTTCAGGAGGGAAGGGGGAAGGAGACTTGTTTGTTTCAAAGACTAGATATCATCTCCATGAATAGTCTTGATTTAAACTTGGACCTGCAGTCCCACAGCCCTTTCCATGTCATTTACCTGCACTTTGCCTTCACAAACGCTCTTTGCTGAGGATGTCTCAGTTTTGAATCTAATGTTATTTCTTCTTTCTGCAGGTGACCCTGCACACAGGACTGGAGGTGCCACAATCTATAAAACAGCCCAAGTTGCCCAACAACTAATGAAGCCCCTGTCTGACACTGTGCTGGATTCTGTAAGCCTCCTCAGTGTGTTTTGGCACTTTTCAGTAAGTCAGTAAAAAAGCATCCTCTTCCGTGACTTAAAACACTGTGCAGCATGCTGCTCACCGAATAATCAGCTGGTTAGAGCTAGGCCACTCCATTTTCAATTTAACAGCCATAGCAAGCACATCCACTGGACTGGCACTCAACTGCAGATGGGTACCTGAACATATCTACTCTGCGCTGCACACATAGGTACACTCATGTGCACACACACACACACGAACACATCTGTAAAACAAAAGGTTAAATGAGTGTATTTTCTCTCTCATGGCTGGATTTGTGCTTAAATATTAGGGATGCTGAAAAAAAATGGGTGAGACTGAAGGACAATGGATGTTGGAGCAGTTTACCAGTAGATGAACTGGATTCCCTTGCCACCTGAAGTCCTTAAATAAAGAAAGCATATGTTTTGACAGCTGAAGCAGAGGTTATATGCTCAAGAATTCCTGGTTGTCAATTACATTCTGAGTCTCAAATGACCATGGATTATTCCCTCTGGCTCTAGACTGCAGTAAGCTATAGGATAATGTCCCCTTAGAATTCATTGGCAGAGCTTATTATCTGCAATGAGAACAAGATTGGTTCCCAAACACTGCCATGAAATAGCTGGGCTCATTTTAGCTAACACCATGACACATGCAGAGTTCGGATACAGAAAGTTGAAAGAAAAACATCCTCGATGCATTTTAGTGTTTGTTATTTAGGCATGACTGCAGAGACACTTACAGAAGATCTGATTGTGGTTATCAGCACAGCTCTTGAAAACAGTGCATGGGAGATTTATTTAAACATGGCACATGCAAAGTCTCCCACACTGAGAAATGCTGCTTTACAGCCTTGATCCTGATAAAACCTGTGCAGCTGTAGTTCCAATGTAGCTTTGAGATCTGAAGCCTTAATTTTCTATTAGATTACTGTGAGCTAATCAATGTCTTGATCCTAATGAAACACTTGAGAGAGATTAATAGCAGTAATGCAAAACCTGTCCCTAAGAATTTTTCTGAATTGGGACATAAATCTTTTGCAAGACTTGACCTGTGCCTGGCATCTCCCATGAAATCAAGCGGCCATTAAAGGTGCTGCCCATGACAACTGGAGTCTGACTGACAGTGATCTTTTCTCACAGCCATGACACTGTCACCTGCATGCAGTTGTCAGAAGACCAAACATTGGTTTGCCTGTGTGCTTCGTTTCCTCGGAACCCAGTTAACATATGCAAGTGTGTGTGTGTAGAGTGGCATTGCATGAGGTCGAGATGCAGCAGACTTGGTGAGCCCATGACATCTTGGACTCTTGTCACTCTAACCTTACAGAAGTGTGGTGCTATCAAACAAGAAAAGCATAAACTCTCAACTCCTATCAATGTACTATTTCCTTTCTTTAAATCCTGCTGCTTATACAAACTTTCCTCTTCAAGCATACATATACGCACACACATATTGTTATCAGGCATGTAATTATTAAACCTGAAAACAAATATTCTAACCAAAATCCAGCTTACAGCTTTGCATTAAAGCACAGCCAGAGGACAAACAGCCCAGGTATGCCTTCAGGCAGCCTGCCAGCCCCCAGATATCCTGCTCCAGGCTCATGTCTGGTCTGTGTCTAGAGCACATCACTCAGGTAGTGCTGAGTGATGGCAAGGCTTCCCTGTTGCAAAGCAGCCAGAATCCTCCCATGGGTCATCCCACCTCAAAGCCCTTGTGGGAAGGGAAAGGCAGCCCAGAACAGGACTGGGCTGTTGCACAGACACAAAGCAGTCTGCCATCCAGCTACCTGTAACCAACCAAGCATCCTGTAGCCCACCTCTCCTGCAGAACAGCAGCATACCTTCAGCAACGTCAAGAGTGAAGTAAGAAATAAAACCAACAATGGAAAGAAAAATAACATATGCTTTTAAGTGAGGAAGCATCAGTACTTCCTTTAAAGTCTGGAATGGATTGTATTAGTAAACTTGTAGACAATGGAATAACTGTGCTATGCTTATCTCGGTTTTGTAAAGAATATCAGAGACCAATTGTGTTATAATCTTCAGTTTCATTCAATACCATAGAACTCATGCAAGATTTTCTAATTAGCAGGTCTGTTTTAACCTACCTCAGCTAGAACGCTACCAGACCCCAAACTTCCTCTTGAGTGTGCTCTTCTATGAACCTAACAGTTGTAATCATGGCATTGACTTTGAGTGTTGCCAGTCAGAGTAGTGTATGGAAATATTGTACATAAATTGCACATAGTTTTTATATTGGGAAACATCCTGTGATAATTTGAATATGGAAGGCACTCCACTTTCACTTGTATTAAAAAAGGGCATTGTTTGTTTTGGGACAGAACCTTTGTCTTTACTCCCAACTTCTGTAAAGTAAACTCAAATGAATTTACATATTTCCAATTTTCAACCATTGCCAGATGTTTAAAATTAATTCTGAATGGGTTTTAGAAGTGTTTGCAGTACTCAGTTTTCGTTTTCTTAGTTGCTTTGGTGTCAATTCCTGGTGTATTATATCTTGGGGAGAGCACAATGAGTGACATGTTGTTAATTTATACTGAATATATGGACAGTAGGTAGGAACAGTGAGTAGAGAAGCTTGGTTTTTGCCCTCTACGCATTCTAGCATTTACAAAAGTAGGGTAGCTACCATTAGAGTCTCCTTTTATCCTAGCAGAAATGCAAATAAGTTAAAAGGAATACAGTTAGAAGTAGGCTACCTGCATTAGTAAGACTGCTTTACTCTAGGTCAAAAACTGAACAAAGTGTTTGCATGTGTTGGTTGCGTACGCAATCAAGGACTTGCATTTGGCATGGCCTGTAGCAATAAACCACTTATCCTCATAGACTGCACTATTGTGACTTCAGCTGGATACATTTTCGTACTTTGATTAACAGAAATAGTGCTTAAGTAGTTACAATTGCTCTAGGAAACTAACAACTCCTCACATGAATATTTATGCAGAGCATGCAGGGGCCATCTGAACACAAAGCAGAGCAGAATTTTCCCTTTGCAGAACAGCATTAGGTGGGGAGAGGTGGGGCACTCCCACTGCTCTGCTCAGGCTGGAGGTAATTTCCTTCTCTGCAGGCAACTTCTCCAAGGTCCATCTCATTATAAACCCAGCAGTTCACGCGTTGTTCATCTATAGTATCTCTTACGCCTCTTACGTTTTTGTTTCCTCCAAATCCTTTCTTTAGGAGGGAGTCAGCCTTTAGTCCCAGCAGAGACTGTGTTGCTGACTGTCCAGGGAGAACCCGGGGAGCAGAAGAGTGGTATAGATACCCAAGGGGACCACTTTGTGTGCTCTTCTTCCTTTTGTTCCCTCAGGGTATTTCTGCAGCTCTCTGGGGATCTGAGCTCCTCTGGCGCCTGGGCCCACACAAAGCTGCCTGTCATGGGACTCTTCAACTCCTAGAGGCCAGGTTGCTTCTTATAAAGCAGGAGAGGAAAGCCTTTTGCACTGGCATATATCCCATCCACTATGGTACAGAGCCCACAGAAGATATCTGTAAATTGACTTAACCTTTAAAAAAAACCCCACCAAAACACAAGCAGCCCCTCCCCTTATTAACAAAACAAAGCTTGACTTCTGCATACACCAGTATGGAACCTCTGAACAGCTGCAAAATACATACAGCAGTTGAACTTTCTGTCCTGCAGAGCAACAAAGGACTCTCAGTTTTCATCCACCCCTAGGAGCCCCCAACCTCAGCCTTTTGTAAACCTTTCCTGGCTCTTTCCTCTGCACATTCCTGTTGAATTCAGGAGCACTGTCAGACTTCCCAAGGCATGCAATGCTATACAAATCCCACTTCCTTTTTTTCCCTCATCAACTTGAAAAGAGTTCACAAGATCTCTTAGTAAGACTTAATGTCAATATAAGCACACACATAGCTGACAATCCCTTGCTCCTTCTGCTGTGGAAAGGTATGTGCTGTAAGATAAATCTCAGTGAGGACAGTAGCATACTGTGATGTATTACAAATTTGAAAGAAATTTGGCTTTTAAAAACATAGAAAAGATAGGCAAACAGCACTGTCACCTCCTATACTTGCCTATGCACTTAAGATACATAGAGGAAAATATATCGGACTGAACAAAATAAATAAAATAAGTATGAGCTTACATTTATCAGAGTTTAGAGAAAAAGTATTAAATGTAATTTATTATATGCATAACATTCCATCATGTTGTAAATAATGCCACGATAGTGTATTGCTGTAGTTTGTTCTTGGCTGGTGAGAGAGTTCTGTGGTAGTGCTGTGTAAGTTGTTTTTTATTTTTTTTTTTTTCCTCAAAGCATAGTTAGTAAAGATGGCAGAGAGCACCCCATACTCTGGTTTCCCAGTTGTTCTAGAGCAAGAAGAAATGTGAGATGCAGCTTTTTCTTTTTTTTCTTTCTTACATGATAATATTTCTTAAGGTAAGAGAGATGAGATTAAGGCTAAGCTGCCACCACCACTGTATGAAAAACAGTGTTTGCAACTGCCAACAAGAGGTAGTGCATTTTGGGACCACAGTTCAGATCACCCATCCCTGTGAGAAGGGATGCAGAATTCCACAATCTGGGAACAGCAGCTTTCTGGTGCCATCTAATATGTCCTTTGGTCACAAAATGAAAGATGAGGAAGGAGAGTTGTTAGACTTTTATCTCAGGCCTTACCAGCTTTGGGCATTCTGCTTGAATAGCAAAACCAAGAATCCAGTTTTGAACTAGGCAAGATAATATGAAAACACCAAGCATCTTTGCCAGATTAACTTTGGAAGGGAGATTACAGTTACAAATCAACCACATTGCAAATGTAAAGGCCACTTGTCACTGAAAATTACCAGGCAAAGATGGAGAGTCCTTTTATTTATTTTTTTTTTTTTTTAGGAAAAAAATGTGAGCTGCTTCTAGTTTTTACTGACAACATTACTGGCAGTTCCCCTGCCTAGCTCTACTGAATGCTGCACACAGAGCCAGGTGGAGCAGCAGCCTGAAGCACAAACCCGTCATTAATAAGACACACTTGGTCTTCTCAGGTGCAGAAGCCCATATGCAAACCTCAGAGACTTGATGTGTGGGGCTCCTGCATCTTTGCACAATACAGGAGACAGACAGTGTGTTTCATTGACAGAGGCACTCAGCAGCATTTCCCCCTTCTGTTAAATGACCTTTTTGTTACATTTGTTATTGCAAACAGTTCCAAGCAGAATTAATTAAAAAAATATTTTTCATGCTAATTGGAGAATTTCTAACATTTCCTTGTAAAGTAGTAGATAGAAATATTCTTGGATCCTGATTGCATTCCTTTATCCTCCATCTTCCTTAAATGTTGTCAATAAAAACACTAACCTTCCTAGGTAGCATGGTGAGAAGACATTACGTGATGAATATTAAAAATAAATGCATGAGGTAAACCTGCTGTTATTTCTGATTGTTATATGAAGCATGAGTAACACTAATTTAAATGTTGGCAACTAAAAAACTGCAAAGGAATAAGAAAATGGAGTTCAATTCCAGTTAAATGAAAGACAAGAAGTTGTTTCTATGTTTTCTTAACTACTTTATTTTTCTTTACTGTCATTTCCCATAGCTTATATGAATTTGGAGCTGGTGAAATATACATCTCTGCTATATGTGTTTGTCACCAGATCAAGAGGAAAATACAAACTTTTTATAATTTTGTACCTGTAGCAAATGTTTGTATTTTTTGAATTAGAAACAAACTGCTTTTTGTCTTTTGGTCCAACTAAAACTTTGTGTATTATTACTATTATTACCCTTTTGGAAAACCTGACATATAAGTTTATGCTGTTTTACAGTTTCTAAATAAATTCTTATAACATTGCCAACAAATCCAGCATCAGTACCCTATTTATTATTACAAATTATCATTAAAAAGTATTATGCCATCACATAGATGAGGCATTCATATGGTTTGCATGATGATCTCCTGCTGTTGATAGTGCTTTGTTACCACAGTCAAGAATAATCCAGGAAATGGAGAAAGCCAAGCGGGTCCTTCCTCAGAGCAACTATCTGTGCCTCCCCTTCAGACATATCCTGATTCAGTGGAATGAAACACCTCTCTTTCTCAGCACCACTCTGCTAGCTCTGGCTTATGTTGGTTATAGAACACCTGGGATAGCTGTGACCCACCTCAGACACTTTGGGAAATCACCTGGTCTCCAGAAGTTTCTAACACTGGAATAAGCAGAGGCTGGAAAGAACCACAGCATCATTGGAGGGCCCTTTGGGTAAGTGTAAAAGACTGGGCAGAAAGCTTGTCAGGGCAGGGAAGACACAGACTTTGAAATGACCAATAGTCTTGGAGCTGCACACCTCTACCAAGCAGATGGCCTGTGAGGGATTCAACAGGGCTTCAGAGGCAGCACACCCAGCACACCCAGCCCTTGCAAAAAGGCACCCTTGCAAAGCTACACAACCTCCACAGATGTCTGTCAGTAAGGCAGAATAAAGCATTCTGACACAGCGACAGCAGCGCCAGGGTGAGAAACAGGAACCCAGCCAAAACAATCAGGAGAAAGTACAGACAACAGTGTGGAGACACCATCAATCACAGCCTTTCTTTTCTTCTCCTGTGAAAAACACAACTTGTCATCAACTCCTTCATGGCGAAGGGTTTGACTGGGAAAAAAGATAATCACATGTGGCTTAACACATAGGGAAACACGGAATCAAGATAATTGCCATAGAAAAAGGCATGAGAAAGAGAGCAGACAAGGAGAAATCCTTAAGTTCTTCCTTTATACCTCATTTCTCTATGCAACTGCAGACAGAGGGACAGAATAGAGATGTGCCCTGCTCTCCTCTTTCCATAATCAATGTTATAAAGTCAAAACTGGCTTTCATGTCTCAGCATGTGCTCCAAAACCAACACAGCTTGCTGTTGTTGGTACACTTGCATACTCTGTTCATCACCAGCACATACCAGTCCAGAGAAACACTAGGTGCAACAGGCTCACAACAGTCTTGTTTGCCAGTGTTGTTGATGCATCTACTAACAAAATGGGACTGAAAGTACCATGTTTACCTGAGCACAGCATTCCAAAGAATGTAGCATGCCCAGCTCAAAACACCCTGGAGACATGATATGAAACAGCAAATGTATCTCCACACAACAGAAACCTTTCATAATGCATACACACATTAAAATGTGAAAATCCAAAACGTTGAATAAACTTTTTTGTTTCCTTCCCCAAAAATTCTCACGTTCCACTGTCAACTTGGCATTTTTCAACTTTTTAGTTTAAGAACTAATTTTTTTCAACTTCTTATAGCTCTTACAAGCTCGACTGCAAAAATTACACTCCATTCTGACCAAGTTTCACTCCCAAATAGCTTTTGAGAGCTGTGCAGGTAGAAAGCAAGCATTTTAACTTACCAAAGCTGATGGAGAACATAAAGTCCCACATTATACACAAAGTGAACTGAACAAAACTTTATCAAGAAGTGAGCAGTAAAAACTAAGATCAAGGATTAACCACAAATTACAAAATACAGGTTATCCTACAACATCCAAACCCCATCTGTTGCCTCAACAAGTCTTGATGCTCTGTACTAAATTCTTCTTAGTGGTTACACCTTCACACGCCATTGTGATTTGACATTTCTCTAGTGTCAAATAAGTCATTAAGTCTGTAACCAGACAGGAATCTTAATTCCAGTTTGAATCTGCAACCAATACTGAGTAAGAAGAAATCAAATTATGCAACTCTGAAATGTGATAACAGCATTTAGCAACCAAACTCTGCACACCCCTTCTCTTCCTACATGGCTCCAGAAACACTCCCTTCCGCTTTTTATCTGGCACTTGATCCCTCCAAGCCCTCTCCCTCCTCTTGCTCCTCTCTATGCTGGCAGAGCCCTTCTCCAGGACCTGCAAGTAAGATGGAAGGTGTGTGGGAAGCAGTGTGCCAGAAAGCATCCCTATCCATGGTGTGGCTCTCCCTATCCCAGAACACTTTCCCATCCTGGGATTTAGGGTGCAGCCTCTGATGTGCTGTTCTATTTACCTGCTGCAAGCTGACACAGACCTCGGGGTCAGGGATCAGCTTGCTCAGGCTCCCAGCCCACAGGGGCACCAGTACACCTACAAGTTTCTGCAGTAAGGGCTGTTTTCCTTCCTGTTTTCCATCCTTCACTGCCAGAGCTGTTCCAACAAGCTCCACGTCTCTTAATGACACAGAACAAATTCTGTCATTTAAGTTATCCTTATCTTTGTCTCCCCATAAATACTGAACTGTCCATTTTGGAAGTGTTACTAGCAAATGTCATTTCTAATGGATGGACCTTAAAAGCAACAAAATAAAATATTTAGCTACAGAAAACAATCAGTGTTGTTCCAGAAACACCAGACTGCTGAAATCCAAATAGCACCAGTTTTGGTAAAGATTTCATAGAAAACCCTTAAGAGGCCTAGAATTAAAACAAATGTGAGTTCCAGTAACTGGAACAACCAGTAGCTATTGAGTGTCCATGCTCATTTGGCTCAGTCTTACATGGTTTTATTTTTAAAAACCAACCAACCAAGCTACCACACCACTATTCCAAAGTGCTTATTTGTAGATCTCTACAGAGATATACAAGATGAGTGTGTAATGCTTGCCTGGGACGAAACTTCAGAAAAATACTATTTTCATTCCAAAGCAGGTAATTTTGAAACATAAAGAGGTTTTGCTAGACAGAAATTTACTGTACAGTTCCATTATCCACTAATAATCCATAAGGATACAGAAACAGATTTATGTCCAATAGATGTTTGGAGAACACCTACTTCTGGTTCAGAGTGAACAAGATGTTGTTTTTTTCATATTCCTTCTATATGAAAGTAAAGATATATATCTATTAATCCATTAATTTATGAATTAAATTAGTATTATACTTACAGCCAATAAGCTGATTCCACAAAAAGAAATGTTTCCTTTAGCACATATTGACTAATAAAAATAGCCTGTATAACCTTCTTAATAAGAACTCTAATTTTTATTTATAAAATGGTAAATTCTAATATTCATCCAAAGGCAGAATGATACAGAAAAATCCTGCAATAACAACAGATAAGATTAAAAAATCAGGATATGGTAGATAGGCAAAAGGCTCCAGAAGTCTGTGTTGGTAGCAATGTGAATTCTCTTATGCATATTGTCCATTTCACTCTGTATCATGAAGTTCATTTGCTAACTTTAGATGATTTAATTTTCTTTATGTCACGGCTTTGCAAAATCAAAGTCCCATTTCTGAATTTTCCAACTTGTCCTGCAGGCCAAATGCTAGGCACTGATTTCTTCCTTTTGGCCTTCCTGAAATAGAAGAAAAACAATAATTAAAAGAAACAGCAGAAACACAAGTAAACACTTAATATGGTGAAAAAGACACCTATTTATGCAGAGTTCGGTATTATGGAGTATCAATCCATAGCATGTAAAGACTTCAGAACATTTTTCCTTCAGAGACACGCAAAATTTGCAGCACATTACAACATCATTTCCACTTTTACATGTTTAGAAACACGAAGATTTTTGGATAGATAACGAAGGTAAGAGTACAGAGGGAACCTGCTGCACTAGGATTAGGAAACGTCAGCTCACTTTCAAGCCTCTCTATAGTGTAGCCTGTGCTTGGCAGAAATTCTCTCTTATGGCAAATGCTCTGAGCAAGTTGTGTGTCATGAGTCTGCACACAGGATTTTCACCCCTCTGACCTCCAGCTGCAGTCTTAAGATGTGTTGGGGCAGAACGGACATACTTTCAAGTAAAGCTGTGGAACTGAAGCCTCTGCTAGGCACAGAGCAGTGTCACCATTTTTTAAGGAGTTCAGCAGTTGGAGAATTTTGTTGCACTGTGATGTGCATGATTTCTGGAGTAAGGCTGTGCAATTACATTGGGGAGATACACTGGGGAGACCATGTTAAAGACACCTCACCTCTCCTGTTCTTTCTGCTTCTTCTTCTTCTTCTTAAGAGAATCACCTTTATGTTCCTGTTTTTAAAGACACATATTTTAATGAGAAAGGAACAGAGCATGTTGGTTAAACAACCACCTGCACAAATAACATGCAGTAAGTAGCTTTTGCTTCACAGAGCAGCAGGCACTTGAAGCAAGCTGGGAGATCTGCTGACAAGTGATGCAACACATTATGGAGCCACTGCCAGGAGTGCCCAGAGCCCTTCCTAATGCCTGATGGAAAGTACAGCCCACTCACGACCAATGTGCTGTCCTTGCCACGTGCAGAAGCAGAGGCTTCCTTCTTGGGCATGTGACAGATCCCAGGGTCAGAAGATGGGACTTGCTACCAGGCAGGTGTGTCCTGTCACCCAGCTGAGGGCAGCTGTCAAATAACAGGGTTCAGCTGTGACTGGTCATGCACTAGATGCACTTTAAGGCACATGACAGAGAAGGAGAAGTAGGTCCCTGGGAAAGAGGGTGGCAGGAAACGGGCTGATAGAGCAGTTACTGACCCCACCAGCCTGCTCCCACCTACATGAGGAGGCTCCATAAGGGAGGCAGAGAGTAGGCTTAGAGCCAGATGGGCTGTGCTAGAGGAGGATGCAACAGAAACCTCACCCTTGCTTTAAATAATGAGTAAGATCTTAGATGAATTGTGCTGATAAAAAAGCAGTTGAAGATCCAGCTCTCTGTGATAAGACAACACGAAACAAACTTTAATTGGAGACCATTTTGTTTCCTCTTAAGAGGAAAGGAGGAAAAAAACAACTTTGCTGATTTTGTGTCATCAGTCTATCAGCCTGGAAAGGTGAGGCAGTGAAACCGACCACACCACCAGCCTAACTCTGTGCCTTCATACTGCACACAGCAGCTTTTACCAATGAGATTAATCCTGTGGGAGCCACGAACCCAGACCACAGGGAGCAGCAGGTGTCAAGCTCAGGCACTCCTCCTGCACCTGAGGCATTATCTGTCAGGTTCTTGCGCTGGATCCTACACACTGCCTTTTTATACAGAAAATGTCACACAAACCTTTTCCTTATCAGCGTCCTTCGCTGCTTTTTTCTCTTTCAGTTTCTCTTGGTAAGTCCTGTAGTTCACATGTGCCTTTTTGGGGGGCTGCAATAAAGATTGGGAGGGATACTGCTGATTAAATTTTCAAATGCGTTCAAAAATTATTCACACACTTGCACAGACAGTATTTTTTCACGTGGTGGTGGCAAAACATTAAAAATGCTTATTTCCTTTTGGGTGAGAGGAATGGACTGAAAAGACATCAGGTAGTCACAAATTGTATCTTTCTTGGTGAAGACAGCAGAAAGACAATAATGTTCTGTTATCAGTCCTACAAGGTTTACACACATACTCTGAGCAAGGAAAACCAATCCACTTCCTAAAAAACACCTAAAACATTATTTTTTTCTTTGACACTAGTTATCATAAACTAAAAACTTTTCTCCATCTTTAACTCACTGTGAGAATGAAGTTTTAAAAAGTGAGCCCCTCTCTCCAACTATTTATTTTTGAAAGGCCTGATTAAAAATGAGTAAATGTTGTTTTTCAGCCTGATCAGTCACATTTCATCTATATTACTTCCCTGATAACACAACCATACCAATTTTCCAATCATCTACAGAAAAGAGATAAGACAGAACAGATGATGGAAAAGTAAGAATGAAGTGGGAGAAGGGTCAGGGCAGGGGATTTTGTGTTTTAAAAGAGTAATACCAAAGCCCCTCATGTTCTTTCCTGCTTTTCTGCACTGTAGCAGCTGGGTAGCAGCACAAACCAAGGGACAGTTACCTTGGCTCCCAGCATGATAGCTCGCTCCTGCTCCCAAGCACGTTGCTCTTGCTTCTTGTAGCCAGTGATTCCAAACTTGTGCACTTCCAGGCGAGCCTAGAACATTACAGAAAATTGCAGGCATTTCATAATGTCCAACTTGTTGTGAAGTAATGCCTGGCGGAGTGCAACAAAGTCATACTCCTGAGGAAATCCTGGCTAATACTAGGAATTGGCATGCTATAAAATAAAACTGAGTTCAGAGCTATGCTGCAGAGCAGTTAACTGCTGTCCAACTAATCTCTGGATGGTGAGGACTGTCAGGGGGACAATCTTCAATTCTCCTCATTTCACAGAAAGTAACACATGGAATGGAATTCCTCCATGTAAAAAATGAGCACCACTGAGAAACGTGGATGGGCAGAGTGTGATTTGACTACACACACATGTAGAGTTAACACTATACAAGCAGACCTTGGCAAAACCACTAACAAAGCCATAATCTTTTTAAAATCAGTGATTAAATCCCCACCCTTCTTAGCAGTACAGAGCTCCATGCAGAATCTCCAGTGAGAGATTCCACCGGATCATAGCACACCCCTGAGGAGAGATTAGGCACACAAAACAACTTGCCCACATCTGTAAAAAAATTAGCAGCTAAGGTGGCCAATGCTAGTTATGCTCATGTAAGAATAGATGAGAATAAAAAGACAAATTGAAAAAGCCATTTGTTGTTTCAAAAACAGATGCCAATACATTTTTTTTTCTTTCCTACATGAGATGTCAGAGATTTAACACCATAGGGCTGAAAGAACTACACCAAAAATTATGGGAACTCAAGCACCTTTACACATCCCCCTCAAATTCTCATTGGAAGATCAGAAAGAAAGGCCATGAAGTTGTTACACACCCCTCTCCACATGCAGCAGTTAACTGCTGCCAGCCTGATCCTCCTTTGGTGTGGCATGTAGCCAGAATTACCTATTAGGGAATCCTCACCTACAAGAGATAGCCATTTCTGAAAGGGCTTCCCATCAGTCCCACTGTAGCTTTCTCAAGCATACTCATACACATAACTGTACACTAAACTAGTGACGTTAGTCTGATTCTACTGACTTACCTTTTCAAAGTTAAATTCTTGTCTGACTGCATTTTTCCCTTCATCCACTATTTGGGTCTATAAACAAAACAAAACATTTCAAATTAATGTGACAAGTCACACCACTTTAAATGTTGATTGGGATAGCTTTTGAAAAGCAGTGAAAAGTAAAGTCAGTTGCATGGAAGAATACACAGGTTTCCGGCAGTATTTTTTTCTAGCTTTATTACCTAGATCTATTAAAACAGAGTTTCAGTGGCATTTTTATAGGTAAGTAAAATAAAAACTGCCTCATGTGAGGTATGCATCACTCATATTTCCATTTCCAAACCCATACCAAACAGCTGATGTAGGATAGGACATGAATTTTAAGTCCTTTTTTTTCAGACAGTACAGTGGCAATAGTGCATGTACTCACAGCTGGGGCAACATGCAGAACATGCATTAATTCCTAACTGCATGGACATACATTAGTGTCCATATGCAGCTTCACTAATGCCAGAGAAACAGCTCCAAAGGGTGCACTATCAGCAAATGGCAGAACCCACTTAGTGCAGGCTGAAGAAAGTACTTGCTCAAAATGAGCTCAGTGAAAAATACATCTTTTCAACTCCACGATTTACACAGAAACTTTTCATCAGCAATTCTCAGCCTGGAGGGGGACTCTCCGGGGGAAACAGACTATATCCCAAGAAGAAAAAGAAGCACAAAATCCCCAAGGAGAGAGTTCCATGCTTGCTTGTTACAGAAGTGTCCCACATGGGACACTGTGGAGCAGTTACAAATCTCCCAGGATTATTTTAGACTGTCTGCTTTCTGATTCCAGTGAGGATGAGGATGTGCTGAGCTCTCTGAGCTCTGCCCACTCCCAAGCATGCTGATGCAGGCAGGCAAACTGCCATCTGCTCAAGAGATTACCCTGTTCACCTTTCCCATTTTTTCCCAAGGGTACAATCCACTCAGAGGAAACAGGAGTACTACATAAGCATTCGAGCTGAACTGAAATAAGTTTCATGCACTTCCTTTTCACTCTCCAGGACCTCAGGGCACACTGACTCACAGGTTCAGGCCCAAGGGTTACACCAGGGCTTCCCTCTGCATCCACCACAGCCAAACTCCTCTCAGTTCTGCAAAGGCTTCTATATAGAATCACAATTTCAACCACAAATAAACCCGGTTGTCTTCAGAGTATTTTGCTAACAAGCCTAACACCAGTATTTTCAGGTAGAAAAACTTAAGCCATACAAAGCTTAAGAAAAATTTTAAAGGAAAACTTGCTGGAAAAAGCACAAAAGTTTATGGATTCAAACAACTGCTTGAGTCTCTTGAAGTTCCCCATTCCAAGCAATCAAACCCCCAGTATCAGTAAGTCTCTCTGAATTCAAGACAGCCATATGTTGGCCCAGCAGAACTTATTTTAGAATAGGCTTCTGATGTTATGGCCATAAAGACAACTCAAGGGAAACAAGCAGAGAAGCTATAAAATCTAGAGACCAATCACCCCCTCTGCTCAGCTGCTAGCCAGACCTATCCAGATCTCCTAGTTGAAGCAACTCAGCTGGCTTTTGGTAGTGCAAAGCAGTTTAGCAGAAACACACCAAACCAGAGGACCGAGATCTAATGCTGTCATGCCTTCCTGCACTGACGACCCAACACCGATCCTCCAAGACAAATGCTGTTGCCAATGGCCCAGTGATGCTGTGATGCCAGAGAAGAGAAGCAAGTTTTGGCACCTCACATCCACAGCTACTGACAGGAACAAAGCTGCACACAAAACTCCTGGGCAC
This sequence comes from Trochalopteron elliotii, assembly GCA_024734555.1. Taxonomy (NCBI): domain Eukaryota; kingdom Metazoa; phylum Chordata; class Aves; order Passeriformes; family Leiothrichidae; genus Trochalopteron; species Trochalopteron elliotii. Next base: position 4,320,758 of record JANPWX010000097.1, on the reverse strand, counting down.
TGAAGCAACCAAGAGGTTCTGCTTTCCATTCCTTTCACTTCTTGCCGTAACATCAGGCCTGTCAGCAAATCAATTTATTTTGCTGAAATGCGCCTGTTTCAAATACACGATTCTTAACCAGAAATCTTCTGAAATTGAAAAAAATGGTCTTCAAGTCCTGCCCCCTCCCCTGCTTCATCCTGCCCGTTTCCAGCAGTCCCACTGGAAATCAGCAGGACTAGATGCCATGGAGCTGAGCACGCGGATCGCCAGAGCATCCTTCCAGGCAGCCGCATCAGCAAGAGGGACAAACCTAGGCACAGCACCCCGCGCCCAGGGAGCGCACCCCGCCCCAGGGCGCCCGCCCTTCGGCAAGGGGCGGCTCCGGGGACCCCTCCCCGCCCGGCTCTACCTGTGCTCCGCCGGCGGGCGCTGCCGAGGGGCCGTGCCGCTCCT
>JANPWX010000097.1:4299890-4319924 GCA_024734555.1 Trochalopteron elliotii | reverse complement strand
CGCCCATGTATTCGGTAGGCGGCAGCGGCGGCGGGCGCGATGCTGCGGGGAAGGGGCTGCTCACCTCACCCGTCGCGGCGGGGCCGCTCTCTCTGAAGGGGAATGACGGCGCTCGGCGCAGTCTGCCCCTCCACCCCTACCCCCGGTTTGCGTCCCCGGGGAAGCGGGGACCGCGCTCCGGACCGAGGGAAGAGGCCTTTGCCGGGCCCCGGCGGGACCGGACGTTTCCCCTCACCGGGTCACCTTCCCGCGTGCCCTTCTCTGCCTCGGCTGCTCCTTCACTGTCTGTCGTGTCAGTCGCGACAGCCAGAGCTCCCGAGCACCGCGGCGCCCCTCAGAGCTGCTGCGGAAGGCCCGCCGGGTTAGGGGAGGTGGGAAGTGTCCCTTCCCTAGGGAGGCAGTGTCCCGGAGCGGCTCTCGGGGGCGGCAGGTGTCCGGGCACCGGGCGCTCCGCAGGGCTTCAGCCCCGCAGCGACATGTGCTGCCAGCCACGGTGAACTCACCGCTGGGAACTTGTCGTGGGGATGGAGTGGCCGAAGCGGGATTTCCCGTGTTACATAGTGAAAATTACTTTGTTGACCTTGTGTGTTCCTTGTAGCTCCTGTGCAAGCCTCAGACAAGGAGGTTTGGGGTGCTAAACCCCACCTCCGTACAAGCATTTGGAGGTGGAGACTAGGGAGAGAGAGGAACAGCTCCTTGTTTCGGCAGATATTCCCAAACTTCTCTTCTGTGTCTTGTCTGTATGCTGGTTTCCCAAGGGCATCGCGAGCACCGTTGTTACATTGCATATCCTAGTTATATGGAAGCAGAGGAGTTCCAGGCTCCTGGTGTTTTGCTTTCATACTTCACCACTGTCTCAGTAACAGTGCATGTCACTGAATTTTCTGATGTCCAGGTTTCTAACAGTGCTTTTCATGAGTGTGTTGTCTAACAGCTGGCAATTGAAGCTGGAACAGCAGCTTGGCTGTAATGTGTAAAAGCACAATTACAAGTCTTTAGTGTTTGATGAAGTATGTGGTTTGGCTCCCTCAGTGCTTCTTCAAAACAGGATGTAAAAATAACTATTGCCATGGAGAGGAATCAGTTGCATATCAAGTTTGAAAACATCAGACGAGTAGCAGTGGCAAAGAAGTGATTTTTCAATGGGCCATGGCCCTTGCAAAACTCTGCTCACCAGAGTTGTGCTGGGGAGCAGCTGTAGCAGTGTGGTGACTGCTGATGTGGCTGATAATGCCTATGCTAAATGCTGGCTTTCTTTGTCTGGATTTCATGTAGTTGCAGATTGCAGGATTTTAACTTTTGTAACTGACATAAACGTTGCTTAGATTTTCTGAGCAATGAGTTGTCACATACTGATCTGAGTAGGTGATACTTAGCACCAAATAGTATTTTTTGCTACTGTTCTGTCTTTTTTTGTCGGTATGGAAAATAAGATATTTACTTCTGTTTTATTTTTAATCAAGGGGGTTGATAGAAAGTGTCAACAGCAACAGATGGCTAACAGAAACTATTTCCAGTCATCTTAACAGAGCTTACTCAGCTCTTGCAAAATACTAACCAGTTGAAAGCTGTGAAAGAAGAGAGGTTGAAAGCTGTAACGCTAAATCACACAGGACAAAAACCCCTAAAAGTTTTGCGTTAATGGAGGTCTGGGTTTAGTACCTGTTTTTGGTTTTGAAAGACCCTGGAGAGTTTGTTCTGCAGTTACTGTGAGGTAATTCTCTAAACTGCAGCTGTGGAAAGAAAAGTTATACAATCTACTAAATGCAATTATAGTAGAAAGAGGGTCTCCAAATTTGCCTGTCCTCTGTGGATAGAAGAATTTGAGAAGGGCAAACATAGTAGGATTTGTGTCTTCCAGTAAAACAAAATTGACTTTGATACAGATGAGACTTTGAAGGATTTTTTTGTCATTGTTTAGTGGAGATATTCCTCATTTGAATATTTTTGTTTTGTTCCACCAAATTACCTTGTGTGGATGAATGGACAGCAGCTAAAGGTTTGCTCTCTACTAAATGTCAGCTGCTCTGATAGTGTTGCTGATGTGGCTCTGCTTGCCTGGCGGTGAAACCCGACTCCCTCTCCCAAGGTTGAAAGCCCAGCTGACACTGCAGGGCATTTTGCTTATCTGTTGCTGGTGTTCCCCTGTGTGTTTGCTGGCCAAGCTTTCCACTCAGCACCAGAAAAGGTCACTGTATAAGAGCCCATGAAACATGTTTTGTCCTTCATTATCAGATTGGTTCTTCATGGGTTGTATCTAGAAAGAGAATGAATGAAAAGGTTGCCAGTGCTACCCTTCAAGTGATGTTGTGGAGGAAGACATAAGCATTTTTATTTTAGTATCTTCCAATAAATATGCTTGGTCATAACTAATACTTTTCTATTTTTGTTTCACAGAGGCTTACTCCAGTTGTCTTATTTATCTGGTGGCTGTGGCTGGTGTTTTGAGGTTTAGAGAAATACAATTTCAGTCTTGGGAAGACTGAGGAGTCATTCATACAAACTGTAGTGGTATAGGAGATAATAGGAGACGTCTCTCTCCAGCGTAAGGGTCTACTGCCTCAAAGGGAAGAGTTTTATCCCTGATTTTTTTTGCAGGATGGATCCACAATTAGTTCTTGATGTCCTGGGGTTTTTTCCTGCTTAGCAGTGGTACTGGTTACTCAGGGACTGTGCTCTCTTTTTACCTATGTGTGCACCATGTTGCAGTCACGTGGCTGACAGTGAGATGTTGGCTTTTTTGGTTTTTTTTTTTAATTTGTTCCTGCCTGGTAACGTTTCATGTACCTTACCTCCAAGCTTTGTGAAAGCCACGAGTCAGCAAGGCCCCAGATGCAACTTTTAAGTAGCAGGGATTATTTTCTCCGTGTTGATTATTTGGTTTTTATAATGCCAGTCATGGCATTGTCTTAATGAAGCTGTGAGGGTTGGAATCAAAGGTCTTTTAGTTAATACCTATTAATCACGGAGAGGCTGGAGGCAAAGCACTTCAGCTTTAAAAGCTCATGTCTTCTCTCAACTTCTTCCTGTTGGGTGGAATTAAGTAATGTGGCACAGGGTAATTTGAGGATCTTAGCAGTTGGAGGGATTAGGGTGAGGGGTTTTTTTGGGGGGAGGTGGAATTAAGTAACATGGCATAGGGCGATTTGGGCATCTTTGCAGTTGGAAGGGATTAGGGTGAGGTTTTTTTTTTTTAGGGGGTAGAGGATATTTGTTTGTTTGTTTGTTGATTTTGCTTTTTAGTTTCTTTCTGGATGAGTCTTCCAAGCAGGTGGTGTTGGTTCCTGCAGTCACAGAGTGTAGCATGCAGACATTATTGAAGACTAAGAAGAAACCCCAAATGTTGCAGGAGCATTGCGTATCATTATTTTGGTACTGTAGCCAAGCAGGTCACCAAATAGCTCGAGACAGTGTCTCATTCTTCATTTGTATGTTCCTAGCAGAAGGAGCTCACTTCAAAGAAGAGAGATGAGTTTGAGGATATCTTGGAGGAGCGACGGTTGTCCAGTGACTTGAGATACGCGATGAAATGTTACACCCCGGTGATCTACAAGGGACTTTCACCTTGCAAGCCAAACGCCATCAAAAGTGCTGTTCTCCAGTCAGAGCAAGTTCAGTATGTTATCAAGCAGGTGAGTCTGGACAGTGAGTCTAAGGTGAGGTGGATTGAACACAGCCAAGCTTTGTGTGGCAGCTGGGGAAAAGAGGTTGTTGCTGACCTTGTTAAAATGATAATTGTACTTTGGAAGATGGTCCAGTAAATAAATAATGCTCTTTTGGCAGGAAAAAAAAAAATACCAGACTTGCCACTGAAACTGTCAGGTTCATGAAACGGTGTTTTGGTTTTGCATATACAACACTTTGCTGTTAATCTATCCAGTTTTTATATTTTTTTTTTCTTTCTCCTCCTACTCCCCTGTTATCACCACAGAGCAACATTGTGAAAGACATTAGCAGTCTTCTCCTTAGCAGACATTTTTGTGCATTGAGGGTGTCTTGTAGGAATTTTATAGGTTACTGATGAATTTATCCACTAACTGCTACTTTCACTAAAATGAGAGTTATATTTCACAGATAATTCTTTGAATTAGAAACACTGTTTCAGATGTAACCATATTTTTGTTTTAATATGAAGCGCAGCTACTACTTTATAATGAATATTTTATGGTTAGGCTGGCTGATACTTTGCACTGTTTAAATGCCTGAAATAAGTGTGTGTGTTAGTTAGCAGGGTACCTAATTTCAGTATCTATAAAAAATAATTCCAAGTGTGTAGAAATACGTATGATGTTTTGGTTAGTCCTGAGTGACAGGCTACTGTAAATTTTTTCTATTTGTTTCTTTTAATGGCTAGTATTATCTGTGATACATCAAAATGTGTTATTATGTGACAAAGTGAAGTATGTCACTATACACCACAAAGTAGTTCTGTTTCCATTATGGGTTGCTAAGTAGTATGGAAGCCAAAAAATCTTTTTACTCTAGATACATTAAAAAAATTACTGAAAGAAAACATTTTACAGAAGATTTGACAGAAAGATGTTTGTGTGATGTTTTCTTCTGAAGTGTTTTTTTGATAGAAAATGGTTTTGATGGTTATTTTCTGGGCTGGCATCAAGTGGTTGAAGGGAGTTAGCAGATCTGCCATTGCAGTCTGGTTACCAGCTTTGCACTAGAGATTACTGGAAGTTTCTAACTGAGAGTGTCCTGGGCAGTGTGCCCAGCAGTCTATGATTAGGGTCCTTCCTGCCTGGGCAGGGTTTGCACAGCTTTACACAGGCGTACTAGAATTTGTTCTTGTGCCAAATTGTTGAGGTTACTAAAGTTCAGTGTGGGAAGTTAAGGTCGTTTGTTTGTTTTAGCTTGCTATATGTACCTGGTCTGTTTTTTTGATTTCTGATTTTGGGAGATTCTTAGTTCTGTAGTGAATTTGCCCTTAAATCACACAAGTGAACTGTATGGTAAGCCTTTTGCTGGTGAATGAGAACAGAATCTCTTCCTGCTGAATAACAAGAAGAATTTTTTGGCTTCCTAAGCAAGAGTGATTTTCTCAGGCTTAAGTGGCAGCAGTTTTTGGCTTCTTTAAGCAGCTGAAATAATCAGTTTAAAGTACGTGTGGAAATACTTAGGATGATGGGTAATACATTTAAGAAAACACAGTTGACCTAATAAATATGTTAGTAAGGTATATGGAGGGAGATTGGAGGAGATGGATTTTCTCATATGTCACAAAATGGAAATAATAGGTAAGCAGCACTGGCTTTCAAACAGAGATGTGCTTTTTTGGAGGCTTTTTCTTCTGCCATTCCTTTCCTTTCCTCCTCTGTGTTAAGTAAAAGTCAAGTTCCTTATTCCATAACAGTAAAAGGCTTAACTTTTCAATTAAATATTTATAGACTCAAATACCAAATTGAAGAGATGGCCATTATTTAAGTCTGTTTCAAGGAACTTCAAAAGGGAATGTGTATGGCAACAGAAGAGAGGTCATTGATATGCACAGTTGGTAGAGACAGTGCTTTGTGTGCAATTCAGCTCTCCATTGCCAAAGGAATACATTACAAAGAAATGGAAGCGTGATAGGGCTGAGGTTTTTTGTAAACTCTAACCCAAATGCACTTAAAATATTTACATTCTGATTTTCTCAACAAACATAGGCTTCATTTCACTATTGAAAGAAAAATGCACAGAGCCATCTTCAGACTGATAATATAGGAACTATTCCTTGGACTTAAATCTCCTCTGAATATGCTACAAATTAAAGCATTCATATGGTGTGTTTGGAGGGAGGATTGGTTGTACGCCCTCCCCTTGCCATTGGCATCTAAGCTTGTTTTAGTTTTTGAGCAGCTTTAACTTGGCTTTGTAGTGTTGGCTGGCACCAAACAGATTCTGTATGATTAGATCCATGCCTATCACATAAAACAAAGTCTTGTGAACTATTGAAGTAGTTCTCCCATAGCAGCTGTGGCACATTAGAATGGTGTGCATGGGCAAGGAGAAGAGAACAACTTGTCACTGCTGTTTTGTTTCTCCTTAGTTAGCAAAAGAAATGGGAGAATCACCTGATATTATTCAAGAAGAAGCCACGGAAATCCTGGATGAGATGGGCCACCGTATGCAACTAGGAGCTGTCAGATTTTTTGCCTTCACTCTGAGCAAAATATTTAAACAGCTTTTCCAGAGAGTTTGTGTGAATGAAGAAGGAATGCAGAGAGTGAGTACTGGTGGGAGGAAAAAGTTAAAATATTTTCAGACCAGTCACTTGGACAAGAGCTCTAATCATCAAATAACAAATGTGAAAAATACCCTCTGAAAAAAAAAAAAAAGACTGCACCCACTTTTGTTTATTTGTGCATTTCTCAGTAAATGTGGGAGGAAAGACAGATGATATGTGAGTATTTTAGAGGCAAACATCTATCAGGATTTTTTGTATATTTTCCAAATGTTTCTTATTGTAAGGAATACCATGTGCCTGTGATTCTGTTAGATGAGCTACTGAGGGAGTGTTTTCTATCTGATATTATAAAATAATAATGCATTTAGCTGAATTGGGGGTCACAATATAATATTACATGGCTGATTGGACTGGCTGTTCAGCAAAACCCTCATACATCTCAGAGTGATGAAACACTGTGCACCTCTGAGGCAGGAGATGCTTTAGGTTTTCCTTAGTTTCCAGGAACCGTTGTCCCCCTATTTCATTTCAGGATATTGCAGTTCTGGAGGGTGCAGTCCAGTCCCTGGAAGTCAGCAATGTCAGTCCTGACATCCCCTATTTGGTTTCCCATCCCCATCAAAAGGGTTTGGAATTAGACAATCCCATGATGGGGTGCCCCTAGTTTTTGAGACCTCTGATGCTTGTGAGCCTCAGGTTGCTATTCTGGAAACAACTGCTCCAAATTTCCTCTGAGTTCTGTGCTGAAAGAGTTATTGATTGTGTGGACAGAGAAACAACCCTCAAGCAAATGGGGTTTTGTTTGCCTTAAGCCCTGTGTGGGTCTATATTTGCAAATTTCAACAGTCAGTAAATATTTGGACAACGTTGTTTGCACTGTTCTTTTTCAGTTGCAGCACGCCATTCAGGAGCATCCCGTGGTGCTGCTGCCCAGCCACCGAAGCTACGTGGACTTTTTGATGCTGTCTTATTTGCTCTACACATATGACTTGGCCTTGCCTGTCATTGCTGCAGGAATAGGCAAGTATGTTTTTGAACAATGTTTTCAGCATTCAAAGAATTGGTAACATTCTCTGGTAGCTGCAACTATAAGTAGTTGTGTTTAACTTCTGCTTCAAATATATCTTGTTAAATCCTCCTTGGGTGAGGTGCTTACAGTGTCTGAAAGCTTCTCATTGGTGCTGAATCCTGTCAAAGGTGAATTTTTTTCATACCAAATTTGCCCAGAAGTACCCCATCTGTAGACCTGAGACTGGGACAAAGACAAGGGTTGTGAGGAATACTTCTATTTGCTTTCATAGCCTGGTAACAGGCAAAAACTTGCCTAGATGCTACTGTGGATGCAGAACTTTCTGTGATACTTCATACAGTTTAAAGTTCAGTCACAACAGCCAGATATGAAGTATCAGGCACCTCATACTTGTTTCTGATGTGACTGATTCCTTTGAAGTATTGGCACAACTTTGTGACATGCTGAGAGCAGAGCTGGCAGGAAAGTGATCACGATTTTGGGCAAACTTAGCTGTAAAGCAGATGAAGCCAGTATATTTGTGGGAAACAATTCCTGAGGGCTTGAACAGTAAATGTCTTCGGAGTTAATGTGCTTTTTGATAATGTGGATGCTGTCAGCACTTAACTTAGAAACCTGATCTTGGAAGTCACGGGTATCAAACAGGTCTTCTAAGCAGGCAGAATTTTGTCTGGTGTAGCACTGTAATATGCACAGGTAAGCTAGCAGAGATCTTGGAATCTACTGCTTTACTGTAGTCTGCTTTTCCAATCAAGAAGTTAGGAAGACAAATAGAAGATGTGAGAATATGCTTCCTATGGAAGATGAGATTTCCCTGGTCTTTGAGTTTGCTGCATCTGGGTGATGCAGGTTAGATTCACAAGTTGATGTTTCACAGCTGCGTTGATCAAGATCTTACAGTTTGCCTGTTCAGAATCTGCTCACATGTTGTTATAGGTATTGGTGTAATCCTTTGCTGACTTGGATTAGAGTATTTTTGAGTTTTGGACCTCAAAATAGTATCTTAAGATACTATTAGTTTAGCTTACAAGGATTTTTTTAATGATTAACATTTTTTGAATGCTTTGGGTGCTTCAGGGTCAAAGTTCTAAAGAATTAGGGGCTTGTCGCTTGATACTGCCTGCACGTGTGTGTTATTTTAAATTACTCTGGAGAAAATACAGTTCTCTATGGTTGTAGTTGTATTTCATAACTGCATATCATGTCAGAGGTTCACAAGATGTGATTTACAAATCACAAACCTTGACAGTTTGTCAAAGCAGCACTTGTGCTGAGTGGAGAGACTCTCCTGATATAGGTGGTAAATGCCTTTGCTTTGTTAGCAAAGACACTTACTGTTGTCTTCAAGCATACAGATAGATCTATGGGGATTAGCTAAGGGAAGGTGAACAGTTGCCAGTAATTCTGTAGTACATCCTCATACAGTACATTAGCAGGAATCTAGCTGGTGCTGAGATGATGTTTCTGACAGCTGTGACATCTTCAGGGCAGTCACTGTCAGTGTAGCAACTAGACATGTGAATTTATTTGACTGAGTGAATATCTGCTCTCCAGTGTTTCATGGATTGAGGTGGCAAGGAGGTTGGAGTGGCACGTTGCCAGCTGATGTGTGGACTTGTTTTAAATGCTCTCATAAGAATTTTGTTAACATTAAGTGTTTTTTCCTGCTTTTGATAAGTTAAGCATTGACTATCATTGCTTAAAACTGAAAAACTATAGAATAATTTTAGCTGGTTTGGTGTACATCCCCCAAAATGATGAGTCAGGATCATAGATGGTCTAATATAGTTTAATTGGCTGCCTAATTTCTGTGTCTTCTGGGATACATTCAGTAGGAACTGCTTTTTTCCAAAGATGAGTTAGACAATGTACTTCAGAAACTTAGTGTTTATTATGAAGTCTGGCCATCTAAATTATGAAAAGAAATTGCTCTAAGTGAATGCAGCTTAAAAAAATGGGAAGCATAATATGCCATTCTTGTCTATATCAGTCTTGCTAGACAATTTGAAAGCAATTAAATGTGTTGGCAACAATGGAATCCTTGAAAGAGATCTTCTGCGTTCTGGTATTCAGCGTGCTAGAAATTTTATGGTTGATTCTGCTGGCTGATATTAATCAATAAATTTTGTGTGTGTGGTTTTGTTTTTTTCTTTGATTGTTTTTTAGATTTCCTAGGAATGAAAATAGTTGGTGAGCTGCTACGAAGGGCAGGTGCCTTTTTTATGCGACGGTCCTTCGGTGGGAACAGACTCTACTGGGCAGTGTTTGCTGAATATGTGAAAACAATGCTAAGGGTAAATTGCTGAACTCTCAAAATGTATACTTAAGAAATGCTCTGTTGGAACAATTCTTGTGAGATATGCGGGATGTCATGGCTGTGTGATTGAAAGTCTTCATGGTGATCTGATTAAGTGCTTTTTACCTCAGATTTGCTGTAGGTGAAGACCATGTATGCACTCTGTTATTACACAGTTCTGAAAGGGATAAATTACTGCTCATCAGTTGCTTTGGATTGTGTGCCCATATCTCATGACAGACACAATATTTTTGTTTATTAAACTGTATGGAGTGGCAAATACAATGGATGAATGTAGGCTTACAGATGACTGAAATTAGATCTGTGTGTCTTTCATTAAAAAAGCAATGTACTTACATTTGAGTTATTTAAAACTATTTGTGAGCAATAAAGAAGAAACGTTTTTTCTGACTAGCTTTTTGTTTGTTTGCTTTTGAAGAGTGGCTATGCCCCAATTGAATTTTTCCTTGAGGGGACTAGAAGCCGCACTGCCAAGACTCTGACTCCAAAATTTGGTATGTTTATTTAAGATCTGAAACTTTTAATATTATTAGTGTTTTCATAAGTGGCTATGTGCTTTGTAAGTTCTTCGGATTGAAGGGGATGTTAAAATAGAGAGACATTGGGGAAGTCTGTCAGAGTATGGAAAACACCATGGCTGAGTTCCAAGGCCATACAAAGAACAACAATACATTTCATTTGCACTTGACTACTTTTGCTCCCTTTGCCCCATTGTGTACTAAATTCAATAACCCTTCACCCTTTTCTTTGTAGACAATAGGCATTCCCTGGCCAGCAGAGAAATATTGTAGTTCTAACTGTAAAAGTAATGGGGAATCTTCAGAAGGAAGATGCTGTGCAAGCACGGAGCAGTGCTGCTGAAAAGAGGATAAACAGCTGTCCAGGACTGTTGCTTCCATTTATCCTCTGTTTTAAGGCTTGGGCAATGTCTTTTGCTTCTGCTTGCTTGAAGAGAGAACAGGCACAGTGCATACCTATTAGCAGTTTCTAAAATGCAAAAATATCCTTTTCAAAGTTAAATTGAAGTTGCTTTTCCCTCTTTGAAAGAGACAGGTCATTAATGTTTGTTTTTTTTCCCAATTGGCAGGTCTTCTCAGCATTGTGATGGAACCCTTTTTCAAACGTGAAGTCTTTGACACATACCTTGTTCCCATCAGTATCAGCTATGAGAGGATATTAGAAGAATCTCTCTATGCATATGAACTCCTAGGAGTCCCAAAGCCCAAAGAATCTACATCTGTATGTAAATTCCTTGAGAACAGAACATAGGTGGATGTATACACACCCTGTAGCACCAGAATTTAGATTTTCCTCTTCGTGTTTTCCTAGGGGTTGTTAAAAGCCAGGAGAATCCTCAGTGACAATTTTGGTACCATACATATCTACGTTGGCCAGCCAGTATCCCTTAGAACCTTGGCATCTGGGAGGATCAATCGGTGCCCGTACAATTTGGTTCCCAGGTACCACATCTTTCCACAGAGTATGCACAGGAAAAACATTTGTTTAGTCTGCACCTATGTGAACTAAGATGTGCTCTTGTACTTTTTCATCTTCTCTCACCTCCTTCCATCTGACTGTCCAGACTGCTGAACCTGTTTGGTCTGAGAAGAGGCTTATTGCTTGTGGCTGGGTGTTTCTGAAATGAGTTGTTACTTGTGGCTTTCCCTGTGTTGAGAAAAGGCCACTTTAAAATTTAATGGTGATGCATGAACCAGGCGAAGCTGTGTTTTCTGAGAATGTGGTGCTTTTGCCACTTAAACTTTTCACCTTTCTCTCACTTCTTGCATTATTCTTGCACTTCTCTCACTTCTTGTAAGCTGTTAAGTGACCATGTGTCAGGGAGCTGTAGTGTTGACTGGATTGTGTTGCCTGTGCAGTTTTTTCTGTAAAACATAATGCTTTGAATTTTGTTTGAAGACAGCAAATGTACAGCATCAGTACAGAGGTTTGTGCATCAGGTGCTGCCATGCAGCTACTGATGCTTTGCTCTATCTTTCTGTTTTACCTAGTACATAGAGTAATCACCCTGCTGTAAAGTTATGGATTTGGGAACAATATGGAAGAAAGAAAGGGGAGTGATTTATATTTGACTTTTTGAGCTCTTTACCTTAAATTGTATTGTTTTTTGGTTTTTCAGGCATCTTCCCCAAAAGCCATCTGAGGATATCCAAGAATTTGTCAGTGATGTAGCTTATAAAATGGAGCTCCTGCAAATAGAAAACATGGTTTTGAGCCCGTGGGTGCTAGTTGCTGCTGTCCTGCTCCAGAATTTGCCAGCCATGGAATTTGAACTTCTAGTAGAAAAGACTCTGTGGCTTAAAGGCTTAACACAGACTTTTGGAGGATTCATTGAATGGCCTGGTATACAGAGAAAGTGTTATTTCTGTTCCTCTTGTTGCTTATGAAAGATAAATTATATTTCTGTGGAGGCAATGTATGGTAACAGCTTTACAGAGTTCTTAGAGTCATAATTGCATTTTAGGATATGCCGAAAATCATGCTGAAACCTAACAGGGTTTGACTTAACCTGTTGAAGATAATACTTTGAAAAACAGTTAGGTGGAAACAGAACAGATATTTTGCTGTTGTATCATGAAGTGTGGCATGAGAGGGAAATTTATAAGGTACTTCATTAGAGTACTAAGGGTTGCGTGGTGTCTGTTTTTCTGAACTCTGTGTAAGTCACAGGCTGTTGCCTCATTTGCACCAGATAACTCCTTGTAATACTACATTTCCTACACCAACATCACCTACACTGACTAGGGTGTAGGTTGTTACTGGTGCAACTAGCAGAAACAGATGGGTAGAGGAAATCAAGACCCTCAGTTGTCTGTTTATTTTTATTTCACTTTATCACCAGAAACAATGATGACTTTTGAAGGGAAGGCTTCTTTGGTGGTTTCATTAATATACTTATACACACACCCCCTATTATATGTATGTATGTATGTATAATACATATATTGGCTGCTGAAAGGTTGATTGCACTTTCAAACTTTCTGTTTGAAACTTCTGTCTGTGAGCCAGAGCGACACAGGCAATTTTGGAGCCTCAGGATGTAAGTGGTAAAGCTAGCAAAGAACAGCATTGTGCAATACAAGTACATTTACCTTTCAGCTGTAGGTAGACTTAAACCAAGGATCTTTGCTTTTGTAGTCCTGTGTATAATCAAGGATCCCTCTCACTGCTACAGTAAAGAAATAGGAACAGGCTACTGGTATAAAAGAACTTTGTCATCTCGGGAAAAAAACCCACTTATTTCAGGGATCAACACTACAGGGAATGCAGGCAAGGTCTGCTTCTGCCAGAATTCTGCAAGAATTTCATGGCAATATTAAATGATATTTAGAGTCTTACTACACAGTAAACTGAAAAACATATTCAGGTTTGCTTATTTATTTTGTTTATTTTCTTAGCAACAGTGAGCAAGCATTTGCTTTAGTGGAATTGTGATGTAGTCAGGGAATAGCAAATAGGCATGGTAATGAAATGGAAGAATGACAGCAGCTGAGTGGATTTTGTTGGAGTGTGCTGGCTGCGCTCGAGGCATCAGTTGCATAGAAACTGGGTTTGTTGGTTTGGATTGGCAATTTGAAAGAAGAAATACATTTTAAAGGCCAGTTTGCTGATGCCAGCAACTACATGTACCCTCTCCATTCTTTGGTCTCCAAACAGCTGGTTATTTCTGCCTTTGTCATGCTGGTTGGTTGTTGCAAGCAGAATATCTGCAAAATTTTATATTCAAAACAGGAACTGTAAAATTACTTGCACAGAATTCTGCTTCTGCTTCCTGTTGTATTGAGAAACTTGTGAGCTTTAGCAAAACTGGAACTAAGTGGGTTGAAGGAGTAAATAAGATGCAAGGAGACTCTACATGAAGTCTGTATTAAAGGAAAGGAATATGATGGGTTTTTTCTGTCAGAGGCTATGTTGATTTGATATGCCTGTGGTGCTGTGAACATGTAAAGTATATTTTAGTGTTCAATATGAAGTTTTTATTGCTTGCTTGTCAAATTGATTACAATTTGCTGCAGGGAATGTTTCTCATTGAGCAGGTATGTTATGTAACAATATTTTTGTTAAGAATTTTTACTAATTTAATTTGGGATGAGGCCTTGCTTGAGTAAGAGAGTTGCTGAAAAAGTTTATAAAAAGATCTGTATGTCTGATTGAAAACTTGTAGTGTTGGAAATGCTTGAGCAGAAGTGTAGTCTCCATTTCCTTACTAATGAATGTATCCATCAAACAGATCTATCCTTTTTCTATTTGGCAGCTCAGAATACTTGTTCCAGAGACAGAGGAGTAATTACAATTTGTAATTGTTAATAAGTGGAAGAATTCAAAGTGTTTAAATTATAGAAATATCTGAAATTTGTTCTCTCCATGTCATACAATGCCTAGTTTGCCAATTCCTGGTATCTATTATATTGGAACATTTATCTCTCACTGAACGTTTGGTGTAGTGTCTGAAATACTGGTGCCTTTTAGGCTGGTTTCCCTTTTGCAACTTCCCTGAGCGTTGCATTTTCCCCCTAGATAACCTGTGTGCCAAAAAAGCAGTGCTGTCTGGCCTCACCCTGCATTCCAACATCGCTCGCCTTGCCGATGGCCACGTGGTGCTGAACGACAAGGGCGTGGAGGACGGAGCCGTGGGGGAGGTGGTCTTCGGGCACGCGCTGGCCGTGCTGATGTGCGCCACGTACAGGAACCAGCTGCTGAACGTCTGCGTGCGCCCCGGCCTGCTGGCCCTCGCCTTGCACATGGCACCCAGCTTCAGAAAAGGTGCCCTGGGGCTCTGCTCCTTGCGCCGTCAGCTGGGAGAGGAGCATGAGGTTTCTGGGACTGCTAGTGGGAGTTATCCGAGACTTTTACACTTGGGATGCGTTGGGACGGCCGGGGGATATTTTATTTACCTTTGTTTGTTTACCCTTTGGTCTTTTGGTGGGATTTGATTGTAGCATTTAATGAATGTTCTGAGAAGCTACAAGCCCCCTCTTTCCTTCTCTGTGCTTTGAGTACTTGCTGTTCTGTTGTGGTTTCTGCCATTGCGTGTGTGCTTTAAATGTCAAGTCCATCTTTTATTTGAAGTAGGTACCCTCTTAAATAAGAAGTAAATGGCTCTTCGCTTGCATTTACAATATTTTTTTTCAGAGGAAGTCTATAGCTGCTTCAGCTTCTTGAGAGATGTTTTTTCTGATGAGTTCATCTTCTTTCCTGGCATTTCATTGAAGGTAAAAACATTCTGTATACAAAAATACTGATAGTAATGCAACCAACTAAAATAGCATCTGATTCCTGGGCTCTGCCAAACACCTACAGGTGTTTTTCAAAACACCTTGATCTGTAAGTGGGAGGGACAACTTAAAAGGGGATCATTACATTGGTTGCAAAATATTGTCCGAATCCACAAGGTTGCTGATGCAATTTTTTCCCCATTTTAGGTTAAAAAACCTAAAAATTATGAAATTGCCTAATTCTGAACTATTGAAATGAACTGTAGTGCAAGTTTGGCTTTTTTGCATAAAGCTACCAGTCTTCCAGCACAGATCTGAAAATATATTTTAAAACAGTCATTTCAATGAAGTGTAAATGCTGGCAGGGGTAGAGCCTGTGAAGGTTTTTGAAGTGAGAGCTTCCTAATGGCATAATAGTTTCCCTCTTAGAGTCTTATGGAAGTTTTACTTGCATCCTTTTTTGCTTCAAAAGAATTTCCCCTCATTTTACCTTGTGCCCCATACAGTCAGACAGCACCAGTATTGTTCCTGCACACTGCCTATTCCAGGGCTCAGTGTGCCTGTGTGCACTCCTAGCACAGCTGGATACGGGCAAGCTGGGAAAACTGCAGGCAGCCCTTGGCTCTCTGCAGGACTTGCTCTGTCGGTTTGTACACAAACCTGTTGGGTCTGAGCTGGCTCTGGTGCAGCCTGCTTGAAACTGAGGTGAAAACAAGTTTATCAGTAAAAAACTGGTTCAGCCTCACACCCAATGTAAATTGGTATGTGTAGTTTTTATTTGGATTTTAAACTGATTACATGTGATTTTTATCAATGCTAAGGACAAATATAAGATGGTGATAGTTATGATCTTTCCTGCATTAAAAAAGAGATAAGTATAATTTTCACAAGAATGTTCAAGATTTGCAAAATATTAAAATCTCATTTTTATATTGATGAGAATTGGGCCTTTTTTAAAGGCAGATTGGCACTGTTACGTTAAATTTTATTTGTTAGCAATTGCTGCCTCTTGCAGCTTTTTTGTAATACCAGAAAGTAGCCAGGAGCAGGAAGGTGGCTGGCTATGACTGACTTTTCTGGAGTCAGATGAAAGAGTTGCTGTGATGCTAAGGGATCTTTTACCCACTCACTCACCCCTTTATTCATTCATGTGTCTGTGATGTCCTTGTCCCATCCCTTTGTAGTGTCTGTCCCCCTTTTTTGCCCATATTGGCAGTAAAATGGTTTTGTCCTTGACATCTCCAAACTTTGTAACTTTTTGACCATTTTGTTTTCTGTTTGGTAGAGGGCAGGTCAGTGATCTGTATTATCATTTATTGTGAACAGTGGGCATGAGATAAAGCCAAGCCCTTAGTTTAAAAATAGATAAATAAATAAAAAACACCCACAGGAAAAAACCCTAAACTGGACAACCTGACCCTGTTTTGACACAATCCTGAGGGAGCTCAGGCTGGCTGTTGCAATAGCAGCCATGGCCACTTTCTTTGTGCCAAGGCCTGTTGTACTTTGAGGAACTGCTGTGTTTAAGAACATAATGCCTTTCCCACTGCCTTTTTATAAGGGTATTTTTGGGAGACAGAAAAATTTTGGTTCGAGTCTTTTGAGAACTGAGTTCAGAAATGAAAGTGGTGCCCTGTTGTGGTTTCTGTTGTTGATTTTGTGGGAAATGGTAGCTGCACTTCTGTAAATGTTAGAATTTTAACCATGCATTTCTTGCCCAGGATTTTGAGGAAGGATGTTTTCTACTCACAAAATGTGATGCCATTCAAACAAGTCAACAGGAGATTTACCCTACTGACAAAGGAAGTGGTACAGTGTCTTTCTTGTCAGCTATGTTCAGACCTTTTGTGGAAGGTTATCAGGTATGTTGTCCTTCAGAAAATTCTCTTTATTTTCCTGTGATTTATAGGGAAAGTAAGAGAGCTGTGACACTTCTGTGTAAATAGGCTGACAAATGCAAAAGTTAAGAAATGGCAGTAATAAATCTTAAACACCACCCTCCCCCAGGGATCCCAGTTTTAGCTTTTGGCTCAGACTTGTCCAGTTTACTAAAGCAATAACTACTGTGTAATGTGGTGGCTCATTGTGGATTTATAAGATTCATAAGGAGTGTGCTGCTACCAGGTTTATTGTTCTTTTTTATGAGGAGCTCTTTCTTAATTCATTTTATGTGGGCTGTCCTGCCACGTGTGGAAATGAGTTTGCATCTCCTATCTGATAGCTTTTATGGAAGTCATTAATTCCATCCATAGCTCTTTAAATTCTTCTGGCTATTCCAAAGTCTTAATAAGATTAAACATTTGCATTCCTGTAGTAAGCAATGCATACAAACCCAGCAGGTTAAAATCTCAGGTAAGTCAGTATAAGATTGGTGAGACTGCAGATGTTTAACACAGTGGGATCTAGTTAGTGATCTGATGTGTGAGGTGGGTGGAACTGTACTGATGTGCCTATCTTTTCTCATCTTCAGAACAGGTATTGCTTTAAAAAATTAAACTGTTTTTGGTTGTACGAACAAGAATATAAAATTAATGTCTAAGGTAGCTATTACAGAAATACTGAGTCTTATTTTAATATTGGGATTCTCTTACTTGTAAAACAGTAATAAAACTTTCAGATGCCCCATGCAATGGTACCTTTTGAGTTCCTCTCCTATGCTTTTCAAAGTGGAATAGTATTACTTGCTTACAAGGACATGTCTGTTTATAATTCATTACAAGGTGACAATATAAAAGAAAGGAATACTAATTTTCTTGAAAATGTTAGTTAATTTTCAGATACCTCTCAAAGGAAATGAAAGAAGCATTTACTGAGAAGCAGTTTATACCCGGAGTCCGCAACTTTGTTTTTCAACTTCTTGAGAAGGGTGTGTACAGCTGTTATGCAATATAATTTTACAAGAGTAGCCTGTTAATTGAAAATTACAAAAATTTTAATTGTGTTTCTACCTTCTCTATAGGGAGTACACAATGTTATGAAGCGCTGTCTTCTGACATGCAGAAAAATGCCTTATCAGCTCTTGTGCAACTGGGTGCAGTGAAAAAAAAGAAAATGTAAGTAATGTTAGATTTCTGGTTTATAGAAATCTTAGTGGCAGTTCCTAATGTCTGAACTCCTAGTAGAACATCAGAACCCCAACTGCCAGAGCACCAGAGGTTGACTGGATTTACTGGAGTCATGCAGAAGACCCTGTATTTCCTTTCTGTACACGATGTGGAAGTGGAATGGCAATGCCTTCATAGCGGAAAGACTCCTGTGGGACCTAACAACAAAATTCATTAACTCATTAGTAGGCTGCTTCTGCTTCGCTTTACCTCTTGGTTTTAACTTTCCTCCCAAGGCTCTGATAAGAAAAGGACAGCACTGCTTATTTGTAGTAGCACACAGTAGTGTGCTACAGTAAGCCTTGTCAGGCAGTGTAAGCAATAATCAGCAATACTGCTAGTTTTGGGGCACTTCAGCACTGAACTCATCTCAAAGCAATTTAACTGAAAGCTTAATCATTCGAGTCTTTTTACACAGTTCATGCCTTATAGGCCTAGGATTAAAACGCCCCTGTTGCTGTATTATGCATTATTCTGTTATCAAATGAATTTCTCTTGTGTTTAAAAGTATGACCATGGGAGTCCCCAATACAACACGTTCCTGCAGTGTCTGGAGTGTTTCACAGAACACAGTTGGCAGCTGATGATGTGAACTATATCCTTATGCCTCTGTTCATTAAATGAATAGGTTAAGATAGATGTCTATAGCTAAATTCCCCTTTCAAGTAAAAGGAGTAAATTGAGTGCAAGAGGATTTGGGGACTGCCAACAAAAGAAAAGATAAAGAAACCATGACTGTTCTTGAGTAGAAGTCTGACATGTTCTTAAATTCAATATATATGCTGGTAGGATGAAAAATACTATCTAATTATGAAAATGTTTTAACTTAGATTATTTGTGTAGAAATTACTGGAATAAGAAATATTTGTTGAATAAACTTTTTTTTTTTGGTAATTGTAGGCCCAATGGATTCACTTACAATGTAAATCAAGAGGCTGTTAGTAAGATCCTGGACATGTTTGGTAAGTGTTGTCTAATTAATTTGAAGAGAGCTTCTCGAGTTTTAAATTGCTTTGACAATGCTCATATGTTAGATGTCGTGCTTTTCCCCTAGTAGTTCCATAGATTTAACTGCATTAAAGATCTTAGTAATATTTTTTAAAAAATACTTTTCCAGTGTCATTAGCTGCAGCTTTGAATCTCCTTTCTTTATTTCACATACTCTGCAACCCAGTGGCTGAGGGCAGTAATGTAAGAAGTAGTAGTAGTTTATTGGTGTGGTGTTTACAGCATGTTGATCAGAAGTATTTCATGTGGGTTTTTTTGTGTTAGATGCTCGGATACCTGTACAGAAACCTGTGGCTGCACGACTCTAAAAGGTCCCTGATGCTGTGAGTGGATGTAAGCTCCTGCTGAGAAGACGGACCACTGCCCTGCTGGAGCAGGGACAGGAGCAGACAAGGTTCCCCTCTTGCCCAGCCAGCCTGCAAGCATGGGAGGCACAGAAGTGTTTCTTCAGCTGGGACAGCTCTCCATTGCCACTTAGGAACTGCTGCTGAGGGGCTTAGAGGTGTATGTACATCCTCACCACGTTTTGTTTTTTAAAACAAATTAAACATTGTCTCTTTTACAAATAAATAATTAAAGAGATGTGCACAGCAATGGCTGTCTAAATACATTTTTCTAGACTTGTAACAAGAAATGTGATTGGTTTCTGATATTTCATGGATGTGAAAATGTAACAGGGAATTAAAAGACTTGCTATTAAGATTAATATTTAGAAAACAATGTTGCTGGCTGACTAAAGGCAAGGCAAGGCCCTCACGAATGAAGAGCACAAATCAAACCTTGGGCAATAACCAGAACTGGTAAATGTGCTGGGTTTTGTGTTTGGCTATTTTGTGTTTGGGTTGGTTTTGTTTTTGGTTTTGTTGGGTTTTTTTTGGTTTTGTTTTTTTTTTTTTTAATTAAGGCAGCTTGGCATTATTTTAATTACTTAATGAATGTTATATTTAAACATTGTATTAAAGCACCATCGATAACCTGTCTCTCGTCTCTTCCCCCCGTCTCACCGCTGCCTGCGCTGTCCGCTGAGGCGGTACAGCTCTGCCCTCGTCTGACAAGGTTTTTACTTCTCCCAGTCCTCTCCCGCTGCCGCCTTACAGAAGCAGAGCCGGGGCAGGGGCGGGGCTGAGCCCGGAACGGGGCTGGCGGGAGGGGCTGAGCCGGGGCCG
>JANPWX010000097.1:4284438-4299508 GCA_024734555.1 Trochalopteron elliotii | reverse complement strand
GCCGCCGCGCCGCCTACTGCGGGCCCGAGCACCAGGCGCTGGACTGGCGGAGCGGGCACCGCCGCTCCTGCGGGCAGCACGCCGCCGGAGGTGGGTCCGCGGCCATCGGGGACCTCTGGAACGGGGGCAGCTCGACACGCATGCCAGCCTGTGGTTAATGCCGCACGGAGCTGCAGCTTTTGAGTTCTTAAATGCCGCTGCTAGCCCTGCTTGGTCTGCCTTGCATACCCCTTGGATTTGCAGAGGTTCAAAGCAACAGGACGCCTGTTGGCGGCTTTCCACTGTCCTTAACGTAACAGTGTTTCTTACCTTCAGGTTAGGTTTAGCAGGGATGTAAATCTTTCTTACTCATGCAGTGTTTCTGCTATGTAGTTTGCTGTGTAGCTTTTGGGGACAAAGGCATGAAATACGAGATGACGTTGTGAAGTGGTATCTGTCTTCTGTTTTCCAGATGACTCGGCAGATGCAATTCCAGAGCATAACGAATTCCTTTTTCCAGAATATGAAATTTTGATAGAACCTGAGGAACCAGAATTTCCTGCTGACAGCACTGACGATGAACAAGGAGCTGAAGATACATCAAAGGATGCAAAAGAGCAAAAGGAACTTGGAGCTGCAGGCATTGCAGGTCAGAAATTAAATGCTGCCTGTAGTTCTTCCCAGTGATGTGTGTTATCACATCTTTAAAATACTAAATACTATGATTTTTAAGCGTTCCTTGTAAACTACTGGTGAATAAAGGCTAAATGTGCAGTCACTTGCGATGCTGGTTTGTTGTGGACGTCCCATAATGTAAGTTGCTTTTACAAGAGGGACTTAGTAAGCTCTGACCCCAGGAGCTGTTGAAGCAGCTGTTGCTGCTAGATAGCTCAGAGTTACACTGTGTTCCTGTGTGCTTCCAATAGGTAAGGAACAACTGGAATGAGGACAGGACTCTGAGCACCTGCTGCGGGATGCTGCTGGAATCGGGATTGTTAGATTGTCTTGACTTGACTTCATTCAATTTGTCTTAATTTATGGAAAATTAAATTTCCTTCTCTGTGCTAGCAGAAAACTGCTTTGAGGATATTTTAACTGACTTTGAAAGAAGCAGCTGAAGTCCAGGCTCCTTCCTCCCTGCTCCCCCTCCTAAATTCATGATGGGTTTGCTGCAGCCACACCCAACCAGGGTGGGGAGTTTGTGGTGGTGCCAGGGAAGGATGCTGGGTTCCTGATGGTCCCTTGCTGTAGTCCAAAGCTATCTCAAGAGTGTTTAGTGTCCCCACTTGATGTGGTTGTTGGAGTATAAAAGATACACTCTTCAGTGCTAAAAACTGAAGTCTGGCACATGCGCAGCACGCGGGGCCTTTTTCACATGTTGTATCCTGAAGGTTCTGTAGTCTCAGTGATACCTGCTGGGAGCCATAAACTTCAGTAGATTAACTCCTTCCCTTTCCAGTATTCCAGTACTGACATCTATGTTTAAAATGCAACAAAAACTAGTAAATGGACCTGTGTGTGACCAAATCTAACATGCCATGAAAAGAAAAAAAATGTTAGATTTATGCCAGGAACGACTTATGAAGCAAAATGAATTTATGTGTGCTAAAATTGTTTTTTATTTTAGTGACTTGCATTAGCCTGTAACTTTTATTGTTCTTTTCTCTTGCTTAGATGAAGCATTTCAGTCCTTAGATGAAGAGACATTGGAAGCAATGGCAAAACATGAGACTGAAGAAGAAAAGATCTTCCAAATGTTTAAAAAAAAAGTAGCAGCTGAACCAGAGCAGGTCAGAAGATGGGGCTGCCTTTTGTACCTAGTTAGAAATGGGGATGCCTCCTCATCCTCCACACACCTAACCCACACTCTCTCATCTTGCTTATGTGCTGAACTTAATTTATGCTGAAGTAAGAGTTTAGCACCTGCTCATCCATCTTCAACAGCCACTGGTCAGGATGAGATGGCAGGAGGATTCCCCAGCCTGTGGCCCTGTTGGCTTCCTTCTCAGCAGAACAAAAACTGCAGAGAAGAGTTCTGTCACCAGCTGCATTGGGGGGGTGGCTTGGCTTTTTTTAAGGTTGAAGGAATTAGTGATGGCTTTAAAATTTCCACTATTTAAAACAGAAATCTCCCCCCTGCCCCCCTCCTCCATGCTATTTCTTATTACTGCAAAAGGCTAAAAAGCAACATTGTCAAACAAAACCATGGTCCCTGGTTTCATTCAGAGAAGACACAGGCCTAAATCCATCAACGTGGTGAAGAAGAAATTCTCTCCATGTTTTGCCTGGTAGCTGAGGGGTTAAGGTACACAGAAAATAGGAAACTTTGAGTCTGTTCTATGCTTTAGGTATGTGCCTCACTCTCTCTGACCATCTCTGTACTGATTGAACCCTCCAAGTGTCCTTTTGCTGATAATGCCTCATTTGCTAGTAACAGAAAAACAAAGGATATGTCTGAAAATACCTTCTTGAACATTAGGATAGTCTGCTTATATTTAGATCCAGAACTGCAGGCAGAAAGATCTGGATTGCATTCCTGTCTCAAAACTGTAACATACAGAACCTTGCATTTCCAGGTCCCTTGATTAGGGAAATATAAATCACTTCAGATGATCCCTGGATCACTGAAAAAATGCTTTAAGAGTACTTGCATGATTCAGATATTTAAGAAAACTCATATAAGCAATGCGTTTCATTTAGAATGCTGCATTTGGAAATTGTATTTTGCCATGGTTATTACTTCAAAGAACTGACCTTTTTATGCTCCATCTACAGCTTTGCCTGTGTCACTAAAACACCAGTTTTATATCAAGATAGGATAGTCATGGGAACTTAAACTTCTGCTGTCTTTCAGATTGTTAGATACTGCAGAGGAGGAGAAGGTCCACTCTGGGTGTCAGGTGAAAATAGGCCTGAAGAAAAGGATATCCCGAATTGTCTATGTGGTGCCAAAAGGATATTTGAATTCCAGGTATGTAAGCTCATTTAAAAATAATACAGGTAATGTATTTCAGACTCAGGATCTAGTTGTATAGGTGTTAGCTTGTAATTGGAGCAAGAAGGTTGAAGTTGCAACAAACTAACTACACTAAATGATTGTACAGAGCCTTTATTTACTCTTGTGCTTTTTTACTTCATGATGTGCATTATAAATAAGTTTGGCTGGAAGCATTCATTTGTAGAATTTTGAATGCTAGAGGTGTGTGTATGGTGAACACAATGTTATGCAAAGGCAAAACATAGTTACTACCAAAATTTCAAATGGTGGGAGGCTTGCAGATCAGGCAAGTGTTGAAAGGTCAAATAAAACTTACCTAGAATTCCAAATTGATTTAATTTGAGCTGCCATATACATAGTAGCTTCAGCTGCGATTTTGGTGTAAGAGAATATAAATTCTTACACCAAACACAGGACTGTTCTTCAGGAGGAGAAGTGGGGAGAGGGGAGAAGTCTGTGGCCTGCCTCTGAACCTTTTGGTTTGCCTTGAAGGTTATGCCTCAGCTCCTGAATCACCTTCAGGTTGACAGCCTTGGAGAGAGCATTGACTGGGGGACATTGGTGGTGTACACCTGTGCTGACAGCTGTGGTGGGGGAAATGAATACCTGGAAGAGTTCATATGGAAACAAGACTATTCCACGGGCTGTGATTTATGAAGCTGAGTCATCCAAATGGAATACTTGATTTGTTTCACTGCATCTCTGCACTATGCAAACAGGTAGTTGAACTGAAGTCACTGATAACTGTGCATCTTTGTAAGAGTGATAAAACTGCTGTAACTAGACCATGACAGCCTCTCTTGTGCTCCAGAGGAGCTTTTACTTCAACCTGGTAATAAAGCCAGATGTGTTCATTCAGAAAGCTTCATTTCAAATCTCATTTCTGAAAGTTTATTAAATAAAGATGAAAAACTTCTGGATTGGTCAAATTATCTTTTGTTGGTAATGGAACTTCAAAAACGTAAAAGATTGTAGTCTGTCAGGATTTTCATTGGGCTACTCAAAAATTAACATTCATTCAAGAAAAGCAGACTGCTGTAAACCCACTTGAGTGCTTATGTTGAAGAGCTGTACAGGAGTCAGCTAAGACAAAGCTGCAGACTTAAATCTGTTTCCCTTTCTCAACAGGTACACTAAACCTAACTTGGGAGTTTGTTGCATGTTGTGATTGAGTGGTTATTTGAGATGAAATGCACAAAAATTAAGTGTTTTATCTGACTTAAAACTATTAGCCCTATGCAGAAGTAGTTTAACTCAGTTACCTGGTGGAGAAGCAGTTTTAACAAAGTCAGCTCTACCAGAACACATTTGTCTTGTTATACACTGCCTGCAGCAGCAGATTTTTAGGCTGAATTGTACCCTAAGTCTGCCATCATTGGTGAAGTTTAAAAGTAAGTGTCCTCTGCAGGGATTCTTCCACTATAGGACTGTCATATAGCTCAGGCAAGAGAAAAGTGAAAACATAATGCTGAAGCTTTACTGTGGTACTCCTATGGCTCTGGGTGTATTTGCAGAAAAGGCTTTTTTGTGTGTTTCTGTATAGAGTTGAGTTCAGTTACATATTCCCTTATCCTGCTCCAGCCATTCAAGGCTGCTAAACTGTGACTCTGTGGGGCCCACTGTGGGGTTTTTGAAATCATTTAGATGCAAATAATACTCAAATAAGCAAGCAGAGAATGCTGTACATGGAAGTGGTTTTGTTATCACAGAACTTAGTTTCTAGCAGGGTACTTTTAAGCCCTGCTCTGTGTTGTGAAAGAGCAAACTGCCTTAAGTGACTGGAATACAGCTTGACTGATTTTGCTGAAAACCATCCCATGGTTTCTTAGGGCTCCAAGCTTTCAGAAGAGTTTTGCACATACATTGGTAACATTAGTTCAGGTCCTGCAAAAGCATGGACAGCCATACAGTTACAGTCAAGATCTCTCAGGAACATTCATGAGCTCACAGCACAGAGTGATGCAGCACTGAAGGCAAATGCAGTGTTTGACTATATCCTGCACAGCCACATTAATAAACAGCATCTTTCTGGTAAGATCCATGACACCAAGTCATTAAAACAGCTGTAGAGAGACTGGTGGACAGACAAGACTGAAGATTAAGGTCACTCAGGATTTGCAAATGCAACAGCATCAAAGCCAGCCCAAACTTAAATTTTGTCTAGAACTAAACACCAATTTAGTGATGAGACCATTGTTTACATTTAGGTTAGTTTCAGATAAAAGCTGTTTGAAACAATGTGTAAGTCATAGCCAGGTTACTATTACTGGAAATTTACTGAAGAAAAGTGTTTTTAGTTCTCAGCCCATTAGGCTTCAAGCATGGTTCAGAAGAAAGATTATGTACATACTGACTCCAGGTGGAAGGGCTTTGACATTTTACAGGAACACTAATATAGTGAAGCTGTCACAGCTGGTAAAATACAAAAGTAGTAATTTAAAGAAATTCTAGAAGCTAAGCAGGGATCTGTTTCAATTCAGTCAAGTGCAGCTATTTAAGACTTGCCTAAATCCCATCTGTTGAACATAAGGCAACCTGTACTCAAACACAAGCTTCTTTAACCAGTCATCTCTTTTGCTTTAACATATTGGAAATATTCAAGGTAGACATTGCCAAGGATGTGAGGGCTGGTATCAAAGCCAGAGCACTGCTAAGATTCTCTCAAAACAACATGTCACTTATAGCAGCACATCTGCTATTAAAAATCGATTAAATAATAAAAAAAATCCAATATATTTCATTCTACCAGCTGGGTAATTTTAAAATTTATTAAGACAGTTTCCATAGTTGTATAAACAGGGTTTATTGTACATGTGGAGTTGAAGAAGGAAAGAGAAGAAAGGTATATATTATATATATATGTACAGTGAGCCATTTTAATTAATAAATTTATTCTATCTTGCTTAATACTGGAAAGAGGGAATGTGTCTGGCATCAAAGAAATTTAAAACTGAAAAAATTTAAAAGCTAAAGTTCTGAAAATTATAAAAACCATGGTCTTATGGAAGGAACTTAAAACATATATACATGGCAATTTTAAGTGGTTTATACACTGAGTGACACAGTTGCATTTGTCTTTAAACCAACTTACAGATTTTCTATTAATAGAACTGGCATTAAAACTATTTAAAAGCTAGAATATAAATAAAAGTTGGAGGGGCTGCTCCAGGAACAACCCAGTAAAGCAACTCACAGTAACTCAGTAGACATATTCAAGAATACAGTTCCCCTTGAGCATCAGGGAAGTAGGCACTAACTGGGAAATAGTCCAAGTCCTGGTGTTGCAGTTGCACTGGAAGTCCATTTCATGTTACTGCTGTGCCATACACAATGCCTTTTAAAATATACCCCTGATTTCTCTGAAATGTGTAGAAACTGTTACGTTGTCTTTCTGAATCCCTTTAAAATAGGATAGATGTTTTCAAATGCTTCATAGATTTCTGCTCGTACTTTAGCACCTGGAAAAAGAGAGGGGATTAACTTAGTTTGTACCTTTCGCCAAATACTCAATTTTAGCTCTCAGAATGTGTATTTGAATGCAACTCTATATGAAACCTAGGTGTAACCACAAATCTCTATTTTTACAATCCTTTTTAACACATTTTATAGAGAGCTTACATTACTGGCCTTCTCTGTTTAATCTGACAAGTGCTAGAACTTTCACTAGCATCTCTGTGATGATGTTATGTTGCAAATGGAATTCTCATATACGTGATTTCCACAGGGGACCCAACAACAAAGCACAGCCCTGTAGGGTGTTTGTGCAGAAAAGCCTAACTGGTGGAGCCTTTTTTCAGTGTGAATATCAGGGGGAGGAAGGTCTGGCAATGGAGTCCACTGCCCAGGACTGCATTTCCCCGCACTGCAGGGATATGATCCTCCTTTTGTCTGTGGGTCTTGTGGGCTTTTTCTCCATAGTAAGACACAGCATGAGAGGAAATGAATGGAGTAGGTCGAGCAGCCAAGACTAAGGAGGTCTTAGAGCTCAAGTATCTCCCTTTAGCCGCTGTATCATAGAGCATGGCAGCAGCCTCCAGAAGAAAAAGGCTGCCAAAGAAAAGGTAGCTCAGTCACACATGCTCAGCCACAGAAATGTCTGTCAGATTTTGCCAGAAAGATCACCTGCATTCTTGCAGCTTTTTGGGCACTTGTATACCTGACTAAGGTTCATGATCATTGTTCCTTTGATCTAGCCAAATGTGCATTCTCATCTGTTAAGGAATACAGGCCAGGAAGTTCTGTGTGCAGTGGCAGTGCTGAGCTGCAGGCTGAGCTCTGGGTGCAGGACCCTCAGGGCAAGAGGCCTGAACTGCTGAATCTTTGCATAACAAAGCCTAGTGGAGCCCTCAGAGAAAGCCTGGTCTGACTCTGTGAGTGGGATGTGTAGGGAGTCAAGCAGGGAACCTGTTGGCTTCGCTAGAGCTGCCCACTGCAAAGAGGCTTTGGTCCTACTGCAGCTGGTGTGGCACTGACTGCCAGAGTGGCTGGATGGCTGCACAGGGAAGTGTCCTTAACATCACCATCCCTGGAATACTCTATTAACTCTCCTTTCTCAGTACCGTCATCTCTAAAGGAAAAGTACCTGGCAGCTTATGTATCCCTGTGTGTTCTCTGTAATAGTCTAAATCTCACCTCTTGCAGTAAGATACTGTCTTCACTTACCAGTTAAAACCACTTTTCCAGAAACAAAAATAAGCAGAACAATTCTTGGCTTAATCATTCTGTAGATTAAGCCAGGAAACAATTCTGGCTCATAGCTGTAAGAGAAGAGAGGGAGAG
The DNA here is from genome assembly GCA_024734555.1 of Trochalopteron elliotii. NCBI lineage: Eukaryota > Metazoa > Chordata > Aves > Passeriformes > Leiothrichidae > Trochalopteron > Trochalopteron elliotii. The sequence continues at coordinate 4,291,752 of JANPWX010000097.1, read as the reverse complement.
TGTTTAAACATGCTTGCAGACCCAGGTTCCACCCCATCTTCTGGGCCCAGTGTAGGACTGGGCAGAGCAGATGTAGACTTCCCTGAATATTGGGGAGGGCAGCAGGGAAGATCATTTTGACAGGTTCACATCAGGCAGCCTCAGTTACACCTGAGGCAGTGCAGAGATGGGAACAAAGATGCAGGTATTCCTGTGGTGCAAGGGAATAATCTAAACAGATGTCACTTTCTAAGTATTCAACAAGAATTTTTACCTGCTGAACTGCTGGTGTGTGAGTACCAATCCTTCCAGTCTGATGGGAAATTTCACATCACAGCTGCCCACCATATTCTGAATTTTAAAATCCAAAAATTTTGCAGGAAAACCCAGTTTCTGAACAACTCTTGCATACTTCCTTGCTGCCAGTCTGGATTGCTCCTCACTGAAGTGAGAACAGGATATCCGTATTACTTCCTCAGTTAAGTATTACTTCAAGCAAACTGCATTAAACCACAAACACCTAATGGGGGAAAAAAGTCTGTGTGGAGGGAGAGGGGAGTTCACATGCAAAATTTTTACATCCAAAATTACAACTAGCACTGACTGGTTTTCATGCTAATTTTAGTAAAAGACTCCTGGACACCATTAGTGCTGCATTCACTGTTCACAAGACACAAAACAGTAAATTATAAATCCATACATTTTACACTTCTAAAATATTGACCAGACTCCCTCTAATGGGACATTAAGATGATTACTTAAGTTTTCACTGTAGAACAACCTTGAACTACTACTGCTAGAAAATATATACTTCTATAAAAATCTGTCAACTGGCAAAATCTTCTGTTTGATTCAGCCCAGGCATTCAAACATGGGTTTAACACAACTGCACAGCTGTACCCACTGTTGCAGAATTCAGTTTGCTTCAGGTTTGTAAACAGCTGAGGATCTGTTTGTTCTTGATGCAGAGTAAGACAACTTGAATTTCAAGTGTCACCAGGTAGAGAAAGTGTTTCCCTATACAGATCTATTCATTCATCTCTGTTCATTAGTTTATTCCTTCTAGATTCCTAGCAGGCTTCTTCGGAGCAGACTTTCTCTCCTGCCCACCAGAGTTAAGAGTTAAGCTTATGTTTAGTTTTGAATGCTTGTGCTTCAGTGGTCATGTTAAGAACAGATCACACTACAGGAACCAGATTTGGAGCTCTTGTCCTGTGATGAATGAAGCTATTCAAATATAAAATCCTTCTGTCATCATCCTTACACTTTAAGCAGTTCCAGTGCATAGTTGCTGAATTTTTTAAATTATTAGAAAAAGCAGATAACTGCAAAGCCAAAAAATTGAATATAATAACCTCTGCAAACCAGTTTATCAAACTGAATGAATCAGAAATAGAACTACCATTTCCCCATAACTTAGGAAGTCCCTTCAATCATAAACAGGCATTTTCTGTAGAAATGTGTATAATCTGAAGCAACTGTGAAGCAAGATTAGTTGTACCTGTACTACTTTGATGTGTACACATAAACAAGCATTATGGCACACGAGAAAAGACAGCCTGAATTAGTTTGCTTGTAATGCCTAAACATACCTTTTTGCTCCTGTGCACACCATTTTTCCAGAGCTGAATATCAGTGCAGTGGTCCGTGGTTCTCTTATTCTCATAATAACAGCAGCAAAACGCTGGAGTGTGAGCATTGAGACTGTTAGTGACACACTGCTGTCATCATTACATTAAAATAAAATCTGCATCATCTAAGTAGCAAGTTACACTGCAGTGCAAGGAAAACTAAGGTCAAACATACTTACAGATCACTCCAAGTTTACTCGAAATGTTTAAACCATAAGTACCTCCAAGCACACACACTGAGAGGTAGAGCCAGGCAGGAAGGATATTTATCACTGCATTCCTATTCACCTCTCATTACTATGTATGCAACATATAAATAATGCTAACATTTGCATCAGAGCAACAGAAACAATCTTAAAAATAATTTTTTAAAAATTCCTCCATATGTGTTGAAATTTTGTCTCTTATAAGTAGGATGGAAGACTATCCAAAAAATGGACAGTGTTACAATACCAGCAAACAGAACAGCTGGAGGTCAAAGTCCTGTGTAAACAGAAGTCACTTCAGCTACCACAGTAGGACACAGCAGCACAATTAGCTCTAGCTTTTTATTCTAAGTAAGCATTTCAAATATTCTTAAATTCCTTCAAGCAAGAGATACGGGAAACTGATGTGGGCACACACACACACACACACACACACACACACACACAAACCCATTTGTTATATTTAACTTGGAACAGCTCACCCTGCAGTCCCATGAATTGTTATACTGACATAACCAAGGCGGTAGCGTGGGTTACCCAACAGCACATTTGTCAAAATATCACTTAAATAATACAGCCAAGCAACATCTTTTTTTGATAGATGAATGTACTGACTAAACGTCAGGAGTGTGGTTACATAATCCTTCTATCCCTCTGCCATGTCAAATAGTGTTTCATATTGATTATTCTAGCCTACAAGTTTTACACAGCCACCCACCCCCTACCTTAGGGGTTACCAAGGCATGCTCAAATTTTTGCTGCGCTAATATCTTACTCACAGTTATGTAACAGCATCACTGGTATGAACTTACAGTAACAGTCACTTATCATATATGCCTGCATGTGTGCTTTAACCTTTGAGAGCAGAGTTCAGGTCAACTAAGGCAAAATTCTAAATGCTAAAATAAAAAAAACCACACACACCCCAGGAAAACTGGAGCCTTCCCAAGACAAGCCAGTTCAACTATGCAACATCTAAACTTTCATTAGTGTCCAGCTACTGTTGTTGCAAAGGCAACATTTTCAAGAGGAGCCACTCAAAAGAAACATGAAGCAATAATGATTCTCTTGATTTAATGCTCCAGGTCCTTTGCTGTTGTTCAGATTTCCCAAGCTAAAAACAAGCCACTTATTTAGAACCCCACTACTATTAGGAAGCAGCAGGCAACTTTGAAGTCAATATGCGAAAAAATCAATTTAATTTTGTTCCATTTTAATGTTCCACCAAACTTAGCCATCAGAAGCAATGAGATGACAGAAGTACTGGAGGAGACTATGAGAGAACAGAGGGGAAGTGAGACTATGAAAAATTAGCAAATGCCCTGTGACCGTAAGAATTCCTGAGGAGCAGCTAGGTGGAGGAAACCACAGCTCTGGCAGGGGCCCAGGATTCGAATTCTTCTTTCCTTTCTCCTTGTTGGGAGACAGGGAACAAGACTTCATCATCAGACATTTCACAGTAATATGCAAAAAGAGCTCACTGAGCACTACAAACAAGTCAGCCCATATGAACAGCAGCAGAGACCAGCTGTACCACAAAAAGCTTGGCCAGTGTATTACACTCTTGGTTAGGTTTTTTCTAAATCTAACAACTTATAATCTAGTGCACATCACAGCTACCTCAGCATAAAAATGCTTTTTACTAATTTGAATGTCCTAAGTTTATTAAGATTTCCCTTTTAACTACAGTATAAAACTGCATATATAGCAGGTAGGTTTTTCAGTCTATTGCAGCAGCCTGCAGTCACAACCTGTGCCTTTAATATATCTGTTATAAGATAAACTCTTAATAAATTTCTCTTACCTTGGGATTATATTCAGCATTTCGGGCACGAAGTGCAATAGTTTTTAGGTCAAGTTTGCAACCAAGATTCACTGTGGACACAATATTCCTAAAGACATAAGAAAAATATATTAAAAATGCAATAAGGAATTCATGTGTCTCCTTCATTTTTAACCAAGCCTAATCAATTTTATGTTTTTATTATTTTGTATTTCCAAGCACGTTTGAGTGGCATCTTTCCTACTAACAGGAGCACTGAGCAGTGTTTTGGCTCAGGAACCTCCTTTTGTAGGGCAGAAGCTCCTAAGGCATAATTGCTGATTCCTCCTTATCTGTCAGCTATTATGAAAAGTGTCCCATGAGAAGAATCTCTGTTGGCAGGAAAAATTACTGATGCTGAGAGCCCTTGCCACAATCAGGGAAGCTGCTGGAAACAGGAGAAAATGAGATAGTACCATCTGAAATTTTCCTTGCTATGCCCTTCAAGGAGGAGGGTGCAGAACTAAGTGGGAATGACCCAGGAGGTAAATGCATTGTCAGGAGACGGGATAGCAGGTCTCCAGAAAATTTAAGAAACAGTTACTAGATAAAAAATTTTGTTTTCTGGGAAAACCCTGAAATTTAAAGGTCCTTGGTGAGGAAAAAAAAAATAAATGAAAATATGAGAAACTACTCTTTCAGTTCATGGTATCAACCATTTCTCTTTGTCCCTTCCATAAATTTCTGAAATAGTCTCTTTAAAACTGAAGTTCAATGAAAATACTTCCATACCTAAACTTAGAACTAGTTCCAGGGTTTTTTCCCTTCTCACTAACTCAGTGTTAGCCATGCATTGGAAAAGGGAAAACCATGAGCTCCTAAAGTGCAAGCAGTTAAAAATTACAGTGGTGTTAAATGAAGACATATATAACCCTTCACTGGTATGCTCCAAAGGTGTAGCGTTGACAAATCACTAAGAAACTGTTTATATTACTAAGTGGTTTAGTAATGAAGCTAAGCTAAAAATAAAAGTAAAAATTACTCATATTGCTACAGGAGACTCATAAATTCTCAGGATCTCTCTTCCCACCAAAATGCAGTACCTAACTCCTGATGTGACTTTGGTCCTAAGTCTTTAAAGGGCTGTGTGAGAAAGGACATGATGCACTAACACACTGGGCACTCACTGTAGTTGTGGCACGATGCCAGAGCTCTCTGATGCCGGTGTTGCAGGAGTTATTGGAGTCATTGGAGTCATTGGAGAGGGGTACAAAGGTGTGGTTCCTGGTAAAGGGGCTGTGGTAAGAGTCTGTGAATGGAAGAGCTGTGGGGTTTGACCAGATGTTCCCTGTGTTGCCTGCTGTGACGTGGATTGCTGTGCTGCTTGCTGCTGCTGCTGCTGCCGCTGCTGCTCCTCCAGGATGGACAGACTGTTGGTGCTCTGGACAGGCTGTGGTGTCAGTCCTGTGCCATACGGCATCATCGGGCTGAAAATGGGAATTCCTGGAGTCATTGCACCCTACAGAAGGAAACGTGACACAAAAACCACAGATCATGATGACTCCATTTTATTTTTAAGAGACAAAGTTTTCGGGAGGAGTCTAAAAATAAATCTGTGTTAGCTGAGCTGCTCATATCAAACCTGAAGCACACAGTAGTAAATTGTTTGAAACAGAAAATTCTTGGAAATGCAGCTGTTCTATAGAATAAAGTACTACCCAAAGGAATCTAGGGACATGACATGCTTCCCACACTACCCTGCAAGCATGTCTCGACTTTGACCCACAATTTAACTTGAAATTGTCTGAACACCAACTGTGCTCACTGTACCCAATGCATCCATAGCCCAGCAACAATCCGTTATGTCATAGTTTGAGGAGCAACCACCAAAATCAAATTAATCTTCCCAACTTGTCAGTCATGTTTCAACTTAAGAGGAACCCCATTAAGAAATCCCACACATATTCTTACACTCCAGGTATAAGAAACCGCCCTGTTTCTTATACTTCTGGATATAGATATCAACAGTTTCAAAATTCTGCTTTATATAGTATTATTTGATACCTAGCAAAATTTTTTAGATCTGCAAACAAAAAAATGTGAAGCTAGATCCAAGAAAGAGAAAACACATTCATAAAGGAAATTCAGATCATAGTTACATGTTAAATAATTTGTTTTTACCTGAGGGGAGGCTAAGCCTTGAGCGTAGGGTGGCAAACTGTTGTTCTGATCCATGATTCCAGTTATTTCTTTGGTGAGGCCAGAAGTATTTTCTTCAATTAATTTAAATAAACTTCAAATCCTAGAGGTTTTTAACCATTTAAAACATTCCAGCGAAGTAGCTTTTAAAGCCAAGCTGAAAGCGTTAGGAAAACATCAGCTTCAGAGAAAATATGAGTCTAAAATGCTAACCAAAGCCTGGAAAGAAAAAAAAGTAGTATCTTGAGAATAATATCTAAACACAAACCCAAAAGCAAACCTATCAGCTGCTGACTCAGATAAGGGACACCCACGTAGAAATACATACAAGAACATTCACGCGTACGCACACACGCATGCACAATCCATAAAAATAACCTTTTTCAGGCACATTCCATAGAAGCTTTGCAGTACGATTCTGCTGAAGTCCCTGGCAGGTTACCTGACTCACATGGGTAGGCCTCTGTCAAACCAAACCCTCCTGCACAAACAGCTCAAGCTGTTGATGCTCATTCTACTCCAAGTTTTGCTTTAGCTGCAAAAGCACTGATGTTTTTAGAATTTAATTCCCCTGGCTATTAACTGACAAGCTTACTGACACATTGCTTGTAAGTCTCTTCCTGGTCATTTTAAGGCTTGGGCTTTCAAAAAAAATTTTTTTTTCTATGAGAAAAGCATCACTGCTCAAATCAGAGCTAGGAAAACCTCTTCCATCCAATTCCATAAAACAAAGCACCACCAGCTTTCAAACTGTAATGACATGCATTTCATGACGAAAAAAGAATTAAGTGAAAACGAATTTCAAGCATACATGAGGAACATAAAATGATTTTCCTTTATTTTTTAACTATACTTCTGTTGCTGTGTTATGGAAATAAACAACAGGAGTGGAGAATTTGAGTGTTATGATACCAATGATATAAAATATTATCCCATTAATTTGCAAGTTTCTTAACTATTGCTGAGAAATACTCAAGGTCATTATCAGGCCAAAGGTAGGCCACCTCAAAATATGAAGACAGCCTATCCAGCCTCTCTTTTTTTCAAGATATGAGAGCTTAGAATTACAGCACTATTTACATTTCAGCTAAAAAAACCTGGTTTTTTCCACCCATGACCATAAGATATTATCATCTTTACCCTCACCAAAGGTATCAATCAGAAAACCCAGGTTTTACAACGCGGGTACATTAGAAGCCTGAACATTATCCTGGAAGAAACAAAGTCAGCTCCTCGACAGCCGAGCTGTTTAGTAAGAAGGCTGGATACCAGGCATGCCAAAACCTGCAGCCAGGCCACCATCTACGCAGAGGTCCCTCCTGTACCCACTTAAGGCGGCTCGCTCAGATCTCCACCACAAACGTCGGGCGCCGTTTTGGTCGAGGGAACAGAGTCCAGAAGCAGGAGACAGCCCGGAGGAGGCCCCGACCCACCCCCGAGGCCCCTTTCGGGCTCCCCACCAGCCGCACGGCAGCGCTCGGCGTGCGGCCACAGCCTGCCCGCGCCCCTCAGCGCTTCCCGCTCCCCATCCAACACC
>JANPWX010000097.1:4241584-4279446 GCA_024734555.1 Trochalopteron elliotii | reverse complement strand
TTAAGGTTACTTTTTATACTCACAGGGTTATAGAAAATATACATTCTATCATCTACTATAACTTCCTTCTATGTTTTAATTGCACGAATTTATAATTACATCTATTACAACATGACAGGACAAGGGGGTATGGCCTGAAACTGAAAGAGAGACAGTTTAGATTAGACATTAAGGAAGGAAGTTCTTTGCTGTGAGGGTGGTGCGATACTGGCACAGGCTGCCCAGGTAAGTTGTGGATGCCCCATCCCTGCAAATGTTCAAGGCCAAGCAGGATGGAGCTCTGAGTAACTTGGTCTAGTGGAAGGTGTCCCTGCCCGTGACAGGACTAGATGATCTTTAAGGTCCCTTCCAACTCCAACCACCCGGTGATTCTATGATTCTCGACTCTTGCTCTTCACAGCGGTTCCAAAGGCGCTCTCCCCCGCAGAGCAGGAGCCACCCTGCTGCCCACCCGCCCAAACCCTGGGGTGTGTGACGGCCTCACCACAGCTACTGATCAGCCTGCGTGTTTCCAGGAGCGGGCACGCAGGTGACAGGGCAGCGCTTGGGCAAGAGCCGACACCGGCGCTCCCGGGGGCCTAGGCACACACCTTGCACAGGCGGGGCCGGGCGGGCTCCGCTTCACAGCAGCCCCGCCGCCCTCCCGCCAGCCCACGGCGCTCGGCAGAGCAGCCGAGAGGAGGCGGTGCTGCCCTCCCAGAGCGGCTCCGCTTCCGCCTCCGGTGCCGCCATTTCGCCGTGAGACAGCAGCGATCGGGCTGCTGCGATGCTGTCCACCGCGGCACACGGATACGGGCCCTCCCGGCCCGAGGCGGGCTACGGGCTGGAGGCGCCCGTGCAGCAGCACCGCTTCTCGCCGTACACCTTCAACGGAGGGTGAGGGGCCCGGGCGGGCGGCGGGCGGGACGGGGCACCCGGGGCACGGGGCCCAGGGGAGAGCGGCGCCGGGGCTGGGGCTGCCTCGCCTTACTCCTGCCTCTCCTCGGTGCTCAGCGCGGGTTTATCTCCCCTCATGGTCTCCTCTTTGTAGGGAGAGAACGGCAGCACAAGGAGGAGCTGGGCTCGGGCTCGCCTTGAGGCCTTGCGGCCTTTCAGGGTGTTCTTGCCTGTCCGTGTGGCTTTTGAAACACTTGGGCTCCCTAAACTTCACCTGGTCTTAAAGTACGCATCTTTTGTTCCCCGCAGGGTTGTTTCTTTATAGTGGCTTAGGAAACCCAGGTAATGGCCCTATTACAGGATCACAGAGTTGTTAGGGCTGGACGGGAGCTCTGGAGATCATCCAGTCCAACCCTCCTGCCAAGGCAGGGTCATCTCAGCAGGTTACACAGGAAACCGTCCAGGTGGGCTTTGAGTGTTTCCAGATAGAGATTCCACGAGCTCCCTGGGCAGCCTCTTCCAGTGCTCTGTCACCCTCAATGCGAATAAGTTCTTCCTCATGCTGAGGTGGAACTTCCTGTGTTTTGGTTTATGGCCATTGCTCTTCACCGTGTTGCTAGTAAAGGTGTTGCTGGGTTGAATGCCACCTCACTGTAACTGTTAAAGGCAGGTGATATTTTACACACCTGAGTTGGTGGCATGATCTGGCCAGGTAGGTTTTTTTTCTTATGATCACTACTGTTTTTTAAAGGGCATCTCTTTGTTACTTAATGGTAGTGCACCTCTGGTGATCACAAAACTAGTTGTTACGAAGTAATAACACCAGATTTTAAAAGTGACGTTTATTTAAGTGTAGTGATGCTCTTGCTTAGTACTTTGGTTGTTTTAGAAGAATGAGCCATTATTGGGCTATAAAATAGATATATATAAATACCTTGTCCACTGAGTCTGGTTCTTGCCTGGTCTCTGTTTTACCAAGTTTCCATACAGTTTAAATCAGAGTAGAGGGCCACATGCATATATTTTTTTTCAGTCTGTCGGGTGTCTTCTTCCTTCAGTGTTGAGTACAGATGTGCATAGTGGGAAACATAGCAAGGAATATAAGATGCTTGACAAAATATGAGTCTGGATGTAGAATTACTATCTGGTTTGTTTCTGTGTTGCCTAAGAAAACACTGGTGCTGAAGGTCATGATTTATCAATACTTTTTTTTTAAGGACTGTGCTGGCGATTGCTGGGGAAGACTTCAGTATTGTTGCCTCTGACACTCGTCTGAGCGAAGGATATTCAATTCACTCCCGGGACAGTCCAAAATGCTACAAGCTGTAAGTACAGATCTGCAAGGATTGAAAAAGATGAAAAATCTTTCATATTGCTGACCATGTCACCTGCCTTCTGCTTTAAGCAGAATTCTTAGAAGAAAAAGAGCAGTGACAAAGTAGATTTTGGAGTCCTGGTGACCTTTGCTCTAGTGCAAGATGTGATCTGATGTTGTAAATACAGCCAGATTTCTTGTTTCATGCTCTTGAAGTTAAGTGAGAACAGAACATTTTTGGCATGGTACAAACCTTAACGTGGGTTTTTTTGGCTGGATAGTCAGAAGAATTTTTAACTTGACTGTAGCAAAACTTAATCCTATGATAACTCACACTGCTTGATCAGGAGATCTGGTAATGGTACACAAGTGTGTCCAGTGCTGCCAGTTGTGTCTCTCTAGTTAATTACCTGGCATTTTAGAGCAGTGTTTGTTTTAGGAGAGGTAAACCTATCAGTAGTTCCATATTTGAACATTCCATGCCCATTTTATGCTTAATTGGACTCACCTGGGTAGCATATCCTTGGTTTCCAGGTACATGTTATTTATGTTCATTTTACTGCAGTGGGTGCTTGCCTTGTAGGCAGTCTTCAGCTAGGTAAACTTTTTTTTCTTTTGGGCTATTGTTTCTTCTTCTAAATTGATGACATGAAATCAAAATAACTTTGGTTTGTCCTGGCTAACTGGTTGCTACTGGATGTTTGACTCTCTGATAGTGTCCAGATGGAGATTAGTCTGGTGCAGTATACATACTGCACACAGTGGCTTTGTGTAATTCTAGTGACAGGCTGAGAGAAGATTTTAGGATGTTTTCTGAATGACTGCTTTGGGTTGGTCTGTGTGTGTTAATGTTTCTAGACTATTTTCTGTTTCCTAGAATTAAAATTTCTAGTGTGTATTCCCATGGTTAGGGTTCATAAAACATTTCAAAACTGAGAAGAGAGCTAAGCTTCTGTAGTGCATCTGTAGCCAGATAACTTCTGTTTGTGCTGACACAGAAGCCACCAAAACCATAAATGTCAGGTAACCATTGTGCAAACTTAGGGCATCCCTCTGCTCTGATGGGGTAAAAATTTGACTGAGTGATAGAATCTGTGGCTCCCTAGTGTAAAACAGATCTTCTAGCAAGACTGAATTCCTACAGCTGGAGGCAGGAGTGCATGAAGAAATGGAGAATTCCTTTTTGTCAGTCCTGCTGACAGCTGAAGAAGGAAGTGGGTTGAAGAAAGACATCTGTGTGGTCCTGTGTTTATTGAGTCCTCTCCATGATGTAGGTTGCAGGTGCCTTTCGTACACCTCAGATCTGTTACTACATTTTAGACAACTGTTTCTGGCAGCACTAGAAAAACTGAAAAGACATTTGGCGTTTTCATAATAACCTACTATGTAAGAAATTGCTGTAGTTCATGCTAAGTCTAAAATTGCAACATAATTTTACGTTTTTCAGAACAGAACAAACAGTCATTGGATGCACTGGTTTCCATGGGGACTGCCTTACCCTTACTAAAATTATTGAAGCCAGATTAAAGGTAACTATGTATCTTACTGTATTTAAAAATTTAGATTCTTAAAATTGTACTTGAGACCTAATATGATATATTTTAAATATAACTTTTGATGGTTTTTTTTCAAGTGTTTGTATTATAACTGTTTTGCTAGTGAAAGATCTGGCATGGAAAATTGGTGCTGTGTTCTTATTGGCATTACAAATTTATGGAATGGAAGAGCTGGAGAGGATATTATTAATGAGGCAACACCTGTCAATTGCAAAACTTTGAAGATATGTTAATCTTCAGCTTGTATAAAGGCCTTACCTCTTAGATCAGTGTGTTTTCGCTAATCATGCTGATTAATAATTTTGCTGAGCATCAGATTCTTCTGTAGTGAGGTTACAGAAAATGTAATTCTGATTGAATGTCAGCTTTAGTGTTTGACTTTCTTCTTGGCAGATGTACAAGCATTCCAACAACAAGACCATGACTACAGGGGCTATTGCAGCAATGCTGTCTACAATCCTGTATTCTCGACGTTTCTTTCCCTACTACGTTTACAATATAATTGGTGGACTTGATGAGGAAGGTAAGACTTGAAACAGAAAAAGAGAAAAAAAAAGAGGCTGCATTTCTGTGGATGGATAGCAATCCCTTTACATCTCAGGTGTACTGATTGAATGACAAAGTTTGTGTTCCTATTCCTAGCACCTGCCTTTTTTCATTATGGTACTTACACAGATCAAACACATGTTACGGATCTGGGTTGTTTCCTAGTTTTTGTTATTCAATTGATTTCTGAAGGTCTGCAAGTCTAAAAGCTATGTTACAATTATTTGATTACAAATAAAATCTCTGAAGTGAAATAATTCATACTTTAGACTGGAAAATTTTACGACTGTTTTGCTGGATTTTTTAATTGCATCTTTAAAGTAGATGTCACCAGTAAAGTTGTGTATGTTTCACTCAGACCTGTGAGTGTGGTAAACACTAATATGAGGACTTACTCCAGAGACAGGTTTCTACAAAGTTATTTCTAAGTGTTAACTAACCTCTAAGGAAAATTATGGCTTCTACGCAGAAGCTGTAGTTTAGTGTACAGCCCTTCCAGAACTTACTGGGCTCCTGTCCAGTGATTTGGTTGAGTTACTGAGGTACTGTGTTCTCTGGCTTTGAGAAGGAGCTCAGAGGTGGTCTTGTTTGGATAATTTTAGCCATCCCCTGCGGTTTGTTTTTCCCATTAAGTTATACTGCTTTCCCAGTCTTGCTAAGACATGTTTCTGATTTGTGGGATCTGTCAGGGGATTAGTCTGCCCTGCATAATGGTAAATCTCAGGTTATAAGGGTACTGTAACAGCTGATAAGAATCAGAGTGCAGGTTTCTTGCATGCACTAAATTTGGGTCCAGCAAAATTGATTATTGATTTGGCTGGCTTTCTCAAGGCTGTTCAGCTCCTGTGCTCTGTTGCCAAGGGCATTGGCCAGTAAATTGACCCGGGTGCAGCCTGTCTGAACAGAAGGGCTGGGCTTGGCCAGCTGCTGCATTCTGACTGGCATGTCCTCCTCGAACCCTAATGCTTCAGAGCTACAGTGTGTCTGTATCTCTGATGTTGGTGCAAGCCAGTAAACTTTGCACCACCTGGTCTGGCTTCATAGGGCAGTGTGCAAGAGACCAGAGCATCATCCCTGGTTCTGGGAGTGCAATGCAGAGTCATCCAAGCATGCTTTCTGCAGGTAATTCAAGAAACACATCATTTAGGAGCCATGTCTGAGCTGCTTGTTTGTGTTAACCTTGGAACCCCTGGGGCTCTTTGTGCAGCACTACACTCTAGCACATTTTTCTGCTTTGATTATGCTGCATCAGCACTTTTTCTGTGGTAAGTACTGTAGGAAACATCTGTTGAAGCATGCTTGTGGCTTAAAGAAAATAACCTTGGAAGTTGTACCAGGCTGCAGCCATAGCAAGTCTTCTGTAAAAAGCATCATCTGAACATACCCAGTGTTGTTTGGTAAGGGTTTACTGGGATCTGCAGTGTTCCAGACACTGCTTATCCACAGAGCTGATTTTGTTGAAAATGCTTGTCAGTATTGAGCATCTTTCTGAATTCGATTGCATACGAATTTTTGTTTTCAGGGAAGGGAGCAGTTTATAGCTTTGATCCAGTGGGCTCCTATGAGAGAGATTCTTTCAAAGCAGGTGGATCAGCAAGTGCCATGTTGCAGCCTTTGCTGGATAACCAGGTAAAATAGCTTGTTGGCTTTTTTTTTGTTTGGTTTTTGCCTTATCTCAGTAAACATTTGTGACAGTCAAATTAATGTAGCTTTACTTTTGAGGAATATTACTTTTGAGGGAAGTTTTAAATCTGTTATCCAGGTAGGATCTGGTAATCCATACATTTATAAATTATGTGGCTTTACTCTCTCAGGAGAAATCAAAGTTTTGCTTTGGGATCTGTTCAGGTTTTTAATACATTATTAATCGTGCAGTGCCTCTTTAAAAAATAGAAATGTTTTAATTGGGGGATTATGTTTATCCTAGAAGTTGTTTGGAGGGTTTTTCTCTGGGTTTTGGGAGTTTTTACTTGGGAGTTTTCTGGGTTTTGGCTGATAGCAAATATGCCTGTTACTTAGTATGAAATAATACCAAATTAAGATGATAGAATTAATACATACATTTTATCATTTAACATACCCTTGTTTAAGTCTTCAGTTTTGTACAACTCAGATACCATTTTTCAGTAAAAGTGTTTTTACATAAAACTGCTGGAAACTTACTCAGCTAAATCTGAATTACTTGAAGAGTATGTTTGTATTTAGTTGAAGCTGGGATAAATACCAAAGGATGTTTTACTCACTCTAATTTTTTGACTTTGGTGTTGGTATTTAGTCACTTGAACCTCATGTCAACACAACTTTTGTGCTTAGAAAAGTAGTAAGCATTCTTGACTCTTAACAGATGAGAAAGGAATACAGTATTTCCTTTTTTTTAAAAAAAAACTTTATTAACTGAAAGAAATATGTTCTGCAAAAACCAAGTTGTCATAAGTAATTTTTTTATTGCTTATGGGTTTCAGGCTAAAGATGGGACTCTTCTCCTTTACGTGTTCTGATGCTTAAGTTGACACTTATATTTATGAGCTAACTTAAACTATTTAGTCGGACCAGATATGCTCCAATATAGACTTAGTTTTGAAGTCTGGGTATCTTAGGGAATATTTGCTTTTAAGAAATGTTCCTAACTACAAGTGACTACAAGAGGAAAATAGGCTCATCAGTTCTGGTACTGCCAGCCTTGTGAGAAGTTTGTGAAGAATTAGATCAGATCCAAATGTTCATTGTGATCTTGTACATGCTGATTGAGCAGGAGGAGCTGTGCTGGCTGTATGTTGGATCTGCTTCTAGTTAATTTTCTGAGAGTATTGGTATTGGCAAAGCTCTCATCTATAAACTGAAGGAATACTTCTTCAGCGTTGGGGTTTTTAAAATGGACAAGCCATTTCTTCTTTTTGGTTCATCTAAATCTGTTCATTCTAGCGCAGGGACTGAAACAGTTTTCACAGATGGATAAAATGCATTTTCATGTTTTCTTAGATTGGCTTCAAGAACATGCAAAATGTGGAACATGTACCTCTGACCCTGGAAAAGGCTTTGCAGCTGGTGAAGGATGTCTTCATTTCTGCTGCTGAGAGAGATGTGTACACTGGGGATGCACTAAAGATTTGCATTGTCACAAAAGATGGAATTAAAGAGCAAACTATCCAGTTACGAAAAGACTAATTCAGTTCATGTGTAAGCAAGTTACCTGTGATGCACAATTTACCTGTGTTACAAGACATTTGTCTTATTAAATTTTTTTCCAGAAGTTCAACTACTGTGGTGCTGAGTATTTTCTGTCTTTGTTAGAAATTGTTTTTTAGAAACCAGAGCAGTTTGTGGTAAAGAAGCAGCTGAAAGTTACAAGTCAGTTTCCTTCATCTCATCTTAATCTGTTGATCAGTCTAATTCTAATGCAAGTTTAATCCCCTTCTCACAATCCCTTATGCTGCAATATGGGGGAGTATTTAAATTTATGCTCATGGACTATTCTGATAATTCTTTCAGTTCAGCCTTGGTTTAGCGAGTAAAGCATTTGCTGTGTTCATGCTGCCTTATCTGCACTTCATAGCTTGCTTTTCCTGTCTTCTTTATTTCTCTGACATGCTGTCCTGACATTTGACTTTGTGTACTTACTTGCAAAGACTGTGTGGGTCATCTGAAACCAGTATCACTGTGTTAGAGGGAAGAATGTTACATGGAGTCTTTTCAGGGTTTAGTCCTGCACTCTGCATCTGGGCTCACCTCTGTGTGTTTCTGTTTGGTTAATGCCCAGAATTTGAAGTGTTGTCCCCTTGTGGCTACTGATGGAAAATAACTTAGAATGGAGATTCCTGAGTGCCTGTTAATGCCTGGGTCCTTTGTTAGCACTGCTGCTGCTTTTTGATTCTTGGGAGATTGCATCGTGCAGTTTGTTCAGAGTGCTCTATCACACTCCTGGGAACTGGCTTCAGTATTAGGACCTTCAGAAAAACAGCTGCATCATCAAGGGCAAGATAATTTTCTCTTGTCCAAGAGTCCTTTCACAGTCTGTGGCCCTTTAAAAAAGGACATATAAAATATCTTGATGTTTCAGGTGGCAATACTAGTTCCTTAAAAGAACAATTTTGCTGATTTGCTTGTCCCTACAGTAGCATTGTCTCTTGTTTGGACATGACTGGCTGATTTCAGTGCAGGATTTTGGGTGCAGTGCTTTATTCCTAGCTCTGGCTGGTCTTCACCAGTCTCAGGCTTTCTAGACAGTTTAGATAGTGGGTAACATTTTGAACCTCAGTAATCGAACAACTAGTGCTTTTAGACAGACTCTGGCTGTGTTGAGGAAATCCACCAACTTTCCCAAAGTGTTTGTGAAGGCACTTGACCACTGGGTGGCAGTGTTGGGCCGGGTAAAGAGGGAACAGCTCCTTCCTGCTCTGTTACATCGGGAAAATTAGGTTAATGCACCTTAAACTCAGCTCTCCTTGATACCAGATTTATGTTGAATTGCTCAAGCATTTCATAATGTGTTAGAGCTTTATGCAAAGTTGTTGAAATCTGCTGAAACTAGTGTTTCAGTTGCAAAGAAAAGCTGGAGAGGGTAACAAATTGACATGTCTACCTTTGGGACAGGTCTGTTTGCAATATATAAGGTCTAAACAGGGAAGAGCAACAAGCAAGGGGAACTATCTAATTTCTACATGAACTAATTTAATGTTCTTGCAGGATGCCAGACGTGTAAGAGAGTTGCAGTGATTTAACTCAAAAGTTGTGATAAATTTGGCTGCTGTTATATTTAAGGGTAGGTCTTACATCCAAAATAAATGCATGTTTACAGGTTTTGGGAATTACTGTTTGATGTGGCTAGGCTTGCATCTGTAAGTTCATTCAGGAGAAATACAAGGTGATTAGAATTTTCAGGTATCATTTGCAGTCTCAGAAGAGGTACAAGAGCAAGTTCCTGTTTTCCTAACACTGTGTATCAGTGCCATCCTGTTGGTGCACTTGCACCAATGTGAGATTTTGTCTCCTTTTCAGATTTCCCTGCAGAGTACGTCTAGCTGAAGATCCAGCAGGGAAGGGAAGCTTTTTCACAGCTGGACTGAAAATACCAAGTTTCTTTCACCAAAGAATGTCACACTATGTTCACTCCCTTTGTGGGTGGGTTTGGAACCAGTGAAATGGGGAGGTTTGTTTCCCTAATTTTTAACTTTCCAGTTATGCCCTCTCCAGATCACTGCTTGTGCTCTGAGTGAGCAGTTGCAGGAGTGACAGGAGATGTGTGACTACAAAAGTATTCACAGGCTGCTCAGCTAGAAGTTACTTGCTTATTAGTATTAAAGCATCCCAAATGTCAGATGTATATTAGGGATGAAAGGCGTTTTTTTTTTTTTTAATCCACCATGTTCCCTATCTTTGTTTGTGAAGATTGTCATCACCTCAGGATGAAAGGTGGGAAGGGCCTGACTGTCTGCAGCTCTCCTTAGTTCCATGCCTGTACTTTCCATGTGTAAATCAGCTTAGTATGCATGTAGCACTGTGTCTACAGTGTAAATTAACAGTTTATGAAGCATTTTGAGCCTTATATGTTTACAGAACTGTCTAGGCAGGCTACAGAGGTGCAGCTAGGCAAAACAATTGTAACAGTGCCACTTAGGGGTGCTAGAAGCAAAGGGCTGGCTTTGGCAGATCTGCTTGGATGGGGATTAGACGTCTTTAATACAATTTTATGTAAGAGAAAGGAGAGAGAGCAAAAATGTTCATCTTGAAAACCTCTTATTAATTTTAAACGTTGTTTGTGCCTTTCGAGAAAGGGGTGCACTGCAGGATTGGAGTGACCTTGGAGCGAGCACTTTTGGCTCTAAGGGTGTACAACGAGAGCAGGAGCCGGCAGCTCCACTTCACCTGCAGCAGTACTAAGGGCCGCCCTAAGGTGGCAATAGCTGCTTGCTGTCGCAGGTCTCGGCACAATTCCCCGCGGGGCGGGTGGAAATAGCCATACATCCTTCCCAGTGTCCCACTGTAACGCGCTTTGTGGGACTGTTTGTTGAGGAGATGGGAGGCTTTGTTTTGATCTCAGCCAAATGGCTGCGTGCCCTTGCTTGTGGAAGGGACTGTACAAGGTCACAATCAGCCCTAAAAACTAGGTTTGTAAGGCAAAGTCTTTACTAATTTTGGACGTGTTTTCAGCAATATTGTTAATGCATCAAATCCATTTTATGTATCGAAGAGGGGGCTTGTTACTAAAGAAAGTGAAAGTGCCTGTTAGGACATAAATATTGCATATATGCTTCTAAAAGCTTAGTTCTCCATATCAGGCAGGGATAAGTTTAATTTTCTTTTAACTAAAACCAAGACTTTCTTGAGGCTGAATCATAAGATGTTATATAAACCAAATACCAAGCTTTGTCACTCTAGGGTGGCGTTTTTCCTTTTACACTGAGATATGCCTGTACCACTATATATGCCTTAGTGTGATGGGAGCCAGGACCAGGCTGCTGACTAGAGAAACCCATTTAAATGGAATTATAAAACACTATATGAAGTACGGTAGTTTGAAGTGGTCCTACTGCATCCTCCTCCTTTATATTCTTAAGTTTTTATTAACTTGGGGGACAAAGTAGTAATTTTCCACCTTTGATAAACCTTTTTTGATACCCTATAGTCATGCATTCTATAAAGATGCTTTTGCAATTTTTTTCTCTGTTTAGCAAATTGGGATTTTACAAACCTAAGCTTGGGGAAAGGTGGCAGGAGCAAGTAGGAACTGATTACAGCAGCATTCACGTGAATCCAAGAAAAATAGTCCTGCTTCTTTCCCGTCTAGTTGAAGATAGTTTTTAGGAACATAAAGTAACTGTTTCCTTTTTCAGAGTTCCTTATCAAAAGTCAGGAACCAGCTTTTGAGTAGAAGGGATTTGGAAATGACAGCTTTCAAATTCCTCTTTTCTCTTTCTTTCAGCCATTGCTTTTGTTTAGTGTGAATGTCCTTTGCTTTTAGGCCATTTGGGGCAGTCGTAAACCAGACAATAAGGCACATGGGCCTGAAGTTAACTAAGATTTGTCTCCAGGTCTCTCTTCTCAAGCCAAATTCCTTCTGAAAAAGGGTTTTGTCTGTGTGAGTGCAACAGAGTGAGACCAGTTTTATATTCTTTCAACACTAATATGTAGTTAGTTTAATAGTATGGACCATTTTCTGTGTACTTCCTTTTCCAAGCAATTTCAACAAAGTATTCATAATTACAAAAACATGGTTTAGCAGAAAAACAAACAAAAAATCCTGAGTATCTTTCCTGTTAGGCTGTTCTTGGCCCCTTTCCTAACAGTTGCTGGCAAAGTTCAACTTCACTGTTCATTTCAGAGGCTCAAGTGGGGGTAGGGATGGACTTCACTGTAGCCTACAATAATTAATATTCTTTGGCACAAGACACAGCTTAAAGGGCTACTGGCAAGAGAGTAGTCACGGTACCAGAAATTTAACCAGTCCTTTGTACTTCAGCTCAAAGAACCATAAAAGGAAAGTTAAAAAACAGGATTCCCTTTTGTGCTGAGGAAAAGGAGCAAGGTGTTGAAGTTTGTGGTGTTACATTGTGGTGTTATTTCACAGCTGAGGTAGAGTGCTGTTGGCTTTCCTGAGACTGGGCTTCTCTGAAATATAGGTGTTTCTGTTGCCTAGCTTTCTGCAGCTACACTGGTTTGGTGATCTCCTCGGTAGTTCTACAAGAAGTCACCAATGTGCTGATTCACCTAGGTGCCCACCCAGGTGTGGGTGCATGACACTCACAGTGTCTGGCCCACAGAGGTGGCTTGGCTGAACAGGACTGCAGCCCCTCTGGACCAGTCCTCTGTTTAACCAGGCTTTGTGGAACTGGCTGTGATGAGCTTGGCAGTCAGGCTGGGTGGATGATCAAGCTGGTCATTGCCCTTTCAAGGCTACACTCCCACACTGGAGCCGCTGAGTGGCTCAGCTGAGCACCTCTTCTCCACCTGGGCAGCTGATGGAGGCATAACAAGCTGGGGGTACCTGGCAGAGAGATGCTGTAAAAGACCTTGGAAGTTGGTCTTCTCCCAGGAGCCCATGCTCAAACATCCCAGTACAAAACACACTTCTGTTTGTAGCTTGCTTATGCAGCCTTTGCAGAGAACCTTGTGCACTGAGATACCAGAAAGAGTCCTGATGGGGAAATGCCCCACATGCACAACAAAAACCATGAGTTGAGGTGGAGGTTTTTTTTCAAGGTTTATATAAGTGACCGCTCTGGAGAAAGCTGCATTCCAGTGTCACTGCCTTGTGCTTGGTCTGAACTTTTCTTGACATGTACCCTTGAATGCAGAACGGTTAACACAATCTCCACTTAGTCCCACGGCAAACAAACATTTTGGTGCGGCTGGTATGTGTTTGCTAGTTGCAGACAAGCCGATCTCATTAGAACTGCATTTACAACTTTTGCCAAGCGTTTTGAAACTGGTTGACATGCACAACAGCTGCCTGAGCTGGAATGGCATTCCATTCTCTGCCTCCATCTTATTAGCACAGGGGATGGCTTGATTAATGACAATTAGATGGGATTTTTAAAAATTAAAGCTAATTTGTGTTTAGAAGGGCCATGCAATGTGTTTTCATTCTCTGATTTTAAATAAGTCACAAAGTCTAGGTTTTTATGGCTTTTCTCAAAAGTCAAGGGAAGTGATTACCCTGAGCTAACCCACAAAATTTGAAGTGAAAACATTTAAGAGGGTGATGCAAAGTGTTTTCAGCTGGTACATAGCTCAATTGCAGACAAAAGCATTTCCACAGGAACCAGAGGACCTTGTTTCCCCCTCATTTCTCCAGGTCCTCAGTACAGAGTTGTTAAGCTTAGAGCCTTGAATAGAGAGACTCTTGATTCAGTGCAGGCTGTTACATCTAAACCACTCCATGTATTTTGTTTGGCTCTACAGCCTTTAAAGTCAGTGCCTGTGGTGCTCTTCACCTCTGTTGAGATGTTTCTCTGTCTAAGGGACACTCTCCATCAAATACAGTGAAGCCCCAAACAGACGAGATGCTCTTCTCTGAGGAGCTGAGGAGTTACAGTGGCCAAAGCAGTATCTTTGCAGAGTGTATCAGCAGTATCTGTGCTGGCATTCACATGCCTAATTTAACCCATAAAATTCCTGGACAAACATTTAACAGGAGGTTCTGGTGGTTTTGTTTAAGCCCAGTGCTTAGTTCAAGCCCAGTGTTAGCAGAAAAGCTACACTGATATTCATTCTCTGCACAAACCTAGAGCTCTGAACTCCAATTTGTGCTCTCAGATAAATTTAACTATGCTGCCAGAAGTCATCATTGCAATTTAAATTTAAAAAGGACAATGAATCAGCCTCCTGAAGTAAAGCAAGGTCCTTTTGACTAGTTGGCTCGGATTAAATATAAAATAAAAAATATATGAAGAATAAATATAAAATAAAAAATTCATAAGAGAATTCACTTGCAGTGTTTTACGTAATATTTTGACCTGCACAGGTAGAGGATTGTTTTCACGAATGTTTCCATTCAAAGCCAAAATGCATTTTGGAACTACTCCAAGAATTTAGTGTCCATCAGAGGCTACACAAATCTGCCCTTTTCTTGCACCATTTCCTCCTCACACTCTTGCCAACAGAAGAACATGCAACAGGCCAAGCTATCTAACAGCAACTAATGGATGGCCCTTGAGTGTCCTGTTTGAGATCCCAGCAGTCTTGGCTCTGAACTGGAGATTAAAAGCCACCTGTTTGTTGATTTTAAGTGAATTCCTCCAGTTATTCTCACTGCAGAGAAGGTGAAGTCAGATGTGGTCTGATACATTCAAGGTTTATCTTTGGAGCTGTGGGATGAGTTCACGAGAGACACAGTTTTCTGTCCACATCCCAAAACCCCATGTGCAAGTGCTTGGTCAGCCAGTGTGGCTCCAGCTACCGTGTTGAACTACAGGACTGCTGCCTTGTAAACGCCAATTGTAAGTTTTAATGAGACAAACCAATTAGATGGCTTGACAGACCATCACAACAGTGACGCAACCGCGCTCAGCCCCCGTTACAGGAGCAGCAGAATTTCAAAGAACTGCTATTAAAGAAAAGTCACAGAATAGCTCACAAACAGCCCTGCAAACAACATCACCCACAGGCTGTGGAGCAAGGGGAAGGGCGGTGAGAGTAAAGCAGAAACAAGTGAAAGGAATTAATCCAAATACTGATCTTTCCCTTTCTAACACTCAGCATGGGCACAGCTTGGGTTTCAGGTACCATCTATGAAATACAACTGCTGTGCATAACTCCTGCTCTATTATTGGTCCAACAGAGCCTACAGAGAGTTACAGCATGGCCTTTGCAAAAATGCACGTGTATAAAATCACCTGTGCCAGGCAGTGCGTTACATTGTCCTACAGATGCCAACTGATACACAGGGCCATATTCACTGATACACATACACCCACAAGGCATCTCCTTCCTGAAAGCCACAGGAAATTTTTGTCACTCCACCCCCTGACTTGCAGGCGTCATCCCTGCAGAGGATCAAGGGATATGGATTTTGGAATTTTGTCTCTTCATCCTCCCTTGGGTACCAGTGCATACATCACCTGCTCTCCCTCCTGGTTTGAACTAGGAGTTTGGCCATCCCCACAGCTTGCTACAGGCAAGGTCTCACTTGTTTTCAGCATGCTGAGCCCAACACCTTAAATGTCACTAGCACACAATCCAACCAGTGGAGTGTTTGGGTGATGCTCCCAAAATAAAATTTCCTTTGCAGAGTGTGCATTGAGCAGTTCTCAGTGGTAATAGTTCTCTCTTGTTGACACTGAAAGAGACATCAAATAGAAGGTCCCACAGGCATGGCAAGGTCCTGCTTGTCAAACCAGAGAGCATTTTACAAAGCTCTTTCCAAATGGGCCACTTTGCCTTATTTTTACATATGTGTCAAGGAGGATCCAAGAGTAACAGAGTAATAAAAGTTGCTAGCTACAGAATTCACTGTGGCTTGTCAAAGTTATTTTCCCTAAATTAAAGATCCGTAAACACATCCCTCTTGGACTGCATGACACACAGATCATAAAAGGAAATCTCAAGACCTGAGCTGATGCTGAGAGGACACTTTGTTTCTGTTACTCATGAGAGTGAAGGGGACCCCTGTGATGCTGGAGTACAGTGAGAGTTGTGAGCAGCAGGGGCTCGTGTGACTGTGGAACATCTGTTCTGCCCCATGTATGCTCTATATGTCCAAGTCTGTCTTCCTAGCCTACTGCTAGTCTTTATTTAAAGAGATATTACACAGAGCCACCTCCTTTGCCATCAGCTCTGACTGAGCCCTGTCCCAGTAAGCTGTTGGTGGGAAGCATCCACCAAGGACTGGAGGCACCATACTGTGGTTTCAGTCTCAGATCCAGTAACCATAACATAGCTGGAGCTGCAATGCAGGCCATCACAGGCTGAAAATTCTCTGCCTGCTTTTCATGTTAGTATAAATCACTTGACACCACGAGAAGTACCTCTGCCAGCTCTTGACAGCCTCTCAGTAAGATCCAACAGACCACAACATGTCAGAGTGGGAATTTTGCCTTAACAAGTTCAAATTGAGCTACCCCAACTCTGGTGAGCAAAAAGCAACACTTAACGTGTCTGTATTTGTTTCTGTGGGGTAAAGTATTCTCTCAAGCAGCAGGTCATTAACACATAACTAAGTAGTTTTCAATGAACTGGTGCCCAGCTACCATGGCAGTAAATGATTACCTAGTGCCTGGTATATCAGTGAAGCCAAAGGATGTGCCATTCCTGGCCACCACTGTCATAGCTCTGGAGATTCTGACATGCACAGCAACAAGTGATGTGCTTCAGAGAGAGGGAAGACAAGGCAGAGCAACTTGGAACAGTGTAGACAAGCTGCTCTGCAGACAGCAAGCTCACTGTAGGTGCAAAAGGTTGGAAGGGTGGGAGATGCACACCCTGGAGCTGCTCTTATGGCCTTTGTCCCAACCCCAGAGAAAGGGGTGTCCCTTGGGAGTGCATCCTGTTCACTCGTGCATCACAGACAGCAGTGAAGGGCTGCTGTTGCAGGGATGTGGTGGACAGCACGCACAAGGACTGCTTTCCAGGGACATGGGCTTAATGAGGGGAGGCAGCTGAGTGCTGCACAACAACTGCCTCTTTTTCTGCACTCCATCCAGAGCACTAGAGCCGGTGACAGGTCAGACCTCTGCAGACTTATGTCAAGGGTTAAACAAAAGCCAAGCTGCTGTCAGCAGCGAAGTGAGCCTGCAACTGTATGCCAAAACGTGGATGGAGGTCTGCAGGGTGCTTCTCTTGCAGAGCACCCTGACACACTTCTCAGAAGGCAGAAAATCAAGCCAAAACAACACAAAAGAGAAAAAGCAAGATAGAAGGAAAGTATTACATGTGGTTTACTGCAAGATGGAAGTCTTGCATGCAGCGACTTCATGGTTAGTCCAGTCAGTGAAACTCAGAGAAGTGGACAGCAATGCTATTTAGGAGGAGCAGAGCAAAACTGCTGTTTTCAAGATTTTCCCCGGCCACAACTTTGATCCTTGCGTTCCCCAGGAAAATGAGTGAAATATGAACTTGAGATAGCACACAGGCAAAGCTCCGAGGCCTTCATGCCCGCAGCTGCTTCCTTCCCGTTCCCTCAGGCACCTGTGCAGTGGCGTCACAAGCTGGCAGAACGCAGCATCGCTGCTGCTTCACGCCTATCTCCCCTCTGCCCCCCAAAACCCGCCCGAGTTTGTCACAATGGCTCAAGAGGGAGTGAGGCTCGCTCTTCTCCGCTGGCCCCCTGACAATAGAGGATTGCCCTATTTGTGTGGGAAGGAGAGGGGCTGCCGCCCCAGCCCTCGCATCTGTAAGGGCTGGAGACAAGCCGCACAGATAGGCAGAAATCAATAAGCTGGCGGATCAGAGGGCCCGGCGGAGGAGCCGCTCCTTGCACACGCACAGGGGCCGAACATCTGTCAGGCAAACAAAAAGCAACCCAAGCGGAACAAAAGAGAGGATTATTTTAACTCAAGTTCTTCTTCAGTCTCAGCAGGCAACGTTCAAGCCGTCCTCGTATTCAGACACTGAGGCCTTATGGAGTACGGGCTGTCCGGGAAATGCCAAACGCTGTTACCAGAAGACAAAAGAGGGGGAAAAGAAAAAAAAAAAAGATATGGAAAATTCAGAATGTCTTGTTGAGTGCGATTGAGCAGGGGGAAGGTGGAGGGGCACCAATAAGGGGGCAGAGGGCAGGGAGGGGAGGAGGACAGAGTGACGATGCAATGAAGAAGTTGATGACAAATCTCCGCAGCAGCACTTGAAAACAAAGCTGATCATATCAAATCTGCCAGAGAAGCATAAAATATTGTCGCTCAGCTATGGATTGACAAGCACTGAGGCTGCACCCCCCAGCTCCCTCCCCCGTGTGAAAGGGCAGCCTTGCTGCAGCCCTTCTGCTTGTGCAGATGAATCCTGGGGAATGGGCAGAGCTGGCCCCACACCCCAGTGGCCTCCTCACCTGGAAGAGTGAAGCCCAGCTTTGATCACAAGCCCTTGGCACTTCTGGGGAAGCAAAGTATTTAGGATAAGCTCAGAAACAAGCTGCCATGCCTCTCCCTTGTGCCTGGTGTTAGCCAGCATACACAGTTACCTTGCACGTTGGTTTCTCCAGCACAGCTGTCTATTCTAATCAGTGTGTCGTATATGTGCTAGAAATAGGTGCAAACCAGTGGATTCAAGACAAAACAGATCAAGTAAAATCAGATTTGGGCTTGAAATGCCAGAAACCTTTACCCTTTCTGAAAGAGAGGAGATCATGTCATAGCTGAGAATGCCCTGTATTGCATTCACATACTACTGCTCTGTGCCCTTATGCTGGTATTGGCTTGGTGCATTTTTGAACTGAAGTGTTATTAGGGAAAAAAAACCTTCTGGGTTTTGGGTTTCCTTCAGCAATTTCACAATATGTAAGCTGCCTTCACTGCTGAAAGCAGAAGCTGTTCTGTATAAAGGTGGACTTGCTTAGTTGAAGATTCTGAAGCTGCAGTTCTGTGGTTGGGGATGCACCCACCATCAAATACTAGCCCACAGCATCCCACTGAACAGATACACTTTTCAGCCTTAAAAGTGACCTGCCATAGAAGACATGGGTTCTTAATGGCATTTTAGGAAGCATCACAAATGTATTTTGACCCAGCTTCATTTTATTACATTCTGTTTGGGGTGGGAGAGGGATGTGAACTAAAAGAGATTTTGACTTAGAGAAAACTGGCTCCTGTATCAAAAAATAAAAACAGAGTAATGATTTGAAAAAAAAAATCCCAAACAAAACATATGCTTAGCTGCTGCCTCTTAGAAAGTTCTAAATTTCCTTAGCCTTATTTACAGTGCCAGACACAACTGGGCTGGCTGTCTTAACAGACATGACCCTTAAAAAAGAGTAATCCCTGCTTTTTGTTTTGCTTGAGAGAGAGTAAAGGAGAAGGAAGGGCTGCTTTCCTTATCCCTGGGGAGGGTCTGGGGACAAAGTGCCATCTGGCCACAGGTAACTTCCCAGATCTCTTGAGCTCAGCCTCTATGCATCAAGGAGGAGCAAGTGAGACTTTGAGAGACTTAGGCCACTTGAGTATTTTGCAGACATGTACCACCTACCTGAGAGGAGCCAGAAGCAACAGAATAGGGGCTCTGTCAGCAGTTGGAGACAGGCACAGCAACCTGGTGCTGGCAGCATGCTCCATCACCAGCAAACAAGGGCGCCTGCCACAAATGCAGCACCTCTCTTTCTCAGAAGCCTTGCTCAGGTGTACTGTGAGCACTTCATATCCCACAGGCAGGACAGTAACCTCTACTGGCCACTGCAGATGCTGCAGACCTGGGTACCTTCATCCCATCTACCCTGGAGATGCATGAATGCTCCCTAGCATTCATGGAGAGGATAAACTGAGGTTCTAGCAGCAACAGGCATGCCCTGCATGCTGCACTGCAGGTTTGTGCAGGGAGAGCACATCCAGCCCCCTGCACATGCCCTACACAGGTCATGCACATGCACCTGGGCTGTCTGCCCAAACACTGAAAGCATTCACAAGGTCAGAAAGATCAAGCTCTCCTCCTAAAACACAGTAATTCAGATGCCAGCTTTTGGCATCTCCTTATCCAAGCTTCAATGGTTCCTCAGCCTTCAACTCTTCTACTGGGAGTCTCATCCAGCTTCCCCCTGTGAAGAGCCCCAAACCCAGAAGCAGAGTCTATTTCCCACTGCTGTTTCTGGCCTACCCAGGTTGTTGTTGACTTTCCTTTATCAGCATTTACTCAACTCAGCTGCCGACTTTCCTGGATGCCTCACTTCACCTGGGCTGCAGTTTTTGTAAGAACAGCAGTGTTTCCAACTCACTGCTTGGTCGTGTCTCAGGAATTTCAGGGATCCCCTGTTTTCCTGTTCTCATACAGTACCAAATCAATACCTTCTTATCTCACTGTTAGGATAGTACTAATATTTGTCCATAGTCAATGTTTTTCCTTAAAGCTAAATTTCTGGAGTTTCTTTTGCTCTTTTGGGTTATTTTTGCAGGTCTTTAACAGCATGCTAATCCTTTGTAAAGCTGTATAAGCATATGCTTCAATAGAGGAAGCATATAATGCTTTAGGTAGAGGCTGTTAAAACAGAGGGTTTGATGTTATACTGGTAAATAATAAAAAAATAATACAAAGCTGAACATTTACAGGAGAGAAAACTGTTTAATGTGAGGAACAATTATGGTAAGGGAACAATATAGTACATTATGCAATAAAACAGGGAAGATGTTGCCCTTCAGCTTCCATCACAGAAACATGCTGCTGATTCTCCTTGTGCACTGGCTCCTCCAGAGACTGGATAAAGACCAAAGGAATAAACAAGAAAGTAGTAAAACCAATAAAATAATGTGCATCATTTTTGTGAAATTTTGCACACTTGCCTTTGGAAAATAAGTTTGTTTGAAGTGTTTAATTTTGTTGCTGTCCACCAGCAATGAAAGAAAAGCCATCTCCTCAGTAGGATCTTCTTTTGCAGGGGATTAGGACTCTGTCAATCTGGCTGTGAGAGACCCTTGGATTAGGGTCTTTTTTGCCCACAGTCTGGCCTGGCTGTCTCCTTAGAAAAATAGGCTTTGGGGTTGTTTTGATGCCTGTGAAGTTGCTTCAAAGGCAAAGGATGCACCTGGAACACACAAACCAGAGACAGGGAATCTAGACAGAAGAAGGCACTGGTCATTTGTGAGTGGAGACTGACAGACACCTGCTCTCAGAGCAAACATGATCTGTCAGTTCCCATTTCCTCTGGAGCCACGGAGCACCCTGCACTCTGTCCATGCCCCTTCTCAAAGCATGAGAGACACAGGAATGCCAGTGTTGGATAGAACGCACATGATGTGTGTTGGAGCAGCTTTGCAGAGGAGTTGATGTGGTCCATTAAACTGCACCTTGGACACTCCTTGCTCCAAGAGTCTAAAAGCGACAGAGGACTAACCACCAACTCCCAGACAAGTAGCTGTGACATGTGATCACAATAAATTGATGGTGGCCACAGTTTTGATGGCTAAAATCAGAACAACTGAACAACCAGAGCAAGTTTTTGTCTTGTGGCTGCAATGAATTCCCTGGTGGCTTCACGAAGCTACTATTATTGTCTTTGAGAGTCACTGCCCTAAGAGATGAGTTCTTTAACAAGTGAACAAATAACTCAATTAGAAATTGAAACTACATTCCTGAGAGGAGGTCAGCAGCCTCTTCTCCCATTAGCAACAGTGGGAGCTGCCATGCTCTACACATTGCCCAGTGATAGCTCTTCTCCTTCCTTCAGCAGACAACTCTGCTGTAACTGACTGCTTCACAATTTCATCCCACTTTTCCTCTTTTGGTACCAGTTGCTGATATGTGTGAATGTGCTGATTTTTGGGCAAGTTTCAGCCCAGAAAAAAAATCCTATTACATAAAGTGAAATGGAAAGAGCAGGGAATTAGACATCAGATTTATGAGGTGGTAAGCAAAATTTTGTTGAAAAGTACTTACTGATTACTCTATGGATAAGCTTGTTCTGTCAAGAAGAGAGAAAAATAAGTCATTCTAGGATCTAAAACCATTTGAGAAATCAAACTTAGACAGTTTGAGGATGATAGACAGGTCAATCTGAATTGTGTGAGAAGTACAGATATATTAACTTTTCTCCAAGGTAGAAAGAGAGAGAAAAGTATTGTTATTAAATGTATCCAGTGGGCATGAGAAGCCTCCTGCAAGGAATAAAATGTCCTTTGAGTCTATGTCGTGGTAGTATGGTACTGAAAAACAGAAGGGGTAAGGAATTGTGAACAGCTGATGAGTGGTAGTCCTGTACCAAAAGAATGAAGAGTGGAGGAGGGGAGAAAGCAATTTTAAAAACCCAAACAACAACAACAAAGAGCTAAAATCCTAACGACAGTAAAATAAAACCCAAACAGAAAAACAAAACTGAAGTGTTGGGAGTGTACTGTCAAACACCGGCTTCCCATGGATTGTAAGAGCAACAGAAGCCATTGTCCTCTGTTGGGGATGGAAACCATAAAAAATAAATAAACTGGGCTGGGAACATAGCTGCACTCAATCACATTTCTCAACTAAGCCCAGCACAGCTCTGACTCTTCAATATGCTGGATGCTCCACAGAGGATGAGTGCACCCCTGCCTAGCTGGAGAGATGATCCGTGAGCACTCACCTTCCTTTAAAACAAACAAACAAACAAACAAAATCCCATCACTTAGAACGTAATTACTTCATTAAGGCTCTCAAATGAGAAATAAATAATTGCTCCACGGCAGGGCGGTGGGGATGTGGGGCAGGGGCTGGAAGCCAAACGCGTGGCACAGCCCGCGGCCAGCTCCAGGGAGAGGTTTGGGCTGCGGTGCTCGCAGGCAGCAGCACGCCCGGCCCCGGGCACGCAGCTGGCACACAGCTGGCACTCGGCTCCGCTCCGGGACTCCTGAACTCACAGCTGCACTCCTTCCCGACAAGAGGAAGGCAGAGGTTTATGCCCAGCCTCGGGCGACGTGCGCTGGCTTTCCTGGCAAGCTGTCCCCGTGGAACAGCATTAAACAAATTTGTCCTCGCGTGCTTCCACCTGGCACGGCGGAGATTCAGGGCTTTGGCACTGACTCCTGCAGGAGAGGCCGGGAGGAGCCGCCTGCTCCCCCCTCATCGCAGGGGACGGCTCGTGGCTCAGGCGAGCCCGGCACGTTCCGCAGGAGGCGGCACAGCCCAGCGCTGGGAGTCGGGTGAAATACTGCACAAAGATGCTTAAAAGTAGAGGTGATTTTTAAGAAAGCACAGGGACTCTAACTGAACAGCAGCTGGGTATGTAACACTGCGACAGACATAGGCGACAAGGGAAAGGTTTTTCACCACTTCTCACAGTGAAAATATTAACGGACTTCGCCTGAAACAATGAAGGCAGCAAGGTCAAAACAAACAGAGAATGTTATCTCTTCCTGTGGAGTATCAATTATAAACACAAAGAAACAAAGCTAGATAAGAATGGTCTATAAGTGCAATTCGACACGAAGATATGGATACAACATGCACTCAGAAATTCTTAAATCACAGAATGCCAGGTACCAGGAGGATACATAGGAAGAATTGTCTCCCTTTGCCAGCCCTGTTCTTACACAGTTCTCCTGTGTAAGACCACTGCTGGAGGCTGGAAAGCTCTTCACTGAACACGAGTCTTGTTTGCTCTGATTTTTCATTTCTCCTTTAAAACCCGACGTACTTAGTGATTAAAAAAGAACCTGTCTTTGAAATAAATATATTCAAATTGCACGTATCCAAAGACCTATGTTAACCTTACTGCCATGTGTTTTGACATTCAGTATTTTTAAACTTTTTAAAAGGCTTCTGCTCAGGGATGGGCTCATCTTTTTCAGGGCATGATTGACAGGGGTCTATTTCAAAATACCTCCCATTAAGGAAAAAAAAAAGAAAAGAAAACTACCTTAATGGTGAAGCAGGGAATGACAGCAGCAGACAAAAGGTCGTTGCTTCTTTGTTCTTGAAATCTGAAGAAAATACACAGAACTCCATTGTATGACTTTTTCATGCACAACATTGTCTCCCTTGACCCCATGCACATCTGCAGCCTGAAGTCCTCTGTTATCTCTGGATAACAGCTGTTGCATCACTGATTATTCATCAGTTCCACTTCAGTCTGCCTAAGGTGCTGTGAAAAGACCACAAGTTGCTGAGTTTACTAAGTGAATTCAAGATAAAACCTAAAATTGCTGGGAAAAAAAATTAGGAATAACAATGGATAACTCTTACTGGACATTTTATTTGGTTGTCTGTAGCACATACGTCTATACTTTAACATATTGGAATTGAAGGATCTTTTAAAAATCTCATAGAATCTCCTAATTTTCTCACTTAATTCCTTTATACTTTTCATTTGGCTTAGGAGAGCAGAATGCAAGGGGAAGGAACACATGCAGTCAGTACTGGAGAAGCAAGCAAGCCCTTCAGTTATATGATGTGCAGAAGCAGAATTTGCAGAGCTATTAATTAGTGAGGATTTCCAGTTAAAAGAAGGGGGACAAAGAGGTACGTGCACAACCCAACCCCTTGGAATGCAAATACTCCTTGATCTTTATTTGGAGCAGAGGAAGTCATTTCTCTCCTGTCCTCTCACACTTGCTATGGAGACCACAATTCAGCATGCACCTCCTCCCCAGGTAATTCATCTTCTGGCTCTTCCATCACCACCTCCCCCAGTCATTTTCCACCCCTGCCACTCCCCAGTTACCAATGCTCATATTCCCACATGGGTGCTAAATCCCATCAGTTTTTCTGTCCGAAGGATAAGGATGGAAGAGGATTTCTTTGATCTCCAAGACTCTTTCATGGGTCATTTGAGAGGTGAGGATAGAAGAAGGTGAAGATTTCCAGTTTATCAGCAAGGCATTGATGGCCACCAGATTGCTGGGAATATAATAGTGGATATTCCTGAAAAAAAAAAAAAAAAAAAAGGATTGCTTTGCAGCCCAACACTAAGTTGTTAATGAGCTCCTGGTGTAAATTCATGGGGTGCAGGGACTGACCCTAAACAGGTGGCTCTGCAGTGACATGCAGCCTCCAGTCATTTACTTACAAATAAGTTGCACAGTTCCTGTCACTGAAATATCTGCATACTAAACACGTGAGTTTAGACTAGTGTTATGGAGTCCACAATGTTCTAGCCATATTACCAGAAATATAAACCCACCTTGCAGACTGTAAACCAGAGAAAATGGTTTCTGTAGGACTCCCAGAGGAGGCATGGGCTATATTGTGAGGTGGCCCCGAGTTCTGGTACTGGTGGCTAATTTGCCTTGTGGCCATCAGTAAAGCAGAATGTTTGGAAGTCACTAGTCTTTGATCTCTCCAAACATGAAGGTACTGCACACACACAAGTGTTGCAGGTAGCTGCAGTTTGTGGGAGTTCTATAGCTCAGGTACAGGATGCCAACACTTAAGTCTACAGCAATAATACAGAGAGACTGAGCTAAAGGTACATATTCAACCTTTGTTCTAAATTCCCTAATTTGATTGCAAAATGAGTTATTTTCATGCCCTCAACTTGCCTTTTGTCTCCTCCGGTTCATCCGCATCACATCCCTTGCAATTATATCACACTCCCTTTGTCCATATGCCAAGAATTTGCCAAGGACTTGCAAAATCCTCATTCCTGATTGTTTACCTGGTTGGTACAGCATTTCTGCCTTTCTTCAGAAAGCAGTTCTGCCATAGCCTCCTTCTGTTGGGCAAAATTATGCAAATTGCATAGATTAAATTGCTGTATAATGGTTGATCAGCTTTTCCTTATTGTTTGCCATTTGCCACACAGGATTTGCGTGCATTTAAGAGTTTTATGTGTTTAATAGTTATTTAAGAGGCTTAGCATAGCTAATACCTTCAAGCAGTTCTGCCCCTGCAGGCTGGAGAGAAGTAAAGGCTACCTCTGGCATCGGTGGTTTTGACTGGCGGAGTTTTAAAAATTGTTTTAAAAGCTTGAGTGGTGAAGATGCTGTGGGGAGATGCAGTGACTGCTGACATTGTTTGGAGAGTGTTGCTGTTTACCAAAACTCTCTTCTGTCTCTCTTTGATAGAAGGAGTGACAAAGCAGACCCAGCTCCCACTGGAGGAACGGGCCCAGCAGGATGCGGTTCTCCAAATTCCATGTTTTCTATTACAGCCTGTTTCCACTCATGTACATGCAAATGCTTGGATTCACTTTGGCATGAGCGTGGGCTCCTATTCCAGCTCAAGGCTGGTTGCAAGAGAGCACATAGGCATTTCCTCTCAGTTCCTGTTCTCCTTAACATCTCACCAAAGCATTAATCATATCCCAAACCCCACGTGCCCCTGAGCGGCTCATCCCCATTCCTTGATAGACAGTCTTTCATCTCTCTCCCACTCCTCACACATCCCCAATCTTTTCCAAGAGCTGCAGCCCCGGCAGAGCAGGCAGGACAGGAACAATGAGTGCTTTGCTGCCATCGAGCTGCCTTTTAGGCATCCTCACTGGCCTCATGGCCGAGGCCACTCCAGTGCACTCAGCAAAGCACACAGAATCCAAGCAATACCTACGGCTTTTCTGTAAGCAATTAACTGAAGAAGTCAGGTTTGGTTTCCTTAAACAAATTAGCCTTTTAGTATTGAGTTATATACACCGTTGAGAAAACAGAGAGTAAAGTAAATACGTCCTTGAAAAGCAGCCCTTCTCCCACGCAGCCCCAGAGAGTACTACTCACACATTTGCCCACTGCAAACAGATGGGCCATTTTCTTGTGTCTCTATTAGGTAATAGGCTCAAGCTGTGAACAAATAAAGCCGAAAACACCCAATATGCCAATGTGTTAATTTTGTCTTCCTGTAGGTGTCCCTGTCGATTGCAAAATTGAGGCAGCCCCAACTTTTTCATTTCCTTTTTCCTTTTTTTTTTCAACAAAGGTAAGTTATAACCCTTTTCCTGGGCAAAATAAATCCTGAATATTTTTCACAGTAACAGATATATAAAAGTTGTGGAATAAGCCATATGTGAGAAACAACAAAACTAACTCTCACAACTTGATGGTCTGTCTTTAGCTGTGTTATTTATTTAGATAGCTGGACTCTCCATTAAAGTGTACATCTCTATACACATTATTTACCAACCCGAAGTTTTAATGATATGCCCAGAACCATGGTACCCAATGTGCATATGAATACACGTTGTATATACAAATATTTGTCACTTGCATGTGGTACATGATGCACGTCACTGGGGTTTAGCTCAGGGCAGCATCTGGCTCAGGCTCAGGCTCCAGATCCTAAAAACTAGTAACATGTGAATTGTTCATCATTACTTTTATGCACAGACTGTCCCCTTGCTTGCACTGGAACTGCCAGAAGGTTTCTACGTGGAACAAAATGGAAGATAAGAACTCCTAAAGAGGTCTAGATATTGACTAAAAAACATCAATATTCTTTATCTAAGGTGCTCAGTCCAATTCTGCAGTTTTACTTATTTTGCCTTGAAAGTCTTTCTCCTTGCAGAGTCAAATTCTTCAGCCTAGGAGGAGCAAGTGCTGAGTGCCACAGGGATTTGTGTACTTCCCAACACAAATTCAACAGTTCTTAATGCACTCAGGCCTGTACCCAAGAGATATAAAGGTGCTTCTCTGTCTTTAAAGCTTAACCTGATTAGAGTCACTCCTATGACTCTTAATTTACCACTATGAAACTGCCTCTCCTATTGTTATAACCTTTCTTTCTTTCACGAGGGCTCTTTGGAAGCTTTTCACATACTTGTTAAATGCTCTTGGTCACAAAGCCTGCTCAAAGTTCCCTTGATCATGTCATTGCTATGGTGTAAAATTGAATTACTTTTACAATGCGTGCTGTACCCTGGCAAAGCGAAGCCTTTCCCACAGTTAACAGAGGTGGAAGGCCTCAAAAAGAAATTAATAAGGGAGGACCAAAAAGAGTGAATTTTCATTAAAAGGAGGAAAATAACTTTTTCTTGAAATGCAGGGAAGGCAAGCTCAAACAGCATTTTAGTGAGTGTCTGCCAGACACATCATATCACTGTTTCAAAAGAGAAAGGGACTGCTGGGGAGGGGTTAGTAAGAGTGAAAAGTAAAACATTTAAAGTTTGCTTGATTGTTTTTCTGTGGTGGTTATAGACAACATCATGTGTCCCAAGAAGAATCAAGGACATGAGCTGCTTTTTTTTTGTTTCAGAAAATGGGTGTGGGATATTGTAGGGCTGTGGATCACGAAGTTAGTTCTCATCATTACTTGTGTCTTTTTTATAGGATTGGTCATCAAATGAATGAGGTTATCCAAACCAGAAACAAGTATTAAGACTAGGCAAGCATACATTGAGAGCATACTCCACATACCCCCAAAAGAAGCCCTCTCAAACATCCCTTCCTGGAAAATAAGCCAGGCTTTGTTACTTTTATTGTATCACTTAAATTAAGGACTTTGTTTAGCCCCACTTGTTCCAGATTCTCGTTACACTGTACAATAGCAGGGCCAGCCTGGCAGCCCATTGCTTCCTGCTGGAGATAGCAGAGTGTCCTTTGAAAGGCAAAGTCTTTTGGGGAGAGCTCCGTGGTGTTGCACTGTCTACAAGGTGTGAAACATCCGCAGCAAAACACAGGGACGTGGCAAACATCTTTCTTGAGTTCAGCACAGTCCTCCAGTGACCCCATCAACCAACCACTTTACCTGGTGTCAAGAACTTGGGCTACTTTTCCTTTCCCCTCTGTTTTTGGTGCCTAACCTGTTCATTGCTATTATACTGGGAGACTCATGGTCCCTTCTGTCACAGCCACAAGTGGCTTCCCTCACCTTCAGGTTTTCACATACTTAGCAGCACATTCAGTTCTCAAGCCAGCGGGCTCCGAGCAGCAGGAGCTCATGGCCAAGGCCCTAACTGGAGAGGGTCTAGGTGCACCCATTCTTATCTTTGGCAGCTCAGTCTCAGGAGTCCATAAAGTTTATGACAGTCCTGAGTGGTTTCAGTCCTGCCTTTTCTGTAACAGGGGGCGTGCTGCCATATCGTGGGGTAGTAGTCATCTTCCCCTGGTGCTGCTCTTGCAGGTATATATTCTGCTGAAAACATGCTTTTGTGAGACCTTGGCCCTGCCAAGAAGGGTGATTTCATTGTACTATTGTCATGAAAGGTGTTTGTGTGCAGCTGCTTCCACAGTGTCTTGCCCTCTGATGCAGGCACAGCACATCTGGACAGATGTGACCCCTCTGTTGCTCAAAGGGATTCCAGTTAACCAAGCAGCAAGGAGAACAATGGGAGCAACACCCTTTTGACTTGCATGGTTTTCATCTTTCTTTTGCTTCCCCTGGATTTTCTAAGGCAGGCTGTGAATACTGAAGTGTCACCACTTGCACTTAAAGCCTTTGCAGGTGATAGTGTGATGCTTGTTCACACCAATATGAGAGGAATCCCCCAGCAGGAAGTCAGTTCTTTCAGACCTCTTTAGAAATGTGTGATAATCTTATAGTGTATCAACACTTTCTCCCTCCCTCTCTCCCTGCCTCTAATTTCTCTTAAACAAGGCTGTGTTAGTCTCTACGTTTTGATGCTGCTGCTGACATAGCTCTCCTTTCTTTAAATTTGTCTGTTTCACACCTCACTCCTCAATGCTTTGAGGGCAGGTTTATGCATTCAGTCTACACCTAGCCTGCTGTGTTGCACTCTCCATGATGTTTTTTTTCCACATGCTTTGGAAAAGACACATTTGGTGATAGATATGCAGGCCTTTTTGTGTTCTCTTTCTTTTTTTTTTCCTTTTTTCTTCCCCCTTGTGCTTTGCCTTCTCTCTAAGTGTTGGTCCATATTTAAAATCTGCACATATGAATCACATTCCTCCTATTCTTACTATGTTCAGATCCAGTCAGGTTTTTTTTTTCTTAATACAACCATCTTTTATTATGTACCATAATTCTGAAGTTTTCCAGGAAAATGAAGCCCGAGGTTCAAGACCCTCTCCAGAGTCAATGGCAATTTGAATATGAATCCACATCCCATAGGAAGACACTTACTGCCAAAAAGACGTTTGTTCTTTGTATGTATTTGTTTCAATTACCAATCCACCAAATAACCTTTGAAAGATCGTTTTATCTTGATGTGCAATAAAGTTGAAGACTTTGAAAAGAGTTTCCTGGCCAGCTCTATTTATGTCACTGTAGTCTCTGACTTTCTCTGAGAGGTTGATTAATTTGCTCATGCAATTCAGCAAACAAGGCAGAAACTTGAGTTTAAATTTGGGAAATAATGACACAGAGGACAGGTTAAGCAATATTCCCAAGGTTATGCTCCAAACAGGAATATGCTCTGCCACGAGACTGATTGGGAACATGTCTTACCAGGCACCACATGTGCCCTGATCATCCTCACCACAAACCTGAGAGATGAAGGGCTTCAGAACCTGGACTTTGGCTTGGTTACACTCCGTGCTACTGTTTTGTTTGATGCAGATGAGAAGCAGCTCAGGGGGAACTTACGTGTGAACAGGTAAGTGTGTGGCTAAACCATCACCTCTGGGAGCTGAAGGGGACACCTCTGCTCACTCCTGACTGTAAAACAGAGTGAGTAACTCAGATTAGGTTTGAAGTGTCTCTCTGGTGACAGGAGATAAGGTCCCTGTGGCTTGTTTAGGGGAAGACAAATTATGTACAGTGAAAGGCCTGGAGGGAAGGAGGGGAAACTATAATGAGAAAGACAATACATTCAGTATTGCCCTGACCCTGTAAAAGAGAAAGGGGGCAGTGACCAAAGCCCTGATCTAGATTAGATCCAGAGATCTGGTTGAGGCTGCAATAAGATCATCTTCAAAGCTTAAGTCCTGACTTCAGTATTTGTTTTCTCATCTTGGGTAAGACCTGGTTTGAGGACACTGCTTCAGGCACACCTTGAATATAAAATAGTGTGAAATTCAAAGTGATGAAATAAACAGATAGAAATAAGTCATTTGGGAGATGAGAACTTTAACCAACACTGAATGAAATTATACAGAAACTCCAAGATCAGTCAAGTAGGGTATCAACATATTTTATCATGGTTAAATGCCTATTAGCATGGGCCTTTCCAGCAAGTGTCTTTTAATGCATTAGAACGAATTGGCAAAAGAGCAATTCTCATAGTTTTTCTTTGAAAAACTCTTGATTTTTAAAAACTTGAGTAAGAGTTGGATTTCTGCCTGAAATCCTGTATCACAGATTGTCTCTCCAGGGTGAAACTCTGTGTTCAAACATGTGCACATCTTTGCTATATCCAAGCCCTTTATTGTTATGGATTATTCTTTTTAGAGGTCCCTGAGGACTTTTAAGTAATTTTCTTATAATTAGGGGTACATGGTGAAGCATGCACAACAGCACTCAAAATGGAAATGTTCCTCACACTGCATTATCTGGAACACTCCTTTCTGAGGGGTGTCTGGTTTGGACTGTAGGGTTTTCCTACTTCGTGTTTGTAGAGTTTGTCTTACATCAAAAGAGAACCAAAGAGAAAAGGAAACAAAATCTTGAACCCACTCTCTTTCCTCTGCCACTACTGTGAAATATGTTCTCAAGAATGGGAACAAGAATGAAAGCAGGCCAAATTATGCAGCATTGGTATATAAGTGCTCTGGGAAGGGTTACCAGGGCATTTCCATTATTTACTGTGGTTGTTCAGTGGTTGTGACATTTAGAGGGTACTTTGAAGAAAATAGCCCGGCTGGTAAATGACTGCAGAGAAACGGGGAAGGCAAGCAAATGGAGAGGAGGGAAGTTCACAGGGATTTCCTGACAAGATAAAAGGGGAAAGAAAACTCAGTGAGTTCTTATTCAAAAACCATTTTGGTGGCCTCTGTTTGAATGAGAGAACTGTTTCTTAGCATGCTTAACAACTCCTTGGTCCTGTCCAGGAGTACACTTCACCAAATGTCTGCTGTGTTTAACACCACAGTCGGCTTTGTAATGTGTGATGAGAATTATTTTTACAGCTGAGCTTCTTAAGACAAGCCCACACGTGTGTAAATCCTGGTGGGTTTTAACACACCTCTGTTGCACTAAAGAGAGAAGTGCTGATCTTCACCAGGATTTATAAGGTACACAAAAGTACTAACACCTGATGTTTAAGCAAATTAAAAGCAGCCTGAGAACCTGGTGTCCTCTACAGGGAACACAGAGTGTGCATGTGTTGAAATGGGCATGATGACAGTGCTTTCCCTGCTGATTCTCAGCACAGTTTTGGTCATGTTACATCCAAACCCTTACATAGACAATGACAATGATAATTGATGCTAATGATAAAAAAATCCTCTGTCCTTTGCTTATAACAAAGCCAACAGTGAAAAGCTTTGGCTTTTGCTGAAACAATGGTGAAATGGGGAGTGCAGTTTGAACGAGAAGAGGCCCAAGCCCTTCAGCAGTGCCTCCTCTGTTTTCATTGCAGCCTCTTTGTCCATGTGGAGTTCTTCACCCAACCATCAATACACTGAAGGTCATAATTTCCTAACCTGCCCTGTTGACTTCCCCGTGGGATTTACTAGCTCCCTCCTTCTGGTGATCTCATTTCCATGTGTATGGGATGAGGTGAGAGCATGGCCATTTCAAAGCCTCGGAAATGGACCTCCAGCACTGGGGTGCTGAAGGAGAACAGTGGAATCAGCATGAGAATGTTATCCTAACACCTTGGCAAGAATGAGAGCCCTCATACAAATGTTTATTCAGAGGCAGAGGGATGGCCCTGCTGCAAAAATAAAATGCTGGCAGCATTTTATTTTTCACTCTTAGAAGTGTGAAAGGGGGACGGGTAAAGAAATTTACAACTTGTAATTCCCCCTCTGAGACCTACAAGATGCTACAGTTGTGGAAAAGCAAAAGGCTTTTAAGATGCAAGAGGGAATTCACTGCCCACGGTGAGCTTAAACCTGCAGCTTGTTCTTCTGACTGTGCTTGGAAAGAATTCAGACATAAAGTTGATGTCAGCAGAAGATGGACCAGAAAAGAGCAATGAGATTTTGCCCAAGTCATGGCTTTCCAAATCAAACAAGATCATTCTTGTTTGTGGCTGGAAATGCTCAGAAGTCTGATACAATCTGGCCACAGAGCTGTGCAAGGTGTGAGGTACCTACCAGGAGATCAGCAAATCTGGTCAGGTAATGAAAATTATCCCCTGCCTAGCAAAAGCTGTGAGGACTTATCTGTGCTCCTAAAAGAGCACAAGGCATGTTAATTAGTGTCGGGCACTAATGAAAGGTTAGCATGGTGATTGCTGCTGAACCAAAGCAGTGGCTGCTCCTGCTGCTGCTCAGGGTAAGGTGCAGGAGAACGCAGAGGAAAGGTCTTGTGTTCTGAACCAGCTCAGCCTGCTCTTAGCTGTGTCCTGGGAGCTGCCTTCAGCTTCCAATAGTTTTCTCTCATGTCTTCCATCTATAACAGAAGCAGGACACATGGCTTTTCACATTAACATATCACACCTTTCTCCTGGATGAATGCACATGTGCCATATTTCTAAATATTTTGCCCAACTTTAGGAGAGTTTTGCAAGAAACCAAGTCTTGTCTGCCCCCACAACATCCCTTGGGAGACCAACCTATATTTGACATGCGTGGAGCGACAGCAAAATATAATCAGAACATA
This sequence comes from Trochalopteron elliotii, assembly GCA_024734555.1. Classification (NCBI taxonomy): domain Eukaryota; kingdom Metazoa; phylum Chordata; class Aves; order Passeriformes; family Leiothrichidae; genus Trochalopteron; species Trochalopteron elliotii. Next base: position 4,246,524 of record JANPWX010000097.1, on the reverse strand, counting down.
CTGCAGACAGGCATATTTCAAACCCAGAAAGTCCATGAGATTTTTCTGACCTGAACACTTGTGCCCCAAGGATCCTCGGCCGTGGAACTTCAGCTCATTCTTCTGTACTGAGAAAGGCTTTGACTTTGGGAGGATGATAAATTGGGGTGCCCTGAAGGAGATTAAAGCAGTTTATCAGAGAGCATGGCCTCATTTCTCACACAGTTCACACAGGTGAATTCACTCAATTTCTAAGGTTTACCTGCCTGTCAGTGATAAGCAGTTTGCATTAGTTTCCTGTTTTAACCACCAGCCTCTGGCTACCTTGTGTTACAGGGTCATGCCTCTACTCCTGATCAGTGAGTCCATCCCATGTTCAAAGCCTGACCAGCTGAGGAGGAACTGAAGTGATAAGCCTGGCACAGTAACTTGATCTTACTTGACCAACCACTCCGGACAACTGAAAGAGATTACCACATTTATCTGTACATCAGAAGACAGTGGCACACACTTCTAACTTGTGTTAACGTGACCAGTACTAAGATGAGCAAGGCCATTTCTGTGGAGCAACAAGTTACATTTTTTTCATTATATTTAGCTTTTAAAATAAAAGCAGGCCATTTAATTAAATGTGCAGGCATGAATGTGTTGTGCTCAGATGCCACAGAAGATTATTTTCTAATCAATATAACATATATTTTAACTTAATGAGGTCCAAAGCTTTTGGTATGGGATTTTTGTCCCATAGATGGTAACACTTAGTCTTCTTTATTTGGGAGAGCAACAGGTCCCAGAGATTTCTAGAGAACCAAAAGAGTCCCAGCTTCTGCAAAAAGTCCTCTCTCCCTCTACTCTGGTATAAGACTTTAGGAAAACAATCTGGTTTCATCCCAATGCTATCTGAGCTGCCATTTCTAACAGTCAAAAGGAAAGTAGCACTTCCCAAGAAGAGAATCAGATCTGAAGTGAACTGAGTAATCTCTGCAAGAGCCTGGCTTTCCCTTAGCTTGAGCAGAAGCAAAGGAACCATGAGGCTGACTGGAATAACACACCTCAGGGAACCAAGCCACCACCACCAAGCCACCAGGCTTCCAGTTTGTGTCAGCACTGCAGGCTCCCTTTACAGAGACAAAACAGGCACAGCCAGGTGCCCGTAGGAGAATATTTTCCCACCTATTTTAGGAGGGGCTCAACTGTCCTCTGAAAATTCTTGCTATGTCCTGGACTGGCAAGTTAAAGACAGACTACCAGTTTAGATCTGCAGCTTTCAGCTAGCCAGTGCTGGATGAGTGCCCTTAGGTATCTTAGCTTAGATGCCTCCAGTTGATTGATGGGAATCTGGGCAAAATACTTTTGTCAGCCTCAGAGAGGAGCTTTACATTTTCAGAACTGAAACCCTTTTAAAAAGAATCAGAAAAAAATAGCAGAAGAGATAAATTCATGTTGCAGACTACCTATTGGACACTTACGTCTTCAAATTGAATCATCTTCAGCTATGTGACAGCAAAACAAGGGCAACCAGAAACAGCTGCAGTGATTTTTGCTGAAGGAAGAAGCCTTCCAGCCTGGGCTGAGATCTTGCACACAGCCTGGTCACTCTGGCTAGTGCTAATCTCACCAGCATCTTGGAAGGTCAGATGATAAGTTTGCACATCCACATGGAATTTTCCACAACAGCCACAGACATAAGTTATTTTCAGTGATCCAACCTCAAACTTCCTATCAAGGCATTTCAACTCTCATATAACTGAAGACAGAGCACAGCTGGCTACTGCTTTTGGGAGTAGTAAAACCTTATGGAAAATTGAAGTTGTAGATTTAAAGCACTCAAATAGTTATAATTAGACTCAGGACACTCGGAGTTTCGTGCCTGACATGGAAGAATCATGCAAACAACTGATAGTGAACCAAAGAAGCATTATATATTCTTTACAATATTATAAAGAACCATTCCTGATTTCCTTATAAATCATCGGGTTCAGCCCATATCTGAGTCAGGCAAAGTGAATTGATGGTCTGATCTGGTGTAGCAAATCCCACTTTGTTTTGATTTCAGGCCCTTTTTTTTCCCAGCAGCAATAGTTAATGTTTGATATGCAGGGCACAGGGATAATTATCACCACATCTGTTTTCTCTGTTACAGGCTGCATTTTTAGCCATGTAATCACTTACAATTGGATGGAGGATTCTCAGAATATGTTTATCAAAGACGAGTATTGAGAGGCATCTGTTTCATTTTGTCTGGAAAGAAAAAAAAAGAAGTCAAAATTGAATACTTACCCTGGAGCAATGCTGAAATTATGCTACACGCTAAAGTCCAAGCTACTGCTCTATTAAATCAACTTTTAATGCCTCCTTGTTAAATCTACCAACCTTTCCTGCTCCAGACATGTCCAGATTTCATGAGCATCTTTGCCAATACTAGGAAGCAACTGATGGTAACCAAGAATAGAGCACAGCAAAATTTAATTCCCAGAGTCAAACCAGCTTGTATTTTCCACTGTTATAATAAGCAAACTCTAATTAAGTGTACTAAGCAAAGGCCTGGCTTGCAGAAGCTCTGCACAGACTGCAAAAGCTCTGAAGGGCAGGAGATGCTTTACTTGACAGCTTCTGCTAGAGAAAATAAAAATAAATACTTACAAGGAACATTCACATAACCCCTTGCTCATTTCATAGTCTGTGGTTTGTAGATCATTGCAGACAAACTGAAATTGCAGTGCTTGGCTAAGTAAATTCCCACATATCTGTCTCAAAGTCTTGTTGTTCTTTGAAGGCAGAGGAAGTTTCAAGTATTAAAATCATCTTTCAGATCTTTATGAGGCAATGTGATAAGGTACTTGGTGCTTGCAAGAAGATGAAAAACCAAAGATCTGTAATTTTTTTCCCAGCTATTCTTATGCTACTGGAAAAACACCCTAGTACAGGGAGATACTCTCTTCTCACCCATCTATTCTCCTCTCACCCCTCATCTGCCCTGCAGTTCCTGGCAGAGTAGCTGGTGGAGAACCTTGGGCTGCAGGGCAGAGACATCCATTGTTTGGGAGCTGACTCTTCCCAGGTCTCAGTGGTGCCTCAGCTGTGCCCCATTCTACACCACTTAGTGGCTGTAGAGGTGTCCCAGACCCAAACCCTAAAGGCTCAGGAGGGATAAATTAAATTTCTTCCAGTAGGGAAGATCACAAATTGCTTTGCATGAGACTTGTGTCTGCATTAAAACTCTTAGATGTATGGTGACTTCCAACAGGACCTGGAACTATCTGTCTGTCTGTCTGTCCGTCCGTCTGTCCATCCATCCATCCCTATCAGTGTTAACTGGTGTTAATAAACCACTGCACAGTATTTCAGTATTTAGAACACTCAGTAGCAAAACTTAAATAGAAGCACACATTTCAAATTCAAAAAAATGGCCACTAAAGGTTGACTTCATGCTAGTGTCTCAGCTGGCTGCTGCCAGAGTGATGAACTAAGCAATTCCATTTTTTAATGCCATGTAAATGATAGTGCTGTGTTGTGATACATCAATTAAGTTCTTTGAATAAATTAATCAGAAAATTCTGTAAGGATGCTTCTTTGCTTTCTGAAGGGAAAAAATACTAAACCCAAACACAACCCCAGGCTTTGTGTTTATCTGGTAGTTTGTTTTCCTCTGGAGTTAATTCATGGGTTCAAATCTCCATGCATATATATTCACACATGTAAATAAGGAATGAAAGGCTTCACATTCTGTGTGAAAGGCCTCAAAACACTTCTCATAATTTAACCTAATAGATGTTAGCAACATGCCAACTAAATAAAGTGCCTTACACACATTTAGATGAACATCAGTTTTGCAGCTGACTAGCTACTGCTCCATTATTTCTACTAATTACATATTTATCTGCCTTAAGGAGCAGTTTTAACTATTGATTCAACTAGAAACAGCTTGCACGAAGCCAAAAATAAAGCAGCATTATGAAGTCAGACTTTTACATGCAAATACAGGACCCAGTTATCAAGGTATAAAGCAGCAGTCATGTAACTTCAGAAAGAGCTGCACCACCTCGTGTGACAACTAAAATTGTTTCATCGCAGGTTTTCACATAAAAGCACAGAAGTTGGTTACAGTTGGAGGAACTTTTGAATGGCACAGTACATGTGAATGTCCTGTGGTCAATATAAACACATCAGTGCTACACAAAAGAACAACAATCAGACTCATAAATGCTGAGTATTGCTCAATGTGATATGAAGAGCTTGGGACCTTCAAAAGGGAGCAATGCTGTGTTTTGAACAGACCCTAATTTCTCAAAAAATAATAGACTCCTCTTTTTGCTTAAATACTCACAGAATGATCTGAAATTAAATCTTGGTTATGCTTGACCTATTTTCAAACATTATAAGAGTCAACACCCCTCCTACCTAAGTCTGAGTTGCTGCATCAAACTTACCTCTTTATGTATAATTGAAATTTCAAATTTAATTTATATAGATTAAATTAATTTATATAAATTCAGGGGTGTCTCTGGCTATCTGAGGAAATTACTGCAATGTTTATCTGTTGCACAGAAATCTCAGATGCTGATTTTGCTCACCCATCTTGTTATAATACATTTTTATTAACTCATAAAAGGTGCATCCTATCCCTTGTCTTCCCCAAACAACCATACAAACCAAAAAAAGCAAGCATTATCATATATCATGGACCTAAATCTCACCTGGCATGGGCCAAGACACTAATGCTGAGAATCTATGGAGTTGCACTGATTTATGCAGACAAAGAGACTAGATACTGAACTGCTGCAGTTTCAAAATATGTCCCTGTAATGTTCTCCAAGACTCAAAACCCATAAGTGAACATCACAGCTGGGTCAGACAGCAAAAGTTGAGGCCTTGCTGGTGACACGACTTTGAGGGGCTGCCTTATAGTATTTCTTTCTTTTTCTTTTTCTTTTTCTTTTTCTTTTTCTTTTTCTTTTTCT
>JANPWX010000097.1:4167399-4241184 GCA_024734555.1 Trochalopteron elliotii | reverse complement strand
GAGAAAAAGTGTACATTGTATATAATGCCGGAAGTGTACTCATACATGTGTAAATGTCCATATATGCTATGTATTTTCAAGGGAACACAGGACTGCTTCTTCTGGAATAATGAAGAGAGCAGTAGATGATTGGGGGGTAGAAAACTCACCCCATCCCCTTGCAAAACCAAGCATCGTCTGTACTGCAGGCTGGCAAATAATAAACATCAATGCCCTTAAACATTGTGTGCTTGAAGAAAAGGGTGGAGGTACTGAGGGAGGGGAGATTTGTAAATATTGCCTGCAAATCATTCAGCGCTGCTTTCACAGTGCAGTACTAAAGACAGACTAAATTAGCAGTCCACTTCCCCCACTCTCCTTCCCACTCAAGTCATGTCTGTTTACCCTCAGTAATGACAAAACGTAGACAACTGTCTGCTAGGGCTGTGGTGACATTGGCACACACATACCAGACAAGCAGAATGTTGTGGGAAACAGAGATTGAAGCATCTTGATATACGAGAAACAATTATCATGGGAATTGTTGTTTCTCAATGCAACAGCTATAATAAATAGTTGCCATATGCTAAGCACAGATGCCTCCTTGAAAAGCAGCCCTGTGATGGCACAGCCCATGTTCTCCAGAGTCTGGGACTTTGAAGAAATGACTGGAGTTTTGCAAGAACTGCTACCCCAAAGAAAGGTATCTCAAGCCACTGAAGACCTTAAGGGTAAAAAAAAAAATAATAAAAAGGGCAAAGTAGCAGCTTTGCCTTTTGCATATGGGTTTTGTCATGGAATCTGAAGCTGATTCCTTCAGTCAGGTGAGAGATCTGGGATGCCTCTCAGTAACGTGATTTTCACCTCTGTTTGCTTCTCAGAAAACCAGGTAATCAGAGAGGCACAGGAAACTTTGTTGAGGAAAGAAGTACTGCCTGCATTACCCATGTATCAGAACTGCAGGAGGATTTGGTGCACAGCAGGGGTCTCAGGCTCCCTTTGATTTCAGGACTTTAGGGTGGAGTGCTTCATATACACATATGCAGACACACACACACAGAAGCAGCATGCACATATGTATGCATGCATGTACCTGCACCCATGTATCACAAGACTGTTCTATCAATCTAGACAGGAAAAAGTTGTTTTTGTAGCAGAGGAAGATAAAGAAGCAAACAGAAGATGATGATGTTCTTCCACCTATTTCAGTAATACATCACAGGTGATTTGTGCTGTTCAATACGGAAAGTAAAACAAACAAAACAACCCGACAGGTCCAAATAAACCAGGCACTCTGACTTGCACAGTGTCCTGTTGAGGCTGTCAGAATTGATGGTATTTTATCACCACTCCCGATTCTGCATCTTTCTAGATCCCAGGTTCTTTAAAACCTTATCTTCCTGGCATTCACAAAACCCTGCAGGCACATTCCCAGCCTTTCCCCCAGCACAATGCAAAAGCTAGATTGTTTAGGTGCCTAGGAAGAACCCAGCCCCCGGGCCATTCAGTGTCTGAGGGCAGCTAGCTACCAGGTTATAGCAACAGTTAGAAGGTTAGATTCTGCTGAAAAAAAGTAAATTAAAAAAATCTTGTATTTATCATTAGGCATCAAAAACTTAAAAATAACCCCTGCCTCTGTATTCTTCAGGTTTTACAGCACTCAGCAGTCACAACCCTTGCACTGTGCTACAAACAACTACTACAAATTTCTACTTCGTCACTTGTGCTAAAATGGAATTATGGCCTCAATCTGGGCCTCCAGGCTTTTTTGTGACAGAAACATCTGTTTAACACTTGGGTCTTCCCTGCCAGAACACACAAGACCTGAGACTCCAATAGGTTCCACTAAGTGAGAGAAGTGGACGAAAATCTAAACCTGCCAATGATGTGGGGTTTGTGTGTGTTTTTGTGTGTGTCACTTTAAGAACATGGCAGGGCATGTATTTGGAAAGCCAGCTGTAAATCCCTTAGATAGGCTTTGGAAAAAGCCAACCCATCGTGCACAGCAGATGCTGGCTTCATAAATGTCACAGAAGGCAATGATGTAACCTGCTGTACTGTTTGGCTGACATAATTTATGTGTGCCATCATACAGAATGCTAATAATGTTTAAAATATATTTTTTAAAGTGTCAACCAAACTAAGAAACGTGTTACAAAAATACCAGCTAGTTTTTAATTTCTCATATGATTAACACAGCAGTGTTTTACAGCTATGAGGAATTTCCAATAACTTTTCACATTTTTCATTCATGCAGTCCCTTTTAATCAGAAACTTTCTTTTATCTGCATTCAGTTGTATGCTTTGCTAAGAACTGTTACTTCAACAATACCAGGAACTTCCTTATTATTATCCTATTTATGCCAAGGATTCTGATTGCTACCCCCCACTCCCATCTCAAATTTAAAGGAAAATGGAAAACTGTTAAGGAAAATTAAACCCTGCCGAGTGGTTGCTATGCATTTTGAATAGCCCTTTTGTGCATGTATTATACATACATACATACTACATGAACCTTTTATTGGCTAAATTTGTATCTAGTGTATGTTTATTAAACAGCCAAAAAAAAAAAAAAAGGCACTGTGAAGAGGCTGCCTGTTTTCAGCTCTTACTGGATTTGCAACAACACAAGATAGCTGAATAAAGGACAAATGCTGAAGTGTTAAAGATCCTTTTTTTTAGCATATGAAGACTTTACAGCTTCACACTTGGAGTTCTCAGAAGTGCCTCTTCTTTCAGGATCTTTTTTGAGCTCTTACTTAAACCTGTCAAACTTTCTTTTTTTTTAAAGCTGACCTATTGGTCATTGAAAAAAAAAAGAAAACAAAACGAAAAAGTAAACACCAGGATTTTTCCCATCAGCTTTTCTCTTAGCCTATTAAAGATATCATACAATGATGACAACATCAATACACAGACTATTTTAACTCTGAATTCCACAGTGCTGTTGTATGTGAAGGACATACAGACTCAGATCCCATGGCTGCACTTGGCTGGTGACAGAGCAGCCTTTTCAGTCTCTCAGAGCAATTAAGTTCAACACTGGCACTAGAGTCTACTTGGCTTTAGACCAATGGCTGGAGGCATTTTGCAGTCCTTACCTTAACCTTCTCCTCACAAAATTTCTATGGAAAGCAAGGGAAGCATCAGCTGGAGTAAGAACCCCATTGGATTCAGCCCGTAGGTAATGCCGTGCAAAATGAACTTTTTGCTGAAATGAGATTGCTCTTGACAAGTGTGGCACAAGGAAGCAGTTTAGCCTATGAAGTGCTACCCAACAGTTCAGGGAAACACCTGCAAGAGAGAACTGAAACCATGTGGATAAGATGGAGAAGTTCAGTTACTCCAAATTTAGTTGGAATTTAGCTGCAATGCGCAAGTTGGCACTTGCCAGCTGTGAAAAGTAACAGAGGAACGAGTCAGGACCCTGCCTTTGCAGTCTGTTTGAAGGAGAAGTTCAGGCACATCAAACAGTATCTAGGATGGACCAACTGTGTTCATAGAAGACAGGAAGCATTCCTCCTCTTTTAGTCCAGGCTCATTAAGGAGGGCAATTTCCTTCTGCTTCCTCTGGATGAGAAGGCTTGCTCTGGAGATATTTGCAAGTGAAAAATCTGACACTCACATGAAGGGAAAGGGTTAGAAAACCAGTAGCTGATGGAGTTAATGACAAGAGGTAGCTGCTCCTGAGTGTTGCACTGTGGTGTGTCTGAGAGGAGTGACACAAAGCACTCTGCAGGATAGATCCCATTGAACAGAGGGACACTCACCTGCCAGGTTACATATTTCACCAAGCCCTGCTAGCAGGAGCCCTGCCCCAGCCTCCCTGTGCAGACCTCCTAGCTGAACACACTGATCAATCAGCAGCACCCAGTACTGCCAATACACAGCCTCAGCACCCAACAGTTAGAGCTTTGAGAAAAGATACATCTCTAAACCATTTCTTCATTTTTTCTGATGAGCTCAGGTGGAAGTGTGTTTACAAGTAGTGTTATGGCACACCGTCTGCAAGAAATTCTCCAGGAATGCCCTGAGCTTGAGCTCTAAATGTAAAGCAGTGTCTCCATCCCTCAACCCCTGCAATGACTTGCAGTACACCCCACTCTAAGCATTTCCTGAGCTGCAGCAGCTGTGGGGCAAGAGAGCCATCACTCCCATGTCTCACCAGCCACTGGTTGCCATGAAAGGGACAAGTGTGAGTGGCACCAACATGTCCCACTATGGTCCATATGCCACCACAATGGAAATATTTGAGGGAACAAAGGGCAGAAAAAAGACAAGTGCAAAATATTACTCTTCGCTCCTGCCATAGTGCTCCTCTACAGCCAAACAATTTTGACATTTATGAGATCATCTCTAAGCACCTCAGATGATTTATTTCAGTGACATCTGCATTTTTTTGTGCCAGATCAGATCTCAAATGTTGTTGCACACTCTATTGCCAGCAGTTATCCCATAGCCCTGCTCTGAACAGGGGCTATTGCAGCAATCCCCAGGGATGCCTCCTGCCCATGTTGCTCACTCGACTTGCAGGGCTCCCTTTCTTTCACCTCCTCTGCCCAGTGACTAATTTTTGACGGGCAGTGAGGCCTCTGGGGAGCAGGGCTCAGCCTGCTGGGCACAGTGGCTTTTGTTAGCTCTGTGCTTTCTGACACCTCTAATTCAGGGCAGTCTTTTAAGCTTTGGGCTGGAGTGTCAAGAGTTCCTGTAGTGGGATCTTCATCTAATCTCCTCTGGGAGAATCTTAAATGCCTTGTTTTCCTTTTCCTTTTTCTTGGGCATTGTTCTTTTTGGTTTGCATGTGGCTAAATTCTCAAGTTGACAGCAGTTACTGAGAGTATGGAGGCAACTTCAATTACTTCTTTCATGGTGAGAAACCACTCCTATTTTCCTCAGCTCTGCTTTACAAAGACTGAGTGGTTGCTTTGGCTAATTACCTTAATTGTCCTGCTCTAAGACAGATATACTACCTGATTTTGACTCTCAATTTTTCCAAGGCATATTAAAAAAAAAAAAAAGGCAAGAATGACCAATGGTTTCAAGCATGTGGAGCATGTTTGAAATAGGACAAAATCTCACATTTGGAGACCTATGTCTATGCTCATTGGACCTGCCTAAATATTCAAAGGAGATAAGCTGTTAGAAAAAGTGACTTTCACATCAGATTCCTAAATGGACACATCAGCAGATAAGAAAGTGCCCAAAACATCAAGGATTCACAGCTGCAACAAAGGCACTAGGAGGATGGAATATTATTGGACAGAGATAACAGCCTGATGTTTAACAACCTTTTAAAACCAAATTTACTAAAAAAGAGGTTTGTTCAATATTTTTTCTGCACATTTTTCCAGATTCAAGTACACTCAGGTCACTTAATGGCCTTCAAGTTGATTGGCCACTCTCCACTAGGTTTGATGGCAGTTGAAATTACACTACAAGTTATTAAATTCCTACAAATGTCATGTAAATAGACGCTTGGGTTGAGGAAGGTGGTTCTGTTTGTGGACTCATTGAAGACAAGTCCCTATCAAAAGCTAAAGCTTACTAGGTGCAGAGAATCTGTATGGGAGACATTACAAATTTCTCAGACATGGGGAAAAGCCTTGCCTAGAAACAACATTTTATTAAACATCAGAGTATACAAACACAAAGGAGCAATCCTGCAGACATCATGCTCCTCCAGTTCCTCCACTCTTGCCATGAACTTCTTGCCTTATATTTTTAACTAATTTGCTTAGGTGGATGATTCTCAAGTTTCCCTGCCTCGCTCATTATGGGCCTTTTGAAACATCTAAAATACAAAGCATTATACAGGCAGTCAATCCACCTTATTAATCAGGTTATTTAGTCTTGCATGTTTGTCCACCCATTAAACCTACCATCCAAATGCAGGTGATCAAAGAAAGGTGAGTGGGAGAACTGCACTAACAGTGTTCTGCACAGGATTTTGCTTTCTGAGGGTAATATTTATTTCACTTATGCCACTACCAAATACTGCTCTCTGGGCCTAATGAGGGCATTTGCAACCAATTTTCACTAAATATGTTTAATTAAAGATGAAATTCTTCCCAGGAACATATCCATTTCAATGACTTTCTGGTCCAGATCCGTTTAGTCACTTTGTATTACAGAGACAGTAAAGAATGAATGGAAAGGTTTCAGTTTTCAAGAATATGTACATGAAAATCCAGTAGCAGGGGAGTTCTCTGTCTGGTTCTAAAGGGGAGACAGAAAAATAATAGCAATATTAGAAATTTGTGTGAGTTGAATAAAGCAAAGATTTGAATGAAAGCCATTTGTTCTGATGAAAATGCATCTTTGCATTATTTTGCTGTTGCATTTTACTGAAGTCGACAAATTCTGCCTTTCTGCTAAAATTTCACACACTGTGTGATTAAGGGAAGTCACAGATAGTGTAAAAATATCTGTAGTCCTCCTTCTATTTCCGTTTGAGTGTTCTCTGAGGTGGAAATAGAGCACTTTTCTTCTTAATCAATGACTCTGGTAATTAAGCGGTATCATTCAAAGGGCCAAATTTTGAGTTAGGATGGATTTATTATATTTTATTTTTATATGAATCATCAGACTTTTCATAAGCCCTTTGGTTTGGCTGTTGTTACAGGACTTCTCTATGTGTTTTAGCAGTTTGATGACAAATTCCTGCAATCAATCTGGTTAGCTTTTCCAAGATGGTAACCCATTAAAGGAAAACTGAATGCCACGATATCAGTTTGCATTATACATGTGCTCATTCTGTTTATGTTTACATGATGATGAACTGTGCTGCTGCCTCCTGTACACATCTTTTATTGCAAATTTGTTACATCAGTGAAAGTAAGAAGTAGAGAGAGGAGGAGTCAACGTTTCTGAAACAACAGAGAAAGCATGTGAGGGTCCTAGCACTTCACAAAATTTTGGAATGCCAAGCTCTAAGCTAAAGTCACATTCTGAAAGCTGCCTAAATCTGCAACCAGACTCTGTTTCAGCATGCTGCCTGAGGCTTGAACAAAAGTGAAGCATCACATATTCAAGATTATGAGAAGTATGGATAACCATGGCCAAAACCAGATCTTCTGGGTGTCATTGGTTCAAAGGGTTAAAGCAGCAATGGCTGCAAAGGGAGACTTCTAGAAAAACAAAACCCAGGACCAAGTAGTGTGAATTTGTCTTCAAAAGAAAAGAATCACAAAACTTAAAATCCACACCCCCCCCCCAAAACATTCCCCCCACCTGAAATGCTTGAGAAGACAGAGGAGTAGCAATTGCCTGTAAGATGTAGTACACCATGCAGTGGTGTACAAGGAACATACAAAGAACCAGGGGCCTTGCCATTTTCAACAGAGAAACTGTGGCCGCAAGAGTTCACTAATTTCTGGTGGTGTTGTTATTTTACTTTCAAGCAAAGGCAACCAAAAAACCAGCACTGAAAAATACCAAATAGATAGTCCAAATTTTGGATATTTCACAGGGAAAAACCCTTTTGCATATCAAGCTATCTTTGCATTTTTCATGAAGTGTCTTTATCAATCCAGATATGATAGCAACTTTCATCCTAAAGTGAGAGTGATTCTACTGAAAGAGAAAAAATAAAAACTAATAAATAATAGCTCAGCTGAGAAAAAAAAAAACCTTTGGAGCCCAAAGCACCAGGCTTGAAGGAGACACTAGGTATGTATCAGCCAGGGTGACAAAGAGAAAACAAATCACATATCCAGACAACTTGTCGATGGATATGCTTGCCAAAGATAATTTAGTGCTGAGCACAGAGCTGAAAGCAACCAAGTAAAAATCAATAGGCACCCAAGTGGTGCTGTGTAGAGCAGTTTTGCAGAGGACAGCAGACATCAAAGTAGGCAGTGAGAGTGAGCTGTGGCCTTTTCAGTCCTCAGGACTGAATTAAGTCGAACGCACATGGCTTCTTCATACAATGCTAACAGGATAGAAGGAAGACTTAAGCCCATCAGCAAGAACAGAGCAACGGATAAACCTCTTTGACTAAGACTTAGTTTATTTAGTCAGATGGGGAAAAAAAAAGCAATCCACCAAAGCCCCCCTGAAACCATCACTATCCCATCTGTCTGTGTTATTAACAAAGGCTTGTCCAAAGGCTGAGTGGTGTTAACAAGGCATCTCTGCTCATTTGAACTGCACGAAGGTGCAGAAAGTCATAAAGTTAAAACATTGTTAGGCATTTACCAGACAATAACAACAAAAGGTACTGAGAAATCCAAGAAGATCCACTACCAGCAAATATTTCAAGGACACAACTGCAGGACATGAAATCCAAATTAGAGACAAGTTTCTCTCTTGTCCCATCAGCAAGTCGAACCTCATGAAATTCTTTCTTTAAAGATGGTGTGTGTGTGTGTGTGTGTGTGTGTGTGTGTGCAAATCACAACAGTAAAGTACATCTCAATTCCACTGTGATCCTCTCTTTCTTCCCAGTCAGAGACCACCACAAGAACACAGGGCTTCTCAGAGAAGGAAGATGTGTGTTATACTGCACACTCAAACAATGGGCACGGCCCAGCAGAATTATAGATCTTGGCTAATGCATGAGAAAGTCAGAAAACAGCCACAAAGCATCACTCACTGACAGAAATATAATAGTGTGCTCCCCCGGGATTGAGGCATGCAGGGCACTGATTGGCCTGCCTGTCTTCTGGGGATGCAATGCTGTTGGTGTTTTTTTCAGACAAAGGAAAACTGGGAGCCCTAGAACTCATGCAAAGAAAATGTCATTATCAATATAACTTCTCAGTGTTTGGGCAGCCCTGGGAGCTTTCATCAGGCTTCTTTCAGAAATTACAAGAATTCACATGCCATCTGTTTGTCCCTAAAAGTGCAACAACTGATGCCATTATCAATCCTTCTCTGCCAAAAGGGATGAAATCGACTCCAGCCAGCTTCCCCCATGCAAAGATTGCTTATTCCAGCAGGATCTGCATGCAAACCATTAAGCAGGCATTTGGAGATGATTCCTGCAATGTGAACCCGCTCTGCTGGATCCAGCAAGTTATGGCTGGACAACTGATGCCAAAGGGAATTTGGACATTCAGTGGATGCCTGAATCATCATCACCAAAAACTGTCTTGAAGCTTATGAATTACAGATGTGTAGTGTCCATTCCTGCCAAACTGATGAATGTTTATGCATTAGTAATGGATTCAAATGCACAGAGATATGCAAGTTTCAAGTTGTACCAAGTAACCGACTGAAAGGAACAGTTTGCAAGATCACTTCAGTGAAGATCTGGCAGAGAAAGATTAAAAAGAGAATAATCATGTTATACAAGACCTGTGAAGCAAATATCTGACATGATTCCACAGGGGGAAAATATAATGTTGTTTATTATGGCATATTTAAAAATATCAGTTCCCTGCTTGTGTTCAGAGTCTCTTTTTTACCCAAGAACTATGTACTCTGATGAAGTGAAGATTGTCAACAAAAAACATGCTTAGCAGCTCTGAACTACCCCACTGAAGAAGCTTGCACATCTAAAGAAAATCTAGAGGTAGCAATACCTGCAAGGAGCTTCAGAAGAATTTTGACCACAGGAACCACGAGCAAGAGGAATGTCTGACCTTGGCTCACCAGATGTTGGCTGGACAAGACATTTCTGGTTTGTAAGATCTTCTGAACTCTCTTCTTTTGAAAGGTGATCCTTTCAAAGCTGCTAAGAATGGGAAATTGTTAAATGGAAATTAAATAAACTAAATAAGACAATAAGGGAAAAAGTAGCCCTGCTGTCTCCATGTCCTGGCTGTCACTCTCCATCCGGGTGGTACCTTGTCCCACCTACTGAAACATGGGCTTGTATTCCTGCAATGAATTAGACTGGGGAAAGTGGATTCAGGTACACCCTTGTCCTCTCCCAGCTCCAGCTGAATCTGCTCCAGTTCACCATTAAGCTAGTAAAAGTTACTGTGAAAGGAAGAGAATAGCACAGGGTGAGAACAAGGAATCAGTAACAGAGGAAGTGTGGGCCTACTGCTTTTATCAATAGTGACAACTTATGCCAGTTTAAATTATTTATCTGACTACAATCCAGACATCTTCCAAATAGCTTCTCATTCCAGCTTATATATTACCACTCCATAATCCTGTCATCACCGTCTGAAGCTGGTCAAAACACTGCAAGGAGAGAGATTTTGGAAAAGAGAGATTCTTTTTCAAAAACTAAGCTCAAGGCTTTCTTCATGTGTGAAAAGGACTGAATACCTGAAGACTAATCCTGCACATATGGATCACCCCAAACCCCACTTTGTCTCATTGCCCTTGACAAACACTGCTGCCTGATTACTAGGCACTGAAAGTTTAAAGCAGAGAACATCCTGCTGTGAAGATGATTGAAGAGACTGAGGAAGAAAACCAAAAACCAAAAGCCAAAGCTGAATAAATTGCTCACACTTATTTACAGACCAGCCTAACTTAGCTTGAGCACTTCACTCCCAAGTTACGGGAGCAGAACCATCCCCCTATTTCCCTCTTTTCTCGCATGCCACGCACAGTTTTTTGTTGAGCTCTGATAGTGTGCAAATCCCATGAAGGTCTCATCTTCAGGGGGAAAAACAAGCATTATTCACACAGCTCTGGCTCACTTATTTCTGTTCACCAACAGTCTCAGCAACAAGTGCCAGCTTGAAAGCTTTAGGTCAGGATTTTAAAGTAAATGTCTTTCTAACCATCAGAGCCCCCATCTCCAGGATGCTTTCATTTTCACATTGCTATGAAAAGAAAATCCTTATCCTTTAAATTTTATTAATTTTGTCACAACTTCTTAGATTCAACTCACTTGGTTTTAAAGTGAATCGGCTTTTGTAATCAAATTATTTAAAACACATTTTAATAAATATTTTATTTTAAAAACTTACTGTAATCTGCCATATATTTTCATGAATTAATAGGCCTTTTAATATTGCATTTTTGAGTGCTTTAATATAAGGAGAATAAAGAAACTGACATGACTGAAATAAGAATTTCAGCCTTACTGTAATAAAAATATTCAATCAATCTGAAAGAGTGAAAAGTCTCTTCTTTGACCTAGATAAACAATTTTTTCTTCCACACCGCTTTTGAACAAAAGCATCCATGACATTCATGTCCCCTGCCCTCCCCACCCCTGCAGATCCTGGCTGTGCTGGCTGCACCTCCTTTGGACAAAGCTTCCAGCGCTCTCTCTGAGATACAGCTCACTGCTAACAACTTTATGGGCATTTTTTTTTGGTGAAACTGATTGCTGGGCTGAGCTTCTGCCTTCAGCAACTGCAGTCCTCCTGATATCTACATACTCATTTGCTTCACTGCTGAAAATGATGCCAGAAACAACCAGGAATTCCTCCTCGAGGGAGGGAGGGCGCAGCCGGGAGGGTGGCAGGTAACGCAGCTCCCTCCTTGTCCCCAGCAAATCCTCCCCTGGACGGGAGCGCACACGAGAGGTTTTATGAAGTGACATATGTCTAATTGGCTGAAAGGTAATATTCAAAGGCCCGCCGCTCCTCTCAGAGCTCAGGGACTGCAGCTGGCAGAGTGTTAAATCAGTTAACAGTTGGGCCCTTTGCTGCGCTGCACCACTGCTGCTGCTGCTGCTGCTCCCGGGGCCGCTGCCCAGTTTGGCTCATTGAGCTCCCCAGTCAATGGAGAAGGCATCTCTATTGTGCACCTCAAAGCATGCTCACAGCCCCTGAAAGAGAAACAGGCCCCAAACTACTGGGGCAGATCGTATGACAGGATTACTTGCTTGTTGTTCCTCTTTCTTTCTTTTTTTCTTCTTTAAAGGACTTCTATTGGACTACAGGAAGGAATTACGTGAGGGGGAGACCGTATTACATAGTGACAGCTGGAAAACCGGGGATTGCAGGCTAGTAACGGAGCTGGGTTCCTTCTGTGCCGGCTGGACACCTACCTAAGGCATCTTTTAATTAATTTGTGCAGAGAGTGATCTCCAGAGCCCAGGCAGAGCAGGGCAAATCCTCCCATGACCGGTATCAGTGGCAGCCCGCCCCCAGCACTGGGCTGAGGATGGGATTTTTTCACAAAAGCACACACACAACAGCTCCTCACTGCCAACCTTAGAGCACAGGAGTGCAAGCATTTATTGTTCTTACAGGATCCAGACATCCAGATTCAGGAAATGTGTTAAAGCTGTGATTAAGCAGAGCCCTGAATGCCTGCCACCCCAGTCACAGCAGAGATCAGGCTCTTGGCGAGCAAAAATCAGTATTTCTCTAATGGTGTCAATAAACAATGCCCAGCTGCTGAACTTCCCTAGCAGCCTCTGTAACTGGCTCTGGTATACCTGCCTAAGCAACACCAGACAGGCAAATTGTAATCCCCACTCTGCTTTCTGCAGGCTGAGGCTGCATGAGCACCTCAGACCCCTGTACCTGTACTTCCAATAAGACATTTACAATTTGCCTTCCAAATTGTAAGCAGGCACAGTAGCAGGGACCTCTGGCATTGCTCAAGGGGAGGACAGTAATCACTCCACAGGTGCCCCCGATGGCAGCAAGGGGGGCTTTCAACATGACCCTTAGCCCCTACACTTCCCTAGAAACACACAAACATTACACATTTCTGTATGTGCCTCATCTCACCTTGTTAGTAGCATCTCAAGGCTTCAAAGCTCATTAAATGATCCCTCTCACTGTTCAAATAGCACTCAGTTCAGACACAGTGTAATCTATCTTCTCAGCACATGTAGAATGCCACCATTTAATCTAGGCCTGAAAACTGCCCAAATGTGCAGTCCTGCCCTGGGTAAAAACAGCACTTTCAGTTGGGAACTACAAGTCCTGCTGGGAGCTGGACTTATAATGACTTATGATACTAGTATTCCTTCACATTTTTGAACTGAGGGGAAATCCAGCTGTCAGATCTTGAAGCAAAGTGTTAAATTCTGCTTTGTTTTGATTCAAAAGGCAGAGTTGTCTAGGTCTGTAAAGGTACCAAAACTCCCAATCTCTATGACATTCTCGGAGAGGAGAAAAGATCAGCCCAATTTCCATTTACATGCTGGCACATTTGCACCATTTTGGCAACAAACAAGGACACCAAAGTGGATTTAAAAGCAGACTGACATGAAACAAGTTGCCACAAGAGAGAGTTTGAATTCAGAGTGCTCAGGCTCCATTGTGGTAATTGTGATAAGCTGCAGATAAGGGCTTTTATCATAACCACAATAAAGGCAAGGTAAGAGACCTGGCATGCAGCTTGACACAAGCACAGGGCACTACCCCACACATGCCACAGAATAAGACCCAACACTCAGGCACTCACCACGAAGCAGATGAGGCAATGTGAATCCTCACCCTTGCTGGCTTTGTGGTAATTTGTTAGTGTGCTTGTCCCAAGGGTGAGTAAAACCAGCCTGTTCTGCCAGAATGTTCTGAAATAGCAACATCTGCGGGAATTGTACATTATTATTAGCACCTAGGATTATGTCAGAATGGATCATATCTTATCCAGCTCTACCACACGTCATGTAGTCTCTGAGCACACAACATTATTGTACTATTTAGTAATTTAATTAAAACAAAAATTGATGCACAAGATGAAAAATAAAGAGCTGTTTTTCTGAAAAACTTACAACTTAGCCTTATGAAAAGATGTAGAGATACCTGACAAAAATGGGAAGAGGATTTTTATGCTAGGAACAGAAGAAAATAGGATTTTAGAAGCATGAGAAGCAAGGGGAGCTGGTAGAAAGGCCAGCCAGAGTACAGCTGACTGGCCAGGCTACAGGAACGACTGGATTGAGGTAGGAAACAAAAAGGATAGGCTGGATGAAAGACTAAAAAGTTTGCTTTCGGAAGCTAGGGACTGCAAAGGGACAATATATCTGAGAAAAGATTTTTCAGAAAACATGAAAGAGGCAAGGCAGGGGGGGAAGGAAAGTGAGAGAAATGGAAAGATGATGGGACAGTCTTCAGTTCAAAGTTGAGGCTGAGAGATCAGGTCATCCAGGATCCAAAACCCCAGGGTCAGTGAGAAAAACACTGAGGAATACCAACAGTGAAAGACCAAGACCTAGCACAATTTCAGAGTACTTAACATTCCCAAGGATCCAGACTTTCTCTATCCTAACAGCTGTCACATCTCACCCTATCTATCGCGGTCAGCTTCACCAACAGCATCCATTTATCAGATGCTGCTCTATCCCCTTCACATACAGGATGGAAGGAACTACAGGACAGAGCTTTCTCAGCCCTGGTGTCTGGAATGCAGCTCCTCTTGGCACCGTGGCAGAGCCGGGGCTCTTGGTGTGTAATGAAGGGCAATGTGGTCGAGTGATCTCAGCAGGCGAGGCGGGGAGGTGGGCAAGCCACGCGTCTCGTGCCAGCTCCCACACTTGCTTCTCCCTCTGTAAAGTGGGAATACCACCTGCCAGCCCCACAGGCTTGTCATGGGGATTGATTAATGTTTGTAGACATTTTTAAGAGAGGGGCAAAGCTCACCAGACAGAGCTGCTAAAAAGCTGCGTGCAGGCAAATGGTTTTATCACAGCAATGGCTTAAACCGAGGCCCACACCACAAAAAAATGGTTACAATTGGATTGAGTTATGTCCGAAAGATCTGTGGCTGTCAGGCACAACTACAACATGCAGAAGTCTCAGAATAAGAGACTCTTAACTAAGGGAAAAATAACCCATCCCTTGGCTTTTGCTTTTCTCCAAAAATCCCTCTGTAGCCTTGCAAGTCTTCAGGGCTATGGGTGTTTCTGCATGATGCCAGTCACAGTCTCATCACAAAAACTTTCTAACCACTACCAGACATGCTCCCTCAACCCTGGGCTCCCACTGGAAAGCATGCCTGGCCCCGTGTCATAGCTGTAATGCCAGCAGTTAATTCATAGGCACATTAGCTCTGCTGCAGCCTTTTAGTAGTTTGCCCAAAAACCCGCACCTTGAATTCTGCCTGTGCTCCCCGCCCAGGCCGAAGGAAAAAGCAGGGATGGGGTAACCCCTGCCATGGCGGAGCTGCCATTCCAGAGCACAGATAAAAGTGAAACCCGAGCAGAAAATGTTTGCGGTGCCACTGGCAATCAAGGGCTGGGTTGTCCCAGCAACGGGAACACTTCATCAGCTCAGCTAACAGATGGTCAGTGAGCAACAGGCAGCATATGTTCCAATAAGCACTGACATCAGCACAGATGGAGGGTGGGCAGGAGGCTGGCCCTGAAACATAACCTGACATTTCCTTCTCATTTGGTGCTGCATTGTTATAACTCACACAGGAAGATTAGCAGGGAAAAGTGAATAGCATTAGGGAATCTGCTCAGGAACCGATTACTAACACTTCACTGCAGTTTTAGATTTTTACTTAACCAGAGTGCAACATTGTTAACAACATTCAGGGGCAGAAAAGGAAAATGCACTGGGTTTTAACGATGGGGCTTTATTTTCATCACAGACAGGTTTTCCCAAGAACACTAATTAACAGATTGCCACCTTCTAGGAGTCTAGATCTCCAGTTCCACTATTTCTACAGCTTTTTCTTTTACTCCTTCCATCCCTCCCCCAACAAAATGCACCCAAATACCCCACAGGATTAAATAAAGCTCTACAACACATTGTCACAAAGGGCATAACTTTCCTCAGCCCAAAATAAACTATAATGCTTGCTACAAAAGACAGAAAAACAGAAAAACAAAAGGAAAAAAAATGAAAATAAAACATCTATTTCTGCTGACGAACATTCAATAAAAAATATTTATAGGATTTTTATAGGATTCAAAGGAGACTTGGAATCAACAACAGATCAATCTGGGACCCAGAGGATCAGTATACAAACAGGTTACATGCAAGCTGTATATTTATAGACTTGCACTGAGGATAATGGGCAAGCATGCTGCATGGCTCCAAAGTGCCTCTTTGTGACAGACAGAAGGATGTCAAGCAGGTACAGCCAAATGATGTGAGTGTACAGCTGTATCACAGGCAGATATTAAAGAGAGGCAGCATGTGCAGCCACAGCCGTCTGTTACCTCCTGAGATACCTTTAGAAGCCTTTGCCTCTGCCAGCGCGTGGGAAAGTTTACCAGGCACCTCCCTTCAATGCTAATGGGACTTGTATGTACATCCATCTCTTGTGTCAGCAGAAGAACAGACCCTCCAGTGAAGCCTGTCTGCAGTCCTGGGGGACTGCCAAGCTGTTTTGGAAATGGCAAATGCTTCCATCTCTGCTCCTTGCGCCTTTCTTTGGAGAGCATGAATTTGGTCAGAGATTTGCAGCCTGGATAACCCCCTGTACATCCTCCTGTTTATTCACAGTTTCTTCTCTGGAGGTTTACCCAGATGCTCTGCAGTTGTATAGCCCAATTCACACAAGGATCTCCCGCCCTTCTTCAAACTACAATATTTCTGAGAGGTGAATACAGCTCTTTAGCAAAGAACTGCATGGGGAGTCATCTGCTGATATTTTCAAGTGGCTCCTAGCTTTGCACAGCTCAGTATCTGACCTCAGAATTACAGAGTTATTTGGGTAATATTCCACACATTTACTGGCCAGGCACTCCAGCAATCACTTCCCATGTCTCTCAGCTTCCTAGAAACTTCTAAAGATGGATCTGTGCTCCAGCTGATGAGAATGAGTGCCACAAGATTCTGGAATATCTTGAGCAAGGTCATGGAGTTAGTAAGCGACAGATCTAGGAAGGTGCAGGGGAATCAATCAGGTTTCCTAACTCTGACCCCTATCCTAATGATTAGACAGAATCCTCTTAGAGCAGAACAGATGAGTATCTACTCATCAACTCTGAACACATGTGTTCAGTGAGAACTCCCTAATGAGCCATGTGTGTCAAGGAGTGGACAGACACACAGACTGCAGATCACTGCATAGGGAGCAAGGTGTCCCAAGACTGTGCTTTTCCTGCTGACTGCCAGACGCAAGCACTGCAACTCTAGCTAAGCCACTTAAGAACATTTTTAACTTGAGAAGACTGAGTAGCTGAGCCATTTTTGATAAATTTCAAGTACAAGGATGCCAAACTAGTGAGAGATGCTCATTTTATGCTCTGGGCTGTGTTATGCTTTATGCCACCAACGACTTTCAGTATCAAAAAGGCAATCTGCAAGTCTGGGACTGTGCTCTTGGAAGCCCACTTCTTTTAGTGCTGTTTGGGGAATGGTGTTCCAGTCATAGGGGATGCTTTGTTCCTTTCCTCCACCTCATGTACAACCAAAGCTGGTACATAGTTGCCAGTTTGGTGCAGCCTCACTGTCCCAGTTACACCAAAGGCTGCATTTCAGTCATCACCATTTAGTCCTCTGGCAAATCTTCACCGATGTTAAAGCAGTGCAGATCCTCTGGTGAACAGTCTTCTTAAGTGGAAGCTGGATATGGTCAATGATAGCCAAAGTCAAAATGAAAAATCCAAGGCATGTGTTTTAATTGCAACAATAATGCTGACTGTTTACAAAACAGCTGCAGGGTGAGCACATATAGCCAGTATCTGCCAGTTAAGAACATTTGGAGTGACATTTGACAAATGAAGTCTTTCAGGATCCAGGATTGGTTTGGTTTTCTATAATGTGTTTTTTATGAGTAAAAAAAATTTCTGTATCTCTAGTTGCACTACATAGGTTCCAAAATATGAGGCAAGAGGGGCATTTGGATTATTTATCCAACAAAGCAGGCCCTGAGTGTGCTATTTCTGGACAGAGGTAGTTTTTCTAGGAAAACCAGCAGCCAAAGGATGTTAATATTGCTTAGATTTCCAGAAGTTCCTGCCTCCACATCCATCAGTTAAGGAATCAACCTGGCTAAGGTACCTGGGAATTCCCTTCTAGTCAGTCCCTCAGTTCTCCAAGGCAGCATGGATAACCTGACGGGTAAGCAGAGGGGTAATCTGAGCAAGGAACAGAAAGAGGGGAGATAGCTTCCACCTCTCCTTCACTCTCCAACTTTCTGATCCTCAGAATGAGCAGGATATTCATGTTTAGTGAAATAAGAAGAAAAGGAGCAAGGGGTACAAGTTGCATCGGGAAAGGTTTCATTTCAATACAGTAAATAAATTCTTTACAATGAGAACAACCATTCACTGGAACAACCTCTGCAGAGATGTGGTAGGGTCTCATCACTGCAGGTTTTCAAGATGTGATCAGACAGGGTGCTAAATAATCCCATCTGGGCTCCTTCTCCCATGGAAGGTTGGGTCAGCTGATTTTACAAGGCCCCTTCAAACCTGGGCTGTTCTGTGATTCCATATCTCCCACTGCTTGAAAAGAAAAACCAAACAAGTCTTATAAAATGCTTTTGGGAAGTGAGACTGGTTTCACGTTAATGTGGAGCAAGTCCTTCTCCTAAAGGGAAGGGAAGGTGTTCCCTCACCTGCTTCCAGCTACCAGTGTCTGTCCCTTCTTTGTGCTGGCCACAACAGACAGATTAACTGATCAAAAATTAGAGTTTGTTGTTGGTTTCCTGGGAAGGTTAGCTGTCAGTCAGGCCGACTCCCTGACTTTGTAAACAAGGCATGAGCAAAGTGAGCCTGGGGACAATAATTTTCAACTTGTTATAAAACAGTCCACTGGAAATTTTCAGGACAGAAAACAATAGTATCATTTGACTTCTGTGGACACACAGCCACAAACGTGTCCAAGCATTAAGTGACAGACACTGGTGGGTTCTGTCTTCTCTTCTAACCACTGAAGCTGCAAAGTGTGACCACAGGCAGGACCTGTAGTGGATGTGCTACACCCACAAGTAAAATCTCATTCAGGCAGAGAAAAGAAACCACGGCATTTTCAATTCACTGAAAGCTTCCTGAACCTTTGCCTTGGGGGCACTGAGAGCAGGGTCCACAAAACAGAGAAGTTTTCACTAGCATATCCTAGAGCATATCCTGAAAAAGGAGGGCGAGTGGTGCAGCTTCTTCTCCCTATGTCCCCACCAATATGAGGGCTCCAGTGACAGGTTAGAGAGCTGCAAATAGAGAGATCCCAGCAAAACTTGCTCTGAAGCAGCATAAACAGAGCAGTTCTAGCAAGGCTCATGTAATGGTAGGGGCATATTTGCAGGGACTGGCAGTGTCTTACAAGCAATTGCAGGTGCCTGATCTTAATGCTAGCAACTGCTTCTTTTTGTCTGTACTGTAGCCAGGACTTGTGAGCGTGAGAGAGATTGAATGCTTTGTAATGAAGGTATATTGTAACATTTCTCTCCAGGTGGCACTTTGTTAACAACAATTAGATCCTGATTCATCTTTGAAGGGCTAATTCTTATGTGGTTTGCAAGGGTCCTACAAGGAGCAAGTGTTGAGTGGGGGCACTTTAAAAGTATTAGTGAGGGGGGGAAAAAAAAGAATAGTGCCATAAGAAATTTGCAATACAATGCCCAAGCCTCCTTTGCACCCCACAGTAATTTGTTCTTATTCCTGTTATTATCCCCTCGGGCACTAATGGTCACTTTATTAATTAGTTGAAAATTGCATTCTAGGTCAAATGGCAGCTTTTTTCCCTCCCATTGTTGCAAATTGCTAGTGGTATGGCCCAGTAAATGGCAGTGTTACTGCAAAATGGGAAAGATCCTTTGCTTTTCAAGATAAAGCCTATGGACCAGCTGCACTTTCCATGACATTTCTAAGCAGAGCATTTCCACAGGCCTGCTTTTAAGCAGTTAGGAATTAAACAGAACTCACTGTCATTGTTAAGATTTCTAATCATAGGCTGTTACTGTATTTGCTCTCACTCTCCTCACCCTCCCCCCCATTTTAATTCTAGCCAAGCCAGTTTTCTAAGGTGCATCTCTGCAGTGCTTAGCCCCATTTTCCAGCAAAGTAGGCAGTGTGTTTAGGTGCCTTCATTTCTGCTGCTCTGATGGAAACACTTTAGAGACATCTGCTTTTGTAGAAGAGGACAGATGCTTAGCTTATTTCTGAGAAACAAGGCCATGTCTGTGGCCTCTGAAGTTAGAGACCCAAAAATTACAAATCACTCTTGAAAATATTTGCTGGCTACTGAATGTAGAAATAGAGCAAACCACAGTCTCAGAAAACAAAATGGAAATTACAGATTTTGTGAAAGTTTTTCATGAAGAAAACTCCTACTGAGGACAATAGATGTTTAGCCTTTAAACCAGAGGATCAGCCCACCAGAAGTGAACATCAAAGCAGTCTATTTTCCATTAACTACTTTCTGCAGCCTACTGTGCTGGATGCAATCTGTCATGCCAGTTTGTAGTCCAGCAGTCAGGGAAACTACCAGAAGTCAGAAGGCCTGGGCTAATTTCCCAGCACTGTCAGCCTAACACATCTAAAAGGATGCAGTTCATATGAAGTAAGTTGCACAAGCTAAGACAAAGCATAGCCTTTAATTTTTAGTTTTTCAAGCAACCCTGGCCTCATATCTGCTTAATTATCTTCTGTAAAATTACTTTTAAACTTCTGTTCTGGCAGTCCCAACTTAAAACCAACAGAATTCAGGAAAAATAAAAAAAGACCCTCCCTCTGGCCCTTCAGGGATTTTACTGAAGTCATATAAAGAGGAAGAAAACTTTTTGTATGGGAGAAAAATGCTACAGAGTCTCTTAGAAAAACTTCCCACAGGCTACCCTCACATACCTAAAAGCACAACTGTTTTGTGACTGAAACTATTTCTCCTCAAAGGATAGGTCATATCCAGCACACAGAGAGCCATCTCATCCTCCAGCAGGCTGGACACTCATCCTCTCAAAACCTAAATGCTCGGCCGGCACCAGCTGTAGCCCCTAGCAAGCATTACACAGAGCAGTTAACAACCTACTGAAACACTGCACTCTGGATCATAAGGACAGAAGAAAAGCTTTATTTCTCTTTTTCCTTTTTGTCCTCTCCTCTCTCCCTGCCCTTCCTAATTTCTAACATCATAAATGATCAGCCTTGCTAAGGTGGATTCTTTCTACAGGCAGATGGGGGTGTTTATGAGGGAGAGGGATGGTGGAGTGATTAAGCAATAACACGTCAGTGTAAACAAATGCACAGTGACAAATTTGGGATTTCTTTCCTGCTCCCAACAAGGAAGTGTTAAGACATGCAAACTGGCTCTTGTTAGCACTTAATATTTTTTCTTTGATGCTGTATTTTAACTTGCTCGGAGCAAAAGTTTCTTACAGCACTGTTTGTTGCCAAGAATTAATATAGTAACCAGCAATGCAAAGAAGTAAAAGAATTCTCTCCTCTAAATAAAAGAAGGCTGGATTTGCAGGTTAGTATTTCTTCTGTTCAAAAACTTCAGGAAATCATTAAAATCTAATCTTTATTTAAGGCATAAACCACAATCAATGCCTAGACTTGCAGTGGTGCCACACAGTTACAAGATGAGCCTAGATGTGCAGGTAGTCAATAAAAAACACAAACAAATCTGCATTAAGTGTATTCCAAACCAGTATATGCTCAAGATTTCTGATTTGTTTTTAAAACATGGAAGTTTTGGTCTAGATGCACTGGTCAGCTTCTAAATGCTCTGTGCTACTGTAACTCAACTATATAGCTGCTCTCCCTCTTTTGTTTGAAAATGCAATTTTGTAGAGGATTTGTTTGAAACTCTCCTATTTGCTCCTTTGTGAAATTCCCCCTCTGCATAGGGAAGGTGGAGTAGAAATTAAATCACACTGACAAAATGAAGGCTTTGTTAAAGAGAGGCGTATTCCAAGTTGCTCGAAGATGGAAAAGATTTGGGGGCAGCCTTATCACCCTATTTAAATGAGATGATTTTTCATATGTGTATTATGTAACAAGAGGTTCAGCTTTGTCACCAGCACCCTGCTTCAGATCTCCATAAACTCCACTGGAATTGAAAACCCTCCTGCAGAATGTAGATCAGAAGGACTGAAGGACCTGATGGGTAATTAAACTAGGGGACAAAGATGATTATCAAAAGGCAGCACATTATACACTTACACCCCTTTTAGATGAGCTGCATCATAATCACAAGTGAAAATTAAAGTATTATCAGGCAGTAAATACAGAGCCTAAATTTTCCAAATGCCATAAATACCATGCAAGTCTCTCATGACTTTTATAAAAACTATGATTGCTTTCACTGAATAATGAATTCTTAACCCACCTAAAGGATATTTAGGAAACACATCTGATATCAGAACAGTACAGCTTCAGTACAGTTTTCTTTCAGTACAGTTTTGCTCTTTAATATGAGTCCAAAAGCCAGCTGCAGACTTGGCTACCTACTTTTTGAGATTGGGGCACTATTTTCTATTAAAAAGCCTGCACTTATCAAGTATTTTCAGAGAGCTTATATTCAGGATTCAGCATTGGTTTCTGTACCTATTATTTCTTGTGTCTTTTGGCACGAAGAAAAGAAGCTTAATACATTTGAAATATCAATGTATTGATATAAAAAAATCATGCCTAGATTAAACATATTAACAATTAATATATCCCTGTTTATCTATGTGACCACTACTAATAAAAGGTCAATTGATAAGTGTTCTAAGGTGTAACCAGGAAAATAAGAACCAACACAAAGAAAAAAGCCTCAAAATACTAAATTGATGGGTTGTGTGCACCCATCCCTTGCATTCTGTCTTGTCCTTGCTTCCCTAGCCTGTGTAACTTTCAGGTTTGTGTGTGTATCTGATCACCAAATCAAGTCCTCATCTCCAAAAGAATGGTAAACAGTAGTCACAAATATCACCACTGAGGAGAGTCTCTCGGTGATGCTTATTGGCAAGATACAATTTTGATATCAAATATCAACACCCAGCACAGAAGACAACACTGTGTGACTGAAATTCTGCAATCAGAACAGCTCTTTGCCCTGAAGAAATGCCTATCTCCCTATTTCACAGAATCACAGAGTTTCACAGAATATGCCCAGTTGGATCATCAAGTCCAACTCCTGGCCCTGCCTAGCATCATCCCCAAGAGTCACACCACATGCATGAGAGTATTGTCCAAACTCTTCCTGAACTCTGCCAGGCTTGGTGCTGTATATTTGTATTCGTAGTTTTTAGAGGCATGGGAGACAGCAGTTGCAATTGCTACAGCTAATGTCCTGCCTGCACTCTGATTTCAGGTGTGTGAGTTTTAAGCTGTGCACTTCCATAGCTGCTACCCAGGCAATGAGAAGCACCCAGTACAGCATCAGGGTCAGTAACTGGTTTGGATTCCTTACCTGAACAAATATTCCAGACTATAAAGTTGAGGGGTTTTAATACAATAAAGATGTATTTTCCTAGTTGGCACAAGCAAAACCAAACGTTAGACCTTAACTTTGTAGTAAGATTAAATAAATTGAGGCTGGCAAGCACTCAGACAGAATACCCCGCCAGCTGCCCCTTTTACATACAGCTCTTCAACTCATAACATTTTATCTCAATGCCATACTTCTAGGTAAAAAGTGTAGGCTAAACTTAATGCCTGATCACCAGCCTAGGGCTCCAAAAGCAGTACAAGCTAGAAAGCTCTACGACTATCAGTTTCAAGACCTCTAACAAATGAGCTTCACATTTGTGGTAGGCACAGTGGAAACACAGTGTACCCATCAGCCTGGCTATGGGTGAGGAAGGTCTGGGTGTCAGCTGCAAGGTCTAGGAAAGCAATGAATGCAAGGTTTTAATTCTATAGGGATACACAAAGACACTTGGCTGGTTTGTAGACATTTTCAGTTTTTCCAGCTGTTTTCAGCGCACAGGCCATATGTATTGTTTTGACACTATGCAAGTACTATGGTAATTTCAGCCAAACTTCCTGACCCCCTGTACTGTCAGGGTCTTAAAGCTGTCATGGAGCAGCAAGGGGGGCCTGCTCCACAAGGGAAGGCAAGCCAGCAGTGGAGGGGCAATGTAGGGCAGTGACCTCACTGCTGAGGGTGCAGTCCCATAGTACCTGAAGAACAGCAGAGCAGGTCTGATGGTGATAACCAGCTTCACATAACAGTTCCATGACCACTGGACAAGTCCATGGGGATGGGGGATGTCCATGTCACACAAGGAAGTCAAATCATCAAGGCAAAGGCAGAATCAGACAGGCACAGGACTGAATTCCTGCAAAGTAGATTAGACAAGCACCAAGGGCAAGGACCTGGCCTTAAACAGTGCTCCTGAGTCGAGGGTCTCAACACTTCCCACAGCTCTCACAACAGGTCTTCCTCACTGACCAGCTGGATCCAAGGTCACCCAGCTGTAGGCAGTCAAACCCCTTTGAGGACAAGGAGAGCCTGGCAGTGCCTTCAGGAGGCAGGCATGGAGCTGTCAGCCACCTCTGCATCAGGGACACCAGGAAAGACCTGGTGCTTGTAATAGTCACTATCACCAAGCCCCATCCTGAGCAGCCCCAGCCATCCTGAATGAGCTACACTGAGGAGTTTCCCAGGCCATCAGCAGGTACCCAAGAGGGCACCCTCAGCACACTGACAGAACCTCACAGCATTCCTGTGCTCTGAAGCATCATATGCCTTTATGGCAGAAACATACCAAGGTTTCTCATATTTACTGGGCTGACCATGCTTCCACAGAACCAAAAGATACTCTCTAAGGAAGAGGTTCCACACCATCTCCGCACCATGACAGGAATAACCCATCAAACTTCCAAGTGAAGGAGCATATACTAACTAGCCTGTCTCCCAGTTTAGCTGGCAATGTGAAGGGACTCAGTGAATGTGTGAATATGTAAACTTCTGATCTTCCTGTCCAACATTTAAATAAAGACCACCTTTGCAAAATAATACCCTATGCTGGAATATCCTTATAATTTGCTCAGACAGCATGGCACAAAAAGAACTGTAGAGCTCTAGCATTACTGTTCCCCTCCATCTCAGCACAGCACTTGCTAAGACGGCAGAGCAATTAAAATTGTAGTCTCCTGTTTTATAAAAGAGGTGTAAACTACATGTTTTGATACTTTCAGTGCTACAGCATCATAAGATTAACTCATTGTTTCAGTCCAGATTCAGATTCCCAGTGTGATGGTGTCACAAATGAGCAAAGTAATTTGAGAGGAAGGATACATAAAGAGGAAAGTTGATGTGTTCCTGTCAGTCACTCTCTCACAATGACCACATCACAATTTCTGCTGAGTCACTGCTGACTAAGTTTTTGATGTTATAGAATGTTCTCTGAGTCCCCTCCCAGAAGGGGAACACATAAAGCTAATAAATCAATCCACAGCTTCAGTGAGTATTTGATGAAAGGCAGGTACCCAGTGCACAGGCTAGAGAAGACTAGGCAGTACACTGAACAAGAATGCTTTTCTTCACAAACATATGTTCCTTCACTTCAAGTCTGCTTGTCTTTTTCCTCTTGTTTCCTTTTTCTTTTTCCTCTGCTCTGTAACCATTCAAAACAAGCCTGTAATTCACATATTAAGGAAACCCTGTTGAACTGAATTTTTACGGTCATGTTCTCCAGTATGATTTCTTTTTAGAGTCCATAAGCTTTGTGGTATTGTGAACAATTCAAAGTTCAGTGAGACATGAAAGTAGCACCTCTGTGTTTCAACTTCCTGCTTCTGCTTTCCCTCTACTACTCCTGGTGGGAAAAAAACCCTTTTGGCTTGGAAATAGTAATAATAAGCAGCTTCTGCCTATGGTCTAACATTAAGAAGAAAAACAACCTCACAGAGACGCTATCAATTCTTCAGTAGTCAGGGTAATTATTACCAACAGTTCATACCACAGCTAGCCCAGCAAAACTCCCACTCTAACTGTATTTAACTTTGTTTATTGAGGACAACAGACATCTTTTCTCATATCAAAGCCTGAAGAGGGAATTACCAACAAATTCTGGCACATAATCACATTCTTTTAAAATACACTATTATACATCATGAGATCCCTGAAACCAGAGAAGTTTCCATAAAATTCAGACCACATTATTTCAAAAGGTTTGGAGGGGAAGGATAAAAACGATAGTAAAAAAAATGATAGTACCATTACAGTCAGTGGCAAATGGATTGAAAAAGGAAGCAGGAATACACCTGACAGTGCATTTCCTGAAATGCAAATCAAGACACTGTG
This sequence comes from Trochalopteron elliotii, assembly GCA_024734555.1. NCBI lineage: Eukaryota > Metazoa > Chordata > Aves > Passeriformes > Leiothrichidae > Trochalopteron > Trochalopteron elliotii. Next base: position 4,215,253 of record JANPWX010000097.1, on the reverse strand, counting down.
TCGTGTGAAATGGTGTCTGCTCAAAATTTTAACAAAACTAGAAATCTTTATTGCTTATTTATTTAGTCGGATTGTTGCTACATACAGAGTATGAAAAGTATATTTATTGGGTTGCAAACCGAAAAATACACGGGAGGAAATTGAGTATGGAGTTTTGGATGTCTGACGGTGTTATTCACTTTGACATAACATGGATACTAAACAGGAATGAAGTTCCACTGACAGTTGACTAAAAGGAGTTAGCCACACAAGGCCTAAAAAACAACATTAACCGAAAATTTTTTAAGAAATAATTTTGAAGGTAAGTGTTTAAATTAGACTTCTGGACAGAAAAGAAATATTGAGTTCTCATAGGTATTATTCATTATAGAAGTAGAGCATGATAGATTCTTCCCTCAGCTGAAAGAATTATAAAAAGTTGCTTAACTAAAAGTATAAATTTGCTTAACTATATAAAATGCAAAAGCATTTTTTTCCTTTGTAAAAAAGTGTTACATTTTACAAGAAAGTCACATTGTTTCACTGGCAGATGATGCTTACATCAGTGATGTCATGTTTCAAATTTTCAGGGTTTCAGTAACAATGGTATAACCCTTAAGATACAGATATAATCCACAATCAAGACAAAAACCACAATACAGCATAGACATGACACATTACTCATGGTGAGGAAAGTATTGTAATATAAACAACTATTACAAAAATATGCAAAAATTATAGTTTAAGTCTTAGATTTACACTAAGGAATATTTCACAATGTTATAAAAAACAATTCAGATTTTCCTTTGTCAAATGGACAAAACAGTGTAGCTATACTGGGATGCCACTGTGCCTCAGGTACCTGTAACTTAAGTTTTAGTGATTCTGGTCTTGTAACAAGCTTAGACCTAACATGATAAGTGATTAACAAGTTCAACAGCCTCAGCTTTGTGTGATTTCTCCACAGCCACGCCATTCAGTTACTCTGCAAAGTTCATAAAAACAGGCTTTCCTAAACAAAAATCATTCCAGTGGCAATTGTTCCACCAGTTTGCCACCTGTAGACAAGAATTCTTTACCGAGGAGGATGGTGGTATCTCCTCCAGTGTGGATGTCCTGATCCTCCACCTGAGCAAGAGAGGAATTAAATACATTCAATGAACATTAAAGCAGGAAAACAAGGGTTTATTAAGATATAGCCTGCAAGAAAAGTAACATTTATACATATCTTAAAAAAGTACAGGTCCCTGTCCAGTCGGTGTGTAATTATGGCTAATATTCTGAGATCTTGGATAAAGTGCCTGGTGGTTCTTTTTAAAATTCTTGGGTGACAGTAACTTTAAAACCTAGTCCAATTGGTTGGAATAATGAATCTCATCTGTGCCTGGTAGATTTGATTGTATGAATTTAGGTAAGGATAATATACTGTTTAGAATCAGACTAAAGCTATATGTACTAATATTTTCATACTGGTTAAAGTGTGCCTGTGCACAATATTGCTTTAGTTAGAGACTCCTATTAGCAAAGCAGTACTCACAATGTAAATGAAATCTTTTCTCAGCACTGAAGTTCTACCAGGTCCCATCTTTGTTACAGTTCTATCAAAATCCTATTAATCAGAAACATGCTTGAAAGCAACACCAGTGTGGAAGACTTGACTAAGTATCTTACCAATGAAAGGATGCTTCTATTATCAGCAGTTACATGTTTTACAGTGTGCTAAGACTGAAGTGAATGTACCTTTTTGATGCAATTACATTCTGTGAAGAAACAGATAATTAACAGTGATTTCCATAGTTCTTAATCCTCAGTTTATTTTTAGGTTCTTATAGAATGAGTTAACATTGTGATGTAAAACAATGTATTAGTGGTCTTAACTTATAATTAATGAATTCTGTCTACCAATAGGGCATATGGCCGGTGGTGTGGTTGCAGCCACAAACCTAAAATCCATAAATTATCAAACAAGAAATATTAAGGGAAAATCTACCTTCCTGAGGCTTAGATGTCCTGCTCTGAGTAACATGGATGTGCTTTTATTCATTGTAACACACGGCCAAGAAATTTATGGAGAGAAGTGAAATGAATAAAATCAAACAAAAAAACCCACAACCTTCCCAAAACGCAAAAAAAAAAAAGAAAAAGCCACAGCTGAATTCCCTGCACTCAAAATACAGCTAGAGGATGAGCTGCTTATTACAGCAGCTGGGTGGTTATTATTGACCATAAAATGAAGGATGCCTGAGTCCAGTTCTTGTTCTGCCTGAGAGGATTCAAACCATCCTCTCAGAGAAATGTCACTGGTTTTCGGGTTGATGCTTTCTTGGTGGAGGCACTCTTTCCTTCACTGGCGAAGCTGAGACATTGTCACAGAATTCTTAAACATTAACTGATAAGAGAGAGCAAAGGCTGCCTAATCATTATGTACACTCCTGACACAGAAGATATGGGTCCCATGGTTACTGTTCCATTACCTTTTACTGCATTTAATCCAATGATTTATATATTATATGCAACAGCAGGAGCCATAACAGTGCACCATGGAAAGGTACATAGAGGATGGGATAGACAGATATCAGTAATATTACTAGGGACTTTTATCACACAAGCTACCATGAACAGAAAATGGCTACTTTTTTGCTCTTTTTTCTCTCTCTTTGGAGAGAAACACATATAGCAGAGACAACAGCTACATACAGAAGTAACCCAAATACCTGTGCTAATATTAGCAAATTTAGGAAAAGAATTTTGTCAAAATGAGTCATGTCGGCAAAAGGAGCTCTAAAACGTTGCAGGGCTCTTTTATAAGGACAGATGTATTTTTCCAATAAACCTGTTTTACTTACAAAACAGGTGATTTAACTGCAGTTATAGGATCATGTTTTAAGAGTCTCCTGAGGGTAAGAAATATGGCCAGTGTAGGAGCAGCCAAGATGTTTAAATAATGCTACTGAAAAACATTGATAACACTGCAGCACAGTTACTGTAGAACATACTCTGTGGAACACACCTAGCCATAAGATCTCTGGAGCTGGTCAGAGATTATCTGACCCCTAAATATCAGGATTCTTCAGATGATCAAGAACTGGTAACAATGACCAGTTTGGGTTTTGCTTATGGTCAGCAGCATACATACTCTATATTTTAGCTTTATATTTTACATAGAGGATCAAAGAATATTATTTGCAAATAAAATGATATTATCTTACTCTGAAGCATTCAACAGTGGCAGCTGAAACACATTAAAGACTTCACTGTGTCTATTTATTATTTATATTTCCTAATCACATCAGCAATCTTATTTGAAAACCTCACCTGGAAACATAGAAGAAATTCAGGCTCTGCAGACTTAATAAAATAATTGATGTTTCTTAGACACCTCTCTGCCGTTTGCTTAGTTTTTTTAATCTATGTGTATGTGCTTTACCTCACAGTAACAAGGAAGTAAAATTGAATTAAGTCGACTCAACAGTGCTGTCCACAGTGGTGTTTCACTGAAACGTCTGCTCTTTTCAAGAAGTGAGACTGGTGAATGACTTAAGACTAATGCCAAGGCAAGACAGAACTTGCATTTGCATCGCTTAGGCAGTGACCTGGAAGCAGAGACCCTGATCTAGAAAACCACTTAGGAATGTGTTTAACTTTATTCATATGCCTGAGTGTTTTGTTGAAGTATGAACAAGATCTGCAGCTAAAGACTTCAGACACATTTCTGTGCAGCTGTGCCAATTTGTTTTAAGAAATTTACAATTTTAAACACAGTTCATCTGAGACCAAGCATGAAAATTACAAATACCACATGAAGGCTTATTTCCCAGAACACTGTGAGCAGAAGATGACTGATCATACAATGCTACATGCCACCTTGCCCTGCTGAATTAGTTTTCGCAAGTGGCAATACACAACTGTGTAACTGATGCAAGTTTTGTTGCTGACTGCTGTAAGGTAACTGCACACATAAACACGAACTGCAGGTAGACACAGAGCTGTTATACTGGTGATATGGGCAATTCCAAAGCCACAAACATGTACCCATTTTTTACCTTGGGATTGCAGATGTCTTTGTGTGAACCCCCTCATCTGGTTCTGATATGGAGAAACATAATGGCTTCTGTGTGGCTGCTGGAACCTGGGATTAAAATCTCTTTGTTCTCTTCCTGAAAAACAGAATTCACTAAGCAACTCTGACAGCATGTAAGATTAAATGAAGAAAAAGAGAGACAGTATATTCTTTTTCAGGAAATAGTATTTCTTAGTTTTGTGCCAAAATACTCACACACAGTTACGATTTTTCCAAACTAAAGTCAGCCTAACAAGCATGGTTCTTATCCTCATTTCCATCTATGCACATCATGATTACAAGCCGTTAACAAGTGTATCTAGAAACCAGATCAAAATTTTATGACACAGATTTGGAGACTGCAGTCATTAAAACAAACAGAAATCTCTCTCCAAATTGGAATCACAAATCATAATTAAAATGGTTAAATATAGCTCTCAAGGAAAAGCAGATGCTACCAAGGTCTGGTATTACAAATCACCAACAGATATCCTCAATTTTCAGTGTCCAGCATGAGCTTGTTGTAGAGCCACATCAGAAGTATTGCTGCCACATAATGCAAAGTACTGAACTAGCAGAAAATCATTCGGTCTGTTGTAATTTGCTCAAGGAATTCTGAAGGGGTAATTTTCATCCTCACAGACATTATAACTGATCAGGTATTAAGCAAGTAATAAATATAATATGAGCATAAACACTGAGATTCACTGTAAATTATTTCAAAGCCTCAACATTCAGGCTGATCTGTGATTGATGTTAAAAACCTTTTAGATTTTTTTTTCCCCGAAAGTCATGCAGATCTGGTAGGGAAAACAAATTTGCAAACCGAGTTCTTTAGCAAACTGAGCCATAAAGTTGAGGAAAAAGAGCAAGATCTTAAACAAAAAAACACACTTCTTCAAATTGCCCAAAAGCTCTCTTCTATTTTGAAATATGTCAGCGATTCCAATAAGAAGTATTTCACCTCCAATGCCTCAGACCTTCAACTATCAATGTTAAATAACTCCCTTGAGAGAATGAAAGAACAAGCTGAGTCATTTAATTTCTCCTATAAAAATATCTTTAGTCACTGAGCAAATAGTGATGTTTCTGTCAATGAATTTATGCATATTATATATGCATATGCACTTATTGCATATATCTCACCAACAATGTACCTTGATGGAAATATTATTATATGCAAACTTGGGTAATCAAATTCACATAAATTGCTAAAAAGTGAAATATTTTCTTAGATCTATTCATTGCTTCTTGGAGAAAACTTAAAATTTACTTAGCACAATGGGCTCCCTATGTAATTGCTGCTGCTGTTGAAGGGTAATTCAGCTCATCAATATATTAACTTTATTGAGAAAATCCACACAATACCAACCTGTGTTAAATCCATTCCCTCTTGGTCTGCTCTGTATTGTTCTGTTCTTTGCCTTGCAAACCTTGCAAATGAGAGACTTCAGATTCTGGAAGGGTGTGTATAAGGACTCCTGCAGAAAACACAGTTAAAAATCAATTACTCTTCTGCTCTTCTTTCTTCAGGTGTAGCATACATTAAACACATACAAAACAACTATAAGACTTGTCTTAGCCACATTTATGCATGCAAGAAGGTGGTAGATGTGTTTCACACTTTTACAGGAAATAAAGTTTGAGCATTTAATATTAAATGTGGATACTTGGAGGGATGAGAAAGCAGAAGAAATGCTTCCCCCTTTCTCAGTGAAGTATTTTTTCCTTCTCTGCTCACATCTGTAAATCCCTTGCTGTCATATTCTGACCTTGCACCTGTAGATATCCTTACTAGACTTCCATCAGCAACACCTCAGGCAGAGATGGTTAAAGCCTCCAGATAAGACTGATGAACTAATGGAAAATACACCATGTATTTTAAAATCAGTCTCTTAACCGCATACATTAAAAATAAAATTTAAGTCAACAGTCATACATCTGCCCCAACTCCTGACTGATAAAACATACCTAAGTCTAAAAGAAACAGGGGACTTAAGTTCAAGTGTTTACCTTGTGGTGTGATGAAAAGTTCTACTGCCAAAAGGACAAACTGAGGCTATTTAAGGATGCAATATTGAGAGACGTGATACACCTTTAACTTTCTCTGATTTCTGTGAGATGTGAAAAAGTGACAGATCTTAGAATGTATTTCTTATTTCCTGATTGGTACGGGGCATGTCGGATTTACTACACAATGAAGAGAATTAGGAAAAGAGAGATTTTAGAACAGTAGCATAATTTGTGATTTTCATAAAATTGAACTGATTTTTACAGGATGACAATTCGTTTTTTAGGAGCAGGAGGGAGAGAAGAAGATGACAGGATAAGCTAAAAAATCTAATAGGTAGCAAGACTGCAGTAACTAGAGAGGTTTCTTAAATTAGAGGTAGAGTCTGACTCCCTGAACCCTGCTAAGAACTTCCCTAATACATTTTTGAGTTAACAAACCTCTTTAGAGAGACTTAACTAAAACCCACAGATTTTTTTAAAATATTGTTTTACCGCGAAGACTGGGTCCAGCCTGTGAAGAACACCCTCTAATGAGAAAAACTTTTCATTTTATTCTTGGGAGAATAAATTCAGAATGTATGGAGGTTGGATGAAAAGCAAGATCAGAAAAGAACAAAACATATCATTTATGCCAACCCCATGATGTAATTTGATTTTAATTTTAAAAAAATCTGTCATGAACATACTCATTAGTGAGAAGCACAATAAAAAGGCTAATGAAGTGATAATATCATTGCCTCACCTCTTTATGAGACTATTATAGGCAATTTTCTATGTGGATAAACAAACTAATAAGATTACAGTTTTGAAAAACAGAACTAGCATAATATGAGCTTAGCATAATTTGGTAAAAAAAACAAGATGGCTCTATTTTTGTTCTTATCAGAAGCTGTCCATTTTTTCATCTTTAACAGCTGTTAGGCTACAAAGAGCTGAGCTGCACAAAATCTTACCCACAAAAATAACTGTATTTAATGTATACATTTTCTTTTTTTGGTACAAGAACCTGTAGGAAGCAAACCCTAAAATGTTCAAAAATTTTGACATACATGTAAATATTTAACCAGGATTGTATTTCCATTGTAATTGCCAGAAACCTATTAACTGTATTTAAGCCTATCATATTCAAAAAACCACTGATTCTGAGATTGCCTCAAGTCCCTGAAGTAATGTAACTGTCCAGATAATAGAGAATGGACCCTAAGAGTTAGGAGACAAGCACTGAACAACCAAAGGAATAACTTTTTCCTATTATTTTTCTTTTCCATAACAAAACATCCCATGTAGAATAACTTTTTTTTCTGAATACAATACTGTCACTATCACCAGATTAGATTTATAGCGCTCAAGGTTAAATTGTTAACAAACAAGTGCTGAAAGATCTTGGCTCCCAGCAGTACATTAAGCTCTGCCAGGAACTAAGTGCCATTTTTATTTATTGAAGTTGAACTTATAATAATAGGAAAAACCAATCACATATACTTGATGCCTTGCCAGTGTTCCCAGCTAAACTGGCATCTCTTCGCAATTCTCCCCAAAACAGATTCTTGCCTCAAACTGATAAGCTGGAAAGCTATTTTATTAGTCTGGGTACATATCTCTGCCATATATGTACCATAAAATTGTACCTAAAAAAGAAAAAGGTATTTAAACTACTCTAAAAGTTCACATAGCTAGAGTATTTTTCCTCACAACAGAACAGTTTATCTGGGGTTTGTTTAAAACAGAGCATCAAGCTTTTAAAAATCCTAACCTAGATATTTCAGTTGACCAAGCATATTTCTAACTCTGTTCTAGGACAGTAAGATCTTTTCTCATCTTCATTATAAAAAAGAATAAAATAGAACTCCCACACTAACACAAATTTTAAAATGTTAGCTAAAACATACTACATAACACATTTAAAAATACCCATATCAATTAATATAAAAGTTGTACAGATTTAAACATGTATTGTCAAAGTTATCCACTGGCCTGAATTGTACCCAAATGGAAAACATGTATCAATTTCACAAAGATCTGGATACTTTCACATTTTCCCATTTATTCTTTAAACCCTCTACTGTTTTGCAAAACTCCTGCATGAAATTCCTGGATGAACCATTGGCCCAATCCAAAATCTACTGAAATCAACAGACCAATTAATAAGAACCACAGGATTTGGATAGAGGTTATGATCCTAATCATATGATTGAACACATATGGAAAGGATTATTCTCCTCCTTCATGCTAAAAACATGTTCATTCCACCCACCCACAAGAGCTGCACTCCTCATTCCAGACCAGCATGGTATGCTGGACACAAAATCACAAAAGAAAACCAGTTATACAAAAACAACTGGCATTGAATGCATGAGATTGAAATAAATCAAAACTGAAACCTTTTTTCTCTGTAATTACTTTACTTTAACCTCAAGTGATACATTCAGTAGCAGGTAGAAGCATTTCAAAGGTAAGATTTTCAGAAGTAATTAAATGATACAGGCTTTTCAGACACATTAATTGAGAAAGACACATTAATTGAAGGTCTTTAGAGCTACCTTCCCAAATGGGTACAGGTCTACTCAAGCATCTCTCCACACACTCTGTGCTGGTAGGGCACGAGGCAGCTGTGGTTTGAGGCTTCACCAGTTGTTGCCCTGATTCTTTAGCCTTCTGATTGTTTACATTCTTGAACTGGAGTTTCTCACATATGTAACATAAAGAAGTAGATTGTTTTCGCATACCTCTCTGTGATGGACTTCTGACTTGATCACTGGGGTCAGAGAGGTGTTCCTCTCATCTACCAATCCTTGACCAAATTCCAAATCCTATTTAAACCCAAATCATAATAAACTGCTCTTCCTCTTTTCCTCACTTCAACCTCACAGTGAGTGTGTTGTTTTTTTCGTGTTCCCAACAGTGACAACCAGTGCATCAGTAAAGTCTTGTACCGAGTCTAGCTGACCCTACCTCTGAGCCTGGACATGATGGCACAGTGCAACGCACAGTGCTCAGCAGGACCCTGCTACTTCCCTGCACAGACATGTTTGAAATCACACTGGTCTTTTGCTCACACAGCATGCAAATCTTAAAAATCCCCAGATTTGTAAGATAAAGTGGGACTGAAAACTAAATAAGTACTTAGAGCTACAGGGAGGTACTTGGTGAGATTCTGAAAGAAATACCCATATTTACCTACTCTAAAAGAATGTACCTCCTTCTGATTTCCAGTTCTTTGAATTTGCCAGACCTTAATCTCAAAATTCAGGTTCCTTAATGCCTTTAAAAATATCACTCTTAAACACTTGTTTTTTAAAAGGTGTTCTTAACATGTTGCTTAAAATCTTCTGGGAGAAAGACCTCATCAATATCTCAGTACTAGAAAACTATTGTGGGCATTTTCATTTTTGAAATTGACAACTACTTTCCTTCTATTATTTTCTGAGTAGTGGGAATAAAAATAAAGGTAAAATTACAGTTTCCTTCATAAGCTCGGTATTTCTGCTTTTTTTTTTAAATTATTTTTTGTGGAGAGAATGAGAAAGGAATAAGAAAGAGAAGAAAAATATGAAGACAGGGGAATAGTGTAAACATGAATATTAAAACAACAAACAAAATGGGCAGGTACATTTTTACAAAGACTGCAGAATTAAAAGGAAGTGATTACTTACGTTGCCTTCCAAAAGTTCTTCCATGGAGCAACCTCGGTGTGACTGCTGATATTTTTCTTGAAAAAGTTTTCCATCAAACACTGCCCAAGGCATCAGATCATCCATCCTGAACGGGAAGCCACAGGCACTGTTGGCCATGAGCAAAGTCGTAAGGCCACGGATAAGGACAGCACCCAGATGGACAGCCCTGGAGTCTACTTGGGCAAGCTGTGAACACACACACACACAAAGGCAGGTCTCAGAAATCAGGAAATATGAGCCATCTTACCATCATCTTACCATATAAACATGCAAATAGCAGAGAAAATTATCAACTGTCCCAGTGTTGTGACAATGATGGCCCTCTACTCCACAGCAGAATTTGTCTGAGGGTTCTGTATATAGTTTTATTCAGTAAAGTGGAAGAAGTGAATATTAACAAATACAGCATCTCATTCAAATTTTTAAGACAAACACATTCAAAATGTAAATGGAAAGAAAAAAATAAATGGCTCCATAGTACTTTTCAAGCATTAGCAGTTCTGCAGAAAAAAAAGTTCTGTTAGTGGAATGCAAAATATGAACTGGGAGTACAAATTGATGTGTATAGTGATCCACTGACCTTCCAGAGTTTGCTTACCCCGGAAACGTTACAGCATTTAGAGATCATTTAAATTGCAGGATCTGACAGAACAAAGTTCATTGTATCCAAGCTTTTATTTTAAACACTCTAGAATTTCCTTTGACTGTAATCTGAAAGTCAAATTATTTCACTTCAACCTGGATGTATCCAGAAGAAATACTGGAATTGTGTGAGAGCATTTAGAAAATGCAAAATGAAAAACTCAACAAGACAATTCAAACTCACAGCCAAAATAAACTCCATGGATGAATTTAACATCCTGTTGTGACAGAGGAGAGCAAATATAAAAACCTTGAATCCAGTATGGGGAAAACTCTGATTTTAAGTACTGTTTAAACAGTACAAAGCTCCTCAGTGGGCAATGCCTTTTCCAGTCTGTAGCAAAGCTGTCTGTTAGGATCAGGAGAGATTTATAACAGTGTGATCATCAATACTGTAATCTGTGGTAGCTGTTGTACCCTTACAGTATAACAGACATAGAATACTATCCAAAACACTGCAGAACAGAAAGGGCAAAAGGTGACTCAAATTGTCTCAGCCCTAGCTCCTGAGGGCTGTGAACTGTTTGTCTGAAAAGCAATGGAAAGGGTTGGTCATTATTACTACATGTTACATCTTGAAAGATCTCCAAAAGACTTAGAGATATGAACATACACCATCAGTGCCATATGTTTTAAAAAATGAAAAGTAGCAGCAAAATCCATGGAATGTAGCAGTAATGAATCAGAGTTTTTTCTTCCTAATGTCCACATAACAAAATCAGGAAACCTTTGATAGCAATAAAGAGCTACAAAGCTTCTTCCAAAAATGAAAATCACAAATCATTTGGAGAATACAGCCAGACCCTGATGAAGGAATTAGGCTTTCTGCACTACTATGCAATGAGCTAAATTCTGTTGCATAATTTGCCTAAGTTAAGCTGACTTCTGTGATGGGGCTCTTCCTAACCACAGACAAGGGGCAGTAGGATTTTGTTAAGCTGCCTTGAAGACACAAGGTGCATCTCCACGGGCTGCTCTGTAAAATGCAAAAGAGGACTCAGATATGAAGATGCCGGCAGGGAGATGCCAGGCAGAGAGGTTCAGAGCCCTCTGGGAAGAACTACTTCTGTCTCTAGCGATTCCTGGAAAGGCATCAGGCTGGCCACCAGGGCACTGACCCAACATGACAGTCAGTTGCTGAAATTCATCCAGCACAGACAACTGGAGACAACCACTGACATCCAGACAAATGCAGACAACTCAAGCTAATTTCACAGAATTGTACAATGGTTCGGGTTGAAAGGGACCTTAAAGGTCACCTAGTTTCAAGCCTCCTGCCATGGGCAGGGACACCTCCCACTAGAATTTGAGCAGTCATTTAGAAAACGAAAGGTCCATATTTTTCTGATTGTGCCACTTCATATTTGAGTAAGGAGATCCTCTTCTGCCCTCCCTTTAAAATAAATGTATTTTCAGTAGGAGATCAGTCCATTGAGCTTCAGGAAGTTATTGCCTCCAGATGTCAGCTACATTTTGCTAGCTGAGACTAGTAACTACATGCACACTCATAACTCTCTTGCTCTGGCAAGTAAAGCAGAGGTTTGCAAACTATTTAACAATGCTGAAGGGTACTTGAAAGAGGAATGTGGTTTAAGTGAACCAGTATTTGTACTAAAGTAAACTGCTAGAGTGCACACAGTCACTTACCATGTTGCAGCTGAGATTTTTACATTGCATTTACTAGATTGTTTCTGATCACCAGATCAAATCTTAAGACTTGCTAATGAAGTGTGTCCACATCATTTACAACCCTAGCTGTATTCTTTTTAGTTAAACTTGAGACACATTGACCAACAAGATAAAATAATGTTGATGATGACAGGCTCTACAGTTAGAAGATGTTGTTGTCTAGGAATATCAGTCCAGAGCTTTCCTAAAGCATGTAGTATCGGGGGGTGGAGGGTTTGTGTGCGTGTTTGTGTGTGAAGATACCAGGTAAGGCTTGGTGTTGTAATGGAAATTAGTATGAGCAAGATCAATGCAAGAGCTATCAACAATGATTTCTTTATTTTAATAGGACAGGAAATACATTCACTAAAGGGTAGTTTCTGTTTTCCATGTCTGGCAATGAAAACCAAAGAAAATGAAAGCACAGTGAGTCTGTAACAATGAGGCTGTGGACATGGCAAACCACAGAGTTGCCTTGCCATGGGAATGCTCACAACTGCTTGGTGTCTGCAATGTTAAGACATCATGATGAGAAGTGGAAAATTCCAAAAGAAAAGAAGTCTTGTCTTGAAGGGCATTACACCCTAGAGATTACTTCCTTTCGGAAACTGAGTGTTCTTTTTACCATTTCTATAAACTCAGGACCCCAGTGAACCATGTGAGATACAGCCCTGTGATGTCGCTGCTGCTACTCCTACCACCAGCTGATGATATCTGTGAGAGAGACACAGGGAATGTGTGAGAATTGCTCCTCCTACACCAGCTGCCTGTGCTGTGCCCCTGCTGCTGAGTCTTCCAATGGCAGCTCCCCACCCCCCCAGCACTTGGGGAAAAAGATAACTTTTTCCTATTTGGCAGCATTAACTGAAGACTGAGAATTCAAAAGATCACAGTCCTCTAGCATCATTGCAGCACAGGTTACTGACATCAGAGGTTTGATCTGAACTGGGTAAGCTACTTGAAAAGAGCAAGAGAAGTGCTACAGCACCCACAACACTATGTATAAAGTCTTTTTCTAACAATTTCAGACATGTCTTTGCTAGAAGACTTACAGATTTATCTCATATCACCAAGTTCAGGGCGATCTCTGTGGCTGTGTGCATGTGCATTGGTGACAGAAAGAGGCTTGGCAGGGTGGAAGGTGTTTGCTCACAGCAGCACTTTGCAAGTCTAGACTGAGAGACTGCACATCCTGCTGAATAGCTTTAACTGACAGGAAGAGAAAATACATGGATCTTGTATATGAAATGCAAATTTCCAGTTCAAAGTTCATCTAATGAAATAATAATTTTAAAAAATAATCAGGATGTAAAAATACCTTTATGTTTTAAGGAAATACTATTAGTCTTCTGACTCTTCTTTGTAGATCCACAAGGGGTTTTTTGATAGAGGTGTAAACCTTATACTATGCATTTTGAAAGCTGCACAAACTATTTCCAGGAGGATACTAAAAATCTGTTTGCCCCTCAACTGATTGGAGCTTAAAGGCTTCAAATTCTGTCAAAATGATAAATAGGTTCAGTAACACTTGAAATGTGAGGGTGAGTATCTGAAAATGCCAGATGTCAGCAGACATAGCAAAGCCATCTCACACCATTTGAATTTCTTGAAACCAAAGAGAAAAGGTATGATGACAACTTCACAGTTCTTAACTTGTGCTACTTTACATGCCCTCTGTATCTCAATGTACTAAATACAACATTTCATTTAAAAACTGGTTCCTTTAGTAGGATTCTCAACAACATTCTGGGCATGCTCTTCTTCAATGTAAAAAGTCTGTATTAATAATTGTTACTTAGGTTATACTTCACTTTTTTTCTGCTCTGTTGCCTTCTTCCTGTGGTGAAGTCAAATACAGAAGATATGACTATGGCTAACATTTCATATAGAAATTTAAAAAGAAAAAGCTTTAAAATTAGGCATTTTAGATAATGCATAACGCATTTCTCCCACTTCTCCCTTCCCCACCTTCCTCACCCACTTACAAAAGAACATAACTGTTTTTGTGATAAAAGGGAAAACATAACACTCAAGGACAGGTTAGTATTTGATAAATCCTGGTTAAGATGTATCAATTCAATAACAATAGTTACAAATCAATGTAATTTGTCCCATGCAATAAACTGCTGGAATTCAAGTGGTAGTGATCAAAATCTGTGTACTTGTCTAGTTTAACCAGTTCCTTTTAGACCCATTTGAACTCAGTCGGTATATTATCCGTATTACTGCTTCTTACATTAACTCCCCCAGCAGCCACCTGCATCTTAAATGATCAAATATTTAACCATAGGCAATTTGTGCTTGAGCAATAAAGGCAGCAGGTAGATCCTATCTCAGGAACTTGTCATTAAAACAGTAAGGCTTAGTTTTGCCTGAGAGCACTAAGGCACAGTGTGATCTAAATATAGAGAGATGAAAGCTCAGCTGATGACAAGTCTTAGCAATGGAAAGCATCACTAAACAACCTCAACCCAAAGACAGAGACCAGATTGTCCTGCCTTCAGCCATTACTATAAATTCCCAGTGAGAGCTGGCAAAGGATGTTAGATCCCCTCCACACAGGAGCTCTATTCTCTGTTCTTGAGAAAAAGATAACCTAAACTCGTGCAATGTTGGTACATTACAGAAGTGTCACCCTGCAGAGGTGGGCTGGCGAAATAGTGCATTTCTTAGGCATCAGTCAGTTTTAGGCAATAAACTGCTGGGCCCTGTCAGACTGAGGGGGGAGAGGAGCACCAGTATTTTGAAAACAGACTAAAGTTTATTCTGATAAAAGATTACGGCTTAAATTAAGCTCTTCCTGCTTAAACAAGGTGTGTGCAAAGGAAAACAGGGATTGAAAAGAGATCCTATGAGGGCATTGGCTGCAACAGAAACTAGAAAAGCCAGTTTTTAAACACTTCTAAGACTTTGAAGTAAATATTTAGCTGTAAACAACCCAATTGTTTAGTATTTATATGTTCAGGAAAGTTTATTTACTGGGTTTTATCAGGACTTTGTTGTAAAATGATACTTCTCTGTGGAACAACACTCATATTTACATTAAGCCAAAACCACTGCTGAAGTAACCTTAAAAAAAAATTAAAAATTGCTTTTACCATTAAGCACTCCACAAATAATAACACAAAAGCACTACTGCTAACCAATTTGCAACTAGAAAAAAGTTTCCTTCAGTCCCAAAAAGATTACATCTGATTTCTTGTTTAATTTTCAGAAACAGTTGGCTTTATCAGAACTCTTAATCATACCCACAATAAACCCCAACATAAGTGCCACTTCTTTGATAATGAATTTCACAATTAAAGTTTAGTCCTCTCAGCGTATTTATTCAGCTCTGCAATGGACAGCACATTAACACCTGCAGAAAGACTGAAATAACATTACTTCTCTTATTTTAGCCACAACTGCTCAACTCTGATCTAAAGTGCTAGTGACAGTCCACAATACCTCTCACATCTACAGAATGTTGACATCAATTTTGGATTATGGTCACCAGGCTAACCATCTGACTGTAGCCCAGCCAGCAGCCATATCCCTTCTACAAAAGTAAATGGATTCATACGGATTTTAATTTTTAGAGTTTTAAATATTTGCTCATGTTTTTGGTGACTTACTTATCCTCAAACCTCCTCACCTTTCCATCACATAGATAATATTGAATTTAGTTGGTAGGAAAATACATTTTATTTTTTTGGGACTCTGAAAATTCTTGTAGCCTGTAGTGATGTCTCCCTTTCACATGGATACCCTAATAAAAGTGATGCCACTATAAAGTTTCATCCTATTGGGCAACTTAGAGTGCCTTCTCCATCTTCCCTGCTGTCTATTTAAAACAACCAGCAGTAAGTATTGCTCTCCCAGACTCCTACATTTCTGTCAAATGCAGCTGTAATTGGCCAACACATTCAAACGTTATTAGGGAACAGAGAGAAAAAATTTAGACAGCATGCAAAAGGTCACTTCTCTCCCAATAACTTTCCATTGTAAGCCTTCAAATACCAAACTTTTTCTACTCTTACTTTCTGACACTTACTACATATTTCTGTATTCTACTCTACTCTGCCTAGCTCCATTACCAAAATCTTCAAAATGATTCATTTGCTTGATTGATTGGGTCTTCATTTGCTGCTGCTTCATCCTGACCATACTCCTGACCTAAAGTCCTTATCCACAACTACAGGACTGGTCCATGGAACACAGTTTTAGATGTAAAAATTCTGCCACCAACAGAACTACTTGGCAGAGTGTGTTTGGCTGCCTTTGCTAAAGCAGTCTGTCCTTCCACAGCCTCAGACTCTATTGGCAAATGACAGCTGGTTAGGCCTGCAACTGCTCAGTTCACTGCTACAATTGTCCCAGGTTTAATTAGCCAAGCTTAAAAATTAGTATTCTTTATTTTCCTCCCTAGATTCAGAGTGGAAGTTCAAGATTTATTCAATTGTTCTGATGTAGGACCACCCCCTCTCTTAAGCTGTTTGAGTTTGTATTTCTTAGAAGTCTGATTTATTTCCCACTGAAACCAACAGAAAGATTGGTGAATTTCAGCAGAATTACATCAGGCAAAATTTAGCATATCTGAAGCACTGCAGCTTTCAGAAACATTATCACAACTGTTATTCATGTCATAAGCTCTTCAAATAAAACTGTCATTGAACCAAGATACCTTGTGTAGAGAATTCCAGTAGAGCAAATATTGTTTGCCAATGCAATATAGGTTTTGTTGTCTTTTTTTTTTTCCTCCTTGGGTTTCTTTGTATTGCAAAGCAGCTGCACAATAAGATTGTTGATACTGCGGTTCACCCTTTGAAGTGATACAGTCCACAGTAAACAGTTCTGGTTAAGGAATTTTCTAGGTGTTAAGTCCACAGGTTGAAGGGGAAAAGAAGAACTTGTCTGCTTCTATTTCATGACAATCCCAAGCACCTAGACAAATCAAATGAGTCATGCAGAAGCATTTCAGTTGACCTGTGAAGGGAACTGACAAACTGTAACTTGTGATCAGATATGTTCAAGGTAGCAGGATTTCATTTGTAACTAAGCTACAATAGAGTATCTACTTCCACAAAACCTATTCCTTTCGAAATGGAAAATTGCCATATACAGCTTAAAAGCTGCTGCCTTTTGGCACAAGAATGCCAACCCTGTGCTATGGTTTAGATGAATACATCCAGAGAAATTAGAGAATCCTTGTTTGGTGCATACAGCTGTTGCATAAAGATGCTCTCCTGAGCTATTCAGGAACTGACTACAAATTTAGGTTTTAAAGAAAATGAAATTATTTACAGGTAGTATTCTACATTTTCTAGTATTAATTAACACCGTGTCGGAGCAAATTAAAAATAAACAGGGAAAGAGTTTATGTGAGAGTAACTTGGCCATTTTTAAAGACTCATTGAATACAGAGAATAATGCTGTTTTAAAGAAAATGCATGCTCTGCAATAAGCCAAACTTTGGCATTGCAGCCCTTCAGCCCATCACAGTCCTTCAGGACTCTGCAGGCACTTTGCTGATAACATTTCAGCCTCAGGAACTGATCTGCAGCCATTTTAAAACAAAGGGTACCTTTTTTGGTTTTTTTTTTTTTTTAATGCAGAAGGTGCTGTGCCAAAATAAACTTCCTGCAGAACACCACTATGCTTTCAGCCTCCTGTAATTGAAAAATACTACTTACCATTGCTCCTAGCCTGAACTATTCCTCTATTGTACTGAAGCCTCAGGGCACAAATACAGCATACAATTGTATGATTTTGCTAGAAAGTTAAAAGCACTGAGCAGGTTGAGGGATGGATTTTTAAAAGTGTATTGGCAGAGCTCTGGTTTTTTTACATTCAAAAGTAAAGATCTCATTGAGGAACTTACAGAACTTAAGTCCTAGCATAGTAACATTTTCTGCCAAGATGTGTTTGTGTACTCTATACACAGAGAATATATAGAAAACTATTGCTAAATAGGAAAAGATACCTAGATGTGCATTATCTGTCCTTGCTAAAACCAACATCTATATGCTAAAACCAACCTATACATTTTTGTACTTGGCAATGAATTGAACGTCTCTTCTTTTAAATCTATCAGGGTAATATAAAGCAGCCTAGATGAATTTAATACACCTTTTTAGTTAATGTCCATAGTATTGGTGTGACACTAGACATGCTGATGAGATTACTAAGCAACTAACTAAATTTCTCCATAAATCACTAATTTTATTTGGAGGTAATACACAACTTCCTTTACACAATTGGTGTTTATTGTCCCCGTATGTTCTTTCCTCATGTGTAACACTGGGATTAGAATGTCTTAAATGATGATGTCTTGAGATGCTAAAAAACAATGCTGGTAAGGGATATTATAATGTACTTTTATCACTTTTCTCTTAAAACAGCTCCATTTCTTCATAAAAAGTTCCTTCAACCACATCTCAGCTGCTTCTCAGTGAACATCAAATGAAATAACCCCAAAACAAAGATGAAGGGAAGGAGAATATTTGTATGACATCAATATTAATATTAACATATTAAAAGTTCACATTTACACAGCACTTTTGGCTAAAACAATTATATTAGTGAGACTACTGTGCACGACTGTTACAAGCAACAACAAAAATACAAGAAAGAACTGAACAATTTGACCAAACTCATAGGAGAAGCAACAGATAGGAACTGGACACTGTCTTGACTTTTAACCCCTGGACAATGGCAATGTCAATCAAGAATAGACTTGAAAAGAAAGGGAACAAATCAGTTCTTGGTTAGCCTTGCTGTTTCTGATATCTTCCAGATGAACATTCCTCCTACAGCGATTTGAAAACCTCCAGTACGTCCACCAAAGCACCGCAACCATACGCCCAAAAATGCAGATCCACCTCTATCTAAGTGGCTCATTTCAGCAAACACTGGGTTTCTCTGAAGCTGCACACAGCCATCTGCTCTGCAGGGAGAGCCTGGACAGATGTGCAGCCTGCATTCCTGCTCAGGCATGACAGAGGCGCGGGGCAGGTGCGGGCAGCCCCGAGCAGATGACGGGCAGGTGCGCACGTGCCACCGCTTCCCAACAGCTCCATTCCCTCCCCGCTCCAGCCCCTGGATGTCACCTGCCCTGGGGGACACAGGTCAGCCCTCAAAGGCACTGGGGAGCAACCCCACCTACACCATGCAAACACCACCTCCAAGCCTCGTGGGCTGCTCGCTCCTATTGAACTCAGAAGTAAACGTACACTTTGACCAGCACAAACTTGGCAGGAAAACGTCAGTTGATACCAGAAATATTTATTTTCCCCTCTCTGTAATAAGTTATCTCTGGCTTTTTCAAAGCTGTCAGTTTGCTTGATATTTTGGGAGAGCTTTATTACCCTCACTACTAATAACCATGTTTCACTTCCTGCAATATTATTTGGCATGGATTAAAAATTAACAGCAATTTTGTTATCTGAAATTCCAGAGTGTCTTTTACCTTAAGCATCCTGAAATATTCTTTAAGCTATATGCAGTCTAAAAGCAATTTATAACTGAAATATTGCTGCTATTTCCATGTTGTCAAAACCTTACTAATTATGAGCTACAGGACAGTAAAGGGAAAAACTCACAAAAACACACAGCAAACTTACACAGTTATGCAGAAAAAATGCAAGACCATCTTCCACAAAGGAATAAAAATCCTCTTTTTAAGACCCTCGCTCAAAACCTAGTGCAAGATTTTCTCCCTGGGCAAACAGAATCCATCTAAACAAATGAATAGTTTTCACAATGTAGAAGAGATGACCCACAACTCAGCTGTCTACAGCTACCTGAAAGGAGGCTGTAGTGAGGTGGGGGTTGGTCTCTTCTGCCATGCTGCAAGTGAAAGGACAAGAGAAAAATGGCCTTAAGCTGCACCAGGAGAGATAAAGATTAGATAATAGAAGATTTTTTTCACTGCAGGTGTGGTTAGGCACTGGAGTAAGTTGCCCAGGGAGGTGGTGAAGTCACCATGTCTGGAAGTGTTCAAGAAGCACCTGAAGGTGGCACTTGGGGATGTTGTTTAGTGGTGAATGTTGTGGGGCTGGGCTGATGGTTGGACTAGGTGATCTTGGAGGTCTCTTCCAACCATGACAATTCTGTGATCTAGTTATGCTGTGGTTTGTATTTGTGCCAATTTTATATAATAGAATTTTACACAGCTATGTGAATTCTAGTACTGGTGCTCACATCAACTCCAAAAAATGTTCAGATAATAGTACTAAATATACCAAATTTTGTCAAGAAGAAAATGGGGAGAGGGGCAGAACACCAATCTTGTCTGCAAGTTGAATAGGTTTGTTAAGCCTAAGATTTCTTTTTAACATGCTTATAAACCAACAGCAGCAAAAAAGGTAGAGCTAATTGTCAGTGGACTAAGAAAACTTTCCTCAGAAGTTCAAAAGATGCTTATGAAAATAGCCACAAATTTAGAGATGAGTCTCTGAAAAGTGCTGTAAGCAGTGAGTAACTACAACTCCTGAAATATAATTGTATTTGCACTAATGCTTGACCCATGTAAGTGCAGTGGAACTGCACTATTTGGACTGGTTCATTTATGACTATCTTGAGTAGGAGAAAAATATTTCTAATTTTAACAGGGACTGAACCAATCCCAACTTGAAATCACATCCCATACTGCTGCACTTTAGTTCCAGATTAGCCCAGAACACCGAGGAAACCTAAAGACCACAGATGAGAAAATGGGCTGGGAAGAAATGCCAAGATCAGCAAATCACTTCAATCCCTCCTGTTATCCACCACCTGCCAGTTACAGTCTTGCCTATAATTTTTAAAACACTTTTGACAGATGCAAATTTTGAGGGAATACAAACCCTGATTCAGTAAATCATCTGGGAGTGCACTCAAATTCCATTTTAGTTAATAATAATGTGTATCACAGAAGCAGGTCCTTTGTATATAAGAAGGGTTTATCCCAAAGATCTTTACAATATTCTTACTTGCATTTTATCTTTTACTCAATCCAGTGAGACTTCAAGCAAATATTAATTAGGAAACAGTCACACAGACATGATAAACATACACTCCCTCGGGTAAAAAAGGATTTTTTTTAACAATCATATTTTGAAAAATACAGACAGCTCACAAAGGATGTTTGGGGTCTGTTTGAAAAATATCACACATAATGGTGTTGACAAACATAGCTTGGCTTGCCAACACATCAGGAGATTGAATTTATTGAGTGTTCAGAATCTGGGTATTACTTATGCTTTTCTGTCTGCATGGCATAGAAGAATCAACACAGAATATATGTAGCAACATCTTTAAATCTGAGAGATCCCAACCAAGACACCTACACTATTACTTATGACTCTAAAACATACTGCTGTTTTAAATGGATGGAGCCAAATATTCCTCAGGAAAATATCCAGAGAAAAATACCTTGTGTAATAGTGGTATAATATCAAGGTAAACCAAGGTATAAAACCAAGGTGATTTTGCTTCCCTGAGAAAGAACAATGAAAACTACTCAAAAGTTCCGTGCAACTGAAATTCTTGCTAAAACTATTTCCAGCTTTCAAGCTAGTTAACCAGTTTGCTGAGTATTTATTATTATTATTACTATTCCAAAAGCAAATAAAATAATACCTAATACATATTTTGTGAAAGTTCATTTGCAAACAAGTTGCAAAGACTCTCTGAATCTTATAATTTCATCTGAAATGATTGTGCTCATTTCACATCAGTAACAATTTTAAATAACAAAAAGCTCTTAAAAAATTGAAGGAATATATTTCAGCACTTGACTGTCTTATACCTCATACGCAGCCAAACTGCCCCTTTTACAGGTGGTACAAAAGATGTTATTACTCTTAAGCAGATATTTTGGCATAATGGGACATTTTAAAGCAAAGCTATAAGAGGTTTGCAAATGGCCTTAATTCCAGCAGTGATGTGTATGCCCACCCATGCACCTGCTATTAACCTCGATTTCTTATTTTCTGACATACCTTCCAGTTTTAAAATCATTTATCAGGACACAACATTCATCTACCAATTTCCAATTTGTATTTCCTTTTAAACCAATTTTTTCCATCTTGTCTTTGGTCACAACTTTCAGAAAAAATGTGATTCACAGCTTTACACCTCCAATACTAATTTTTCATATAGTCCCACATTTGGAGAAATCTTAGAAAAAATATAATTGTGTTTATAAGTCATAATGGTTTTTCCTGTTTGGGCAGTATTTTACATGCATAACTGGTGAAAGCTGACCTGTAATTGCACTTGTAAACAACCAGGGCGAGCACAATATAAGAAACAAGTCTGGAAGCACAACTGCTGGTGCCTCTTTTTCTCTGCACTGGCCTCAAAGTTAGACTGATGGCTCTCTGGGCTTTTTGCCAACACCACACACCAGATTAAAATAGAAAGAAGGGAAATAGACAACCTGGGGTCCAAAATTTAATTCTGACCTTATGGGAGGCTTGGGCAAAGTAGAATGCTAATCTACCATATAAGGGGGGCAGCACAAGAAAACTAGAAAAAATCTAACCAGAAAAATGTCTTTTCTATCGTGTGCACATTTTGGTATTTTGAAACCAACGATCTTGAAAAATAATCAAATCTTCATGTATAAACATTATGTTATTCTCAGAAAGTAATATTTAATGTACAATGTAGTTACATGTTCACAGCCCACTTTCTTTCAGCATGAGATAAACTGTATTTTTTATGGCTTTAACCCACTTTATTCAAACCATAGACTTTTCTGTTCCATAGACTTGTGTGTTTATGGATCTCATTAACTATGAAATATGGACAGCATATTAGAAAGTAGATTTGAAACTGAAGGTTGAAACTCTCTCTTCATTCCATCAGAATGGGCTCTATTTATATTTTCTCTCATATTTCATAGTGGAAGTTAAGTATCCTGCTAAAACATATTTGCTAATGGACTCGTTTACAGAGAGATTTTTTTTTAAAAATCAAATTAGTGTTCTTCACAGAACTGTTTACAAGACATAAACATTTTTTCTACATTTCAATAATACTATAATGTTAAGTCCAAAATGGCAAGTAAAAAAATATCTTTATAAAATTTTGCAGATGCTGACTAATTTTACCATAACTTCTTTGGAAGCTCTGTGATTAAGCTGTTTCTAGGGATCAGTTTTAACTTTGCAATGGAAAATAAAAAGTATCGTAAACAGATTAAATTTTATTCCTGATTTCTTACTATAAACTCCATTTATTAATCAACTACATGGTAGTGAAATTCATTGCACTTGGATCCTTTGGTTTTAAACACAAATATCTAGAAAATTAAGCTGTTAAATGCCTATTTATACTTTATTCACTATTAAAATAACTCAATAACTGTATTGAGCATAACTCAGTTTTGTAAAACAAGTAAAAAACACAGTAATGCATAAAAACAGTTTAAGCTATTCTGAGATGGGATTTTGAAAATCAGATGGTTGAATGGTAATTCTCAGAAAGCTCGCTTTATTGATCATTATTCCTAGAATATTTGTATAAGATATTCTTTTTATTTAGTCTCCTGCCCTTTCAAAAGAGAATTCCCACGACATTATTAAATTCTCTATTCTTGATACAGCTTGACAAGACACAGATACACACACAACTGCGAAACATCAACTTTTTTCCACAGGGAAATTCAGGTCATCAAAACACAGGAAAAGAGGTTAAGTTGAAGGCAATGAGAGAAAGTTTTGAAACTTTTATTTATGTATTCACAACCTCAGAAGAGAAAGAGACCGAGATCTTTCCTCACTATTCCCTTCAGAAGGATTTATTCTGGCTCAAACTATTACCAAAGGCACTATCATGAATTTTGATAGAGTAAGACAAGGAGCAGATCTACAAAGCGGCCTGGTACAAAAAACTTCAGCTATGTTACATGAATCTTGTGTTGGTTTCTAGCACAGCAGACAGAAGGCATTGTGGGACAGTCCATAAAGTCCTTATATAAGCAGCACAGTGACATAATTTTGAAAAGGACTTGCCAATGGCACACAGAAGTCAATTCCAACAACATTCTGTCCACTTCATAAAGTGATGCATGACACAGTGTAAGACTAGCTTCACACTTCATGCACTTCTGTGTGCACAGCTGATCTGCCATAAGCTTTGTGGGTAAGTAACAAAATTTTGTGAAAAACTTTCCATCAGCACAATGCTGGTAAGTAGCATACATTGATTAATATTATGTGTTTGAATGCAGATTTATATTTTCAAAGAGCCACAACACAAATGAATCACACAAAGACCTCTAATTCAAGCAGAATAAACTTTGAAACACTTTAGAAACTTATGTAACAATCCCTGTAAGTGCATCTATAAACAAGTTGTTTCAACACTTCCTGCTTGGGCTTGATCTCCTTTATGCTGTTGCTGAATGACTGCCATGCAGACTTGATAAGTACTGATCCTCCAATGCTGAGTGCAGCACTATGTGCAGTAATGTACCTGATAGAAATAAATCCTACACTGCTGCTGTATTCCATATTGCCTTCATTTCATTGCTCCCTTTTTGTTACACAGTCAGCTACAAATCAAATTTGTGATGAATATGAAGAAACTTATAGGAGCCTGGACTTCATCTGTTATAAGGAACCAAATAATGGAACTGGAATCACACTGGTTTTGTTATTTTGGTAGTTGTGCACTGGAAACAAATGGATAGTAACAGGAGTGTTACCTTGAGAACAAAAAAAAGTACTTTCAAAAGTCTCTCATGGACTGTTCAAAAAAACAAGAAATTCATTGGAAATACAAGCAAGATTTACAGAATGAAGGTATGTTAAGGTTCTACCCATTTCTAAGCCGTTCCCACTTACTTTTAGGTAAACCCACAATTCAAATTGCAATTGACATGTGGAGTCTGTGCTATACACTGCTAATACTTTGACTACAATTTCAGGTTATGAAATTGAAAATACTCTTGAATAATTTCATATGCAAGAAGAACTGTTTAAATGGTTCTTCTGCAATAATCATCTAGGAACCTTCAATCCACATGTGGAAAGGCAGAAGATAAGAAAGGAGAGAACAGATTTACATGGAGTATATATAAAATGTTTAAAAGAACTTCCAAATAGTTACAGAAGAGTGTATCCACATGGTTTTCACTGCAGTGAGTCACATTAGGTAACTTTTTTCTGGTTAGGTTTATACTGTTTATATTCTCCCTCAAGTAGTAACACCAAAATTTAATTTAATCTAGGGATTTTCACACAGCCCATGTCCAAAACCAAAATCCTCCTCTGTAAAAAAAATGAAGCAATGTTGTAAGACAGGATTCACCATTACCAATTTTTCATCAGAAGGAAGTTTGGAAGCTAAGGAATGAAGAAATCTGAGAATAATTTGTTCACTCTAGGACTGCAATCACTACAAAATGTCCCTTCCATTTTAATTTTTTGTGTGATTAGTAAATATAAGTATTCACACAAAACATAGCACATGAAAAGCCTATATATTTACCTTGATCCTTAGCTCCTATATCTGGCAAAAAACAAATGTAGAATGATTTACCCCCAAAACATTTATCACAATGTTACCATCAGTATTTCATGCTACATAATTATTCCAGTCCATACCTGCAGGCCTGTCAGTTGAGCTGCTGACTTCCCTTTGAGGCAGAGAATGAGTGCCAGAAATGCATTTAAGTCCTCCAGGGAAAGGCTACTGACCTAAAACAGATGAAAAAATGACACATCATATGAAGGCTCTGAAGAGAACCTTTCAGAAGATTGAATCCTCTTGCTCAAGCACATCAAACTTGGAACAGTGACCTCATGTAATGATGACCACCATGAATGCATCATCTAGGAAAACACACAGGGAACAAAATACTTTCTTTCACAGCTTGAATGAAGTGCATACCCCAATATTTGTGTATAGTGTATACACACGGATTTCCACACACCAAATAAAATACCTCCCTCTCTGTAACATCAAGCATAGTAAAAAAGGGAGGTTTAAAAATTTTTTTCCTTTATAATCAAGACATAGTGTAAAAACCATCTCAATGAGCCACAGATAGGATGACCATTAGGAATTTTTAAAAATACTTACACATTTATCTGTAAGAAATTTCAAAAATATTCTACAATATTTCAATTACCTATTTTAACCTAAATTTCAGGATTTATCAAAACATCTTTGATTTCTTTCAGATTTTGAGGCTACATATGGAGACAGGGAAAACTAAAAATTAAAACCTAAAATGTTCAAGTGGGGAAAAGGAAATGACAATTCTAAACTGATGTAACAGTTCACTTCAACCAGTAAAGAGGGAATGGGCACTTTTTCTGCTGTGAAAAAGTGTTTTGAAATTTTTCAGAGGCACATGATCAGTTCAGAAGAAAGACAGCACCTTGAGAACAGCTGGCATGATTCCACGACAGTACCAGTCCAGTTCTAATTCTTTCCATCCTCTTATAAAACACTGTGTATTACACAAGTGCACCAAGACCACATATCTGGTACAACAGTTGAGTATATACTGAGAGCTCCAAAGTGAGATCCATAAAACATTACAATTCCTTATCAATTGGAACTTGAGAAAAGGTTTTTCTTGCAAAATGTGGAAATGTGCATTGTGGGCGTACAGAACATTTAAGAGGCTGCCTAAAACTCTGCATTGGCTTTCTTTTAACAGGATAAAAATAATCCAACCACTATTCAGGAATTTTTTTTTTTTCCTTTTTAAATCAGGTCCCACTGCTTGTCCCACCGTAAAATACTTTCCCCTCTATGATGCCGTTAAATTCTGCATAAAGCACAAGAATGTGAGGGATATAAGAAACATTTAAACTTTCGAAATGCTCCTTGGTATTCATTAACTCCATCTGTCTGGTAAGATCTGATAATGGCCTTACTTTACCCTGTAATTCAAGTCAAGTGTCACCTTTGTGTAGAAGGCAACAAGAGAGGTTTACTAAACCTGCACATTTTATACAATGAAGTAACAGAAAAAGTGACTTCTATCTACAAAACAATTCTTAATACTTGCACAATTTTGTCTTAAGAAAAATAAGTTAAAGATTGCTTTCAAGTACAACAGCAAGAAAATTCCCCTAACAGAGCAGATTAGCCAAAAATATTTATGAATGTAAAAACACTTCTTTAGAGAAATATTCCATTCAGCAATCAAGCTTGGTGAGTTATCACAATTCCACTGTCAGATTTAATCCCAAACTGTTAGAGATTGAAAGAGAAAATTCCCTTTTGTCTGGAGGCTTCACTGTTTGATTTGAACTCATTCACTGCTTTGCCAACTTTAAAGACAGACCTAATATTTTGTAATTTTTTCACTATTTTTTTTAATTTAGAGCATTTTTCTCTTAATTTAGAAAATATCTGAAAGGCACCCTTGAACAAAACATTTTTCATATCAACACTTTTTTTTACATAGTTAAGGTTTGTTCACTGGAATTTTTTTTTCTTACTTTAAAAAAAATGCATCTGAAGTTTCCATTAAATACTTGCACATACATTCTGAGGAAGCCAGATGGGTTGGTGAGTATGTTGGTTCCTGCAAACCCCTCATTTTTAGCTTAAATTAAATTATAAGTAATGACATTTTTAAGAAGTTTATTTTCCCTTATATGAGCTAAAGAAGACTTCAGGACTGCTTCAAGGCAACCTACAATTTTCTCAACTTAAATAATTTCTGAGGAAACAATTCACCTTCCTTCTCTAATACAAATTTAAGACTAAAGTGTAAAGACAAGAGTCAGAACACAGCTAGACAAGCCTTGTTTTCTCAGCTATAAAACAAATGGAAGCAATATGGCCAGCTCAAAGCATGGCTACTGACACGCTTGCCCTCATGTTTTCCTCTCAAACATCCCAAGAGAACAAACAGACAATATCAGGGAAATAACAAAAGTTTAAAATAATTCAGCAGTGAAAAACATTTTACTCCAAATTGATTCCCCAGTCTGGTTCCCAGGGTAGATTGTATCAGTGCATCTCCGAGGGCAGAAGAGAATCAGGAAAATGGGGCAGTTCTTGAGAAACTGGCACTGCCATGAAAAAACCTCCCATCAAACTGAGCCCTTTGCATGCTGTTACTCCCGTTGAAAGCAAGAGCTGTAAATCTGATTTTGTCTCCGTTTATAACAGATAATAAGTTCTGGATGTTAGTTCCAAAGGATAATAAGTTCTGAAAATCATTTTCCTGGCAAGCATTTTTTTCTATTTTATTAATATCCTGTGATCAAGATTCAGTAAATCCAGAAATTCTGTAAGTGTCCCATCCTGTTACTCCTCTTCTTAACCCCACTAAGGAAACCCTTCTCAATTAATTTAGTTATCATGCTATGAAAGGGTACACAGATAAGTCAATAAATAAGTGAAATAATGACAAATGAAACTTCATTTTCATATTCTAATAGCAAAATACTTCAAGTGTGTTAAAAGGTAGGTACATGATATATATCTTGCTGACTTGAAACTGCAAGGCATGAAATGATGTTTAATAAGTATTATTTTAAAAAAATTCAATTTGTATTCTATTATACAAAAATTAAAGAAAAAAAAAGACCTATATGGATCAGTTGTGTAATTCCCATCTGTACTTCCTCAATATGTCATTTAACTTTGAGTAAACACATGAAGGGAAATGAAAGGAAAATTCAGGGAGAATTAGTTCTCACATATCACACACCAGTACAAATCTATTATTGAAGAAACTGAAGTCTAAAAAAGCAAAACAAAAGAAAAAATGCAGCTCAGTTTAAGTACAAGTGAAGCTGAGTTTATCAGATAAATGCATAATTTGCTCATCCTTAGAGAGTAAAACCTGCTTGTGAGATCACCATTTGAAATGTGGCAAGTACAGACAATATATTAAATACCTAAGAGAAAAGTAAATAATGAAGCAATATTGTATTTAATCTTGTGTCCCTTTTCATTACAAGTAAGATAGTCTGCAGGCTGCCAAGTATTTGGAATTATAACAGAAATGCTACCTAATGATCTCCTATTACCCAGAATTTAATGAGAAGAACCATATCCTCAATTCTCGCTTGAAAATTAGTAGACTGACAAGAAGGCACGAAAATGTAGTGAGAGCTGACTAAATATTTATATTGTCTGTTTGCACAGTCTGCATAGTCACCTGAGGGAATGTCTCCTTTTGATGACACAAAGGAAACACAAAAGGAGCAACTTTAATTTGCAAACAGGTCCCAAAGAGCAGAGGAAACCCCTCAGTTTTCTATACTCTCTCTGCTAGACTGCCCAAGGGGTTTTGACATGGGCATGTGAGAGTTATGATTAGCTACTAAAAACCCCAAGTATTTCTTGAACAGGATGGTGCACGTTAAGTGGAGTAATTAAAAATACTGTCATGCAGTACACTGTGCCTACAGTAAGGATTAAGAGAAATGCCCAGCACAGGCTAGAAAAAAGCAGTTTCTTTGTCCTTTGCACTTATCAGGGCTGACAGCTGAGGAAAAAGCAACTGTTCCTCTTACCTGCATCATAAGATAGGCCAGCAAGCAGCAGAATCCTGCAACAGGTGCTTCCAGAGCCTGGAGCTCTTCCATCTCATCTTGAAGGTAAAAGCATGCCAGAAATGTACTATACCGTTGCTTCTCCACGTCAGGCCCTTTGGCAAGCCACAATGTTTTCAAATTAGGTGTTCCACCTACAAAAGAAATCCATTACTTTATTTTGGCAGCAACAAGATAAAACATGTCTACCTCATTACAATCTGAAAGGAAATGACTGCTCTGGCAGGAAAGGAAATGAAATGCTCTTGGCACTTGCCAGGACCACAGAGTCAAAAATAAAATGTATTTGACAAAACTTGCATTTGAAAAAAAAAATTTAACAAAAAAAATGGCCCGTAATTTAAACAAAATTTATTGAATACAGGCATGTTTAAGCAGAGTGGACTGAATTCAACCCTTACAATAACACAGACAACCTTGAGACAGCAAGCATTTAACCTATGCAAGGGCAAAGTTTGCCTGCAAGCGTGTTCCTTCCCTTGGGGATGCACAGCATTAAATGAGGCTAACTTCATCAAAAAACAGTGATTCAGCAGAGAACAACCAGATCTGGCTCTCTCTCTCTTGCTAGACTTAACATATCAGGGGCCCCTGAAGGATGCTCACACTGTGTCCCTCATGATCATCTATTTGAATGAACACCTATGCCACTCAGTGCTGAGCAGGCATTCCCCACAAGGCACTGTGCAGGTTTGACTCCCCTGCAGCACGTTCCAGTTTGGGAACAAAAACCAAGGCGATCTGGTCTTTTTCACTTCCTAGGCTACTGTATGGAATACTGTTGCAAACACACACAAAAGAACTGTCATCAGTTATGAATAATGGATCGTTCCAGACTTTCTCTAGTATCATTCATGCTTGCCTCTAAATCCTTAATATTTACCCCATACTGCCATCTCCCAGCTTGTGCCATGTGTGGGCTAATGCAAAATTTGCTCCTCATTTAAATTACATTTAATCTGTTATCAAAATAAACACTAATGCACGTGAAATAACAGAACAGCTAACTGGTTATGCCTGAGAATCTCAATAAAAGACAGAATCGTACCATAAAGTAGGGCTGCTTTTGTAGTTAAATAAAACGAGGTGTGAATTTTAAATGTGAACTAATTAAGCTACATTTGGTAACACCTCTTCCTTTTTTATGTGACATGCAGCAGCTGCAGACCAGTTAGGAACACTTGGTGATAATAAATGGTTAAAGTGACAAGGTGCTGAAATCTACATAGATGGTGTTTATTTAGCCAGGAAAGCCCATTAACCAAATGGTCCTAATTCTTTGGAGAGGGGGAAACTAGAAGAAAACTTAGTATTTTCTTTCTTTATCTTCCTGATGGATGTTTCCTTTACTATTTTCAAGGCTAACTCTCCTGTCAAAAGTTTTAACCATAAAAAGAATTACTACCATATAAACTGAAAGTTTCTAACCTTATTTCTAAGGGAAATGTATTATTAAGAAAAAATCCCAGTGGCTTGATCGGAGGTAGAAATGCAGGTAAGAGATAACACAAATAGTGGCAGTGAGTGGAATAGTACAGACAGCACAGTAAGACTCACTGGTTTTGATATTGGTAATTGCTGCCTTAAGAAAAAAAAGAACAGCAGAGACCAACTTCCAGGAAGAAAATCATATATAACATGCACGAAACCAAAACAAAGCCAACTCTTCCTACCAAGCCTAAGCAATCCTGATATGTGAGACAATCTGTACATGGGTAAACTCAAATAGTTTTGATGGTTTCTGCATACAAAGACATACGCCAAGAAGCAATTAAAAGGAAAGTTCTCTTTTGCATCCAGGGGCATACCTAAACCCAGAAATCCTTCTTTCTTCAGAGTAAAACCATTAACTATGTCAATATGCAAGATTATAGTTCTATATTGAGAGAGTTCAACAAAAAATTCAAGACCTCTCTTCTATAAACAGTCTCTTACACTTCAGAAACATCTACTTGTGCCTGGGAAAAAAAGGCACTGATGAGTTATTTACTCTGGGAAAGAAGACTTAATGCAGTCTCCTTTTGGAACACACCAACAAAAGGCACTGTTTTGCTGAAGGGTTCTCTTCTTCAAGTAATAAAATTCCATGTAATACCCAAGACTAATCTATTATATCAAACGAAAGATAAATAAAATAAAGAAACAAATATCCTAAAGTTTAATGACTGTTCCACCATACACGCAGTCCATAGCAGATCTAAGATTCATCTGCAGTAGACCCTCAAAATGTTCTCTGCTTTAGGTACATCCTGACTACATTATTTACAGTAATTAGAAAACATTTCTGAAATAGAAATTTACTTGGATAGGCAAAAGAAATATTTTATTTTCTGAACATGTCTATATATTTACTAAATTAACCTAAAAAACAACCAAAACTGAGTAACGAAAGGAAAACACACCAAAACATATTTATATGTATGTAACTGAAACATCTTTACTATAAAGACTAGTAATGATAAAATTATCTGTTGGGGTTGTAAGAATGGCAATTTCCCATGAATTACACGAACATATGCAAACATAATTACTCTCAACATGCACAAAATTGTGTGAAAACCATATTCAGCACTATGTGAATTGCAGTCCTCAAGAACCTCAAGAAGCAGAGGTTTAAAAAGACCTCCATGGAAGTGAGATACTGCTTGTCTAAACACAAAAACAGACAACTCACAAGTTTAAAAAAAAAAAGCATGGACAAATCACTTTTTACCTTTTCCCTTTATAGTCACACATTTAATTCCATTATCATATAGAAAGCAGCATGAGAAACAACAGCACTTCAAGGGATTACGTAAACATTTATTTCATCTGTTTGAATTTCAATAACCGTTTTATGGATATGCAATACGTGCAAAAGTTGTGCAATACGTTAATTCTGTGATATCATTTAACTCAACACATAAACAAAGGTGATCCTCAAGTTTGTATCAACTTTAAACACATCATTACTGTGTATACAGATGTAAATGTATAACAGTAAATGGTAATGTACATTTGAAGTAATGACTATTGAAATTTTATAACACCAGTAATAGAACTTTATTACTTCTTCATTTTTACATGCTCATGTAAACACTGAGCAATAAAAATATGTTTATAAAAATACACTTGCTAGGAACAGTCAACAGTAACTTCTCAACAACTGTGGCTAAAAACTCAAATGCCAATTAAATCTGATCATTAAAGACTGAGAGCATGTTGAATTTAAATATATTCATGACAGATTCATGAAGAATGCAATGATTAGAATACTGAAAGTACATCCAAATTCTGTGGTATGAAGCTACAATATCCTATGCATTTTCAGAAATAAAATGAACAGCAGAATCTATACATTTCCAGCAAAGACTTTACAGCTTTTTCTGTTACACATAAACTGCACACATATCAAATATACCTGCTATGTTCACAAGATATGCATGTGAAACAGTATTTTCCTAGATCATGGACCTTCTAACAAAATTGATTTGCCAGTGACACTTTTTATCAATATAAGTGCTGCTCTGTCAATGTGTGTAAATCGTGGTCATATTCATTCAATTGAAAAGAAACATTCTAGAAGGAAGAAAGAGACACAGACAATGCAAGCAAGTACAGATGCTAATTCAGAAGACTGTATCTCAATAAATAATATAGATAATATATACTATATTGTAAATATATTTTAAGTTATCATCTTACTTACCATCCTGCCTTTAGGATTCGATATTTCATTTTTAAAAAAAGCTAACATTCAATCTATCACCTGCAATCTTTCCAGATGCAAGGCACTTCTGCTGTTTCATGCACACACAAAAAGTTAGTAGGAATTCTACATATTTTTTTAAGATCAATGCAAAATTTAAAGTATGCATTATTACATACACTAAAGTTTAAAGTTCACAGTATCTTTAGACTTTTTAATCAAACTGGGAGAGTTAGGATTTTCCATATATTCTCAGTACAGCTCTAAAGTAGTTTTAATGATCAGATTATCAGTTTTTTCAAAAAAGATAAAGAGACTTCCCAAATTAATTGCACTTTTGATGTTTCAAATAGGTTTTTGGTAACTTTTTTTTTGTTTTTTTTTTGAGCAATCTGATCTTGATTGACAGCCTTGAACTCTAACTTCCTAAAACAACTTTAAATTTAGCTCTAAATATGATCCCTGTCTGAAAAATGTGATGTGCTGTTGAGAACCTTATTTGGTGAATTAGAAAGTCATGCTGTGGAAAATCAAAGATGCATGAGTGAATGTAAGGCATACAAATATGGACTGTAAAAATTTTAGAAAAATATTTGTCTGATGAAGGAATGACAACAGAGCACTAAAAATAAACACTAAAAGTCCTCCTCCCATTTTTTAATAGTCTGCTTGAACAGTCTTTCATTACTGAGTTAGTAAAGATTGTATCTGTGAAGATTCTGTTTTTATAAATTCCACTTATGTTGTTGCTATAAACAAACACACTTAAAATCCTGTTTATTGTCAACATGAAGGTGGGTTCTATGTGTTGTATGTTTGCAGAGCTATAGATCCAGAGTACGTCAGATCAAGCGGATTCCTCTACAGAAAGGGAGGAAGGAGGTATACTATCTGTGATGGAAAATTTTACAACAATAAATACAGTGTATTTGCCAGGCAATTTAAAATGTAACTACATAGGTACAGTTTATACTTTGTTGAGTTTTGTTTCCTTGTGTTGCAGCATGTTCCCAGACCACTCTATGCTGAAATAAAACAGTTGCACAGGACAGACTGATCAACTCTGCATATTCATATTACATTTGGAAAACTTCACAGCAATTTCATGCAATCATAAAGCCAATTAGATAATCACTCTCCTAATATTGTGTCAGGGGTACGGGACAGTGAAAGCACGGTATTTCAAATAAAAACCCATTTGTACTTTATCTATAGACCCTGTTTCTTTCCAAACAGTCCTTGAAAAAGGATTTTGAAAAGGCTGATACCTAAAAAGCAACTGGTTTTCCTTCATCTTTGAATTCAAAGACTCTCATTAAATATACGAGTTTCAAATATGAAGATAAACGTGTAATCTTTGGACACCCTAAAAGAAAATTTACTGTAAATTTACAAAGAAGTGCCTGCACTTCTGAATTTGGATTCAGACCAGATCAGCACAAGGACTACTACAGAAGGCTCTGGATGCTGAGGGAAGATGCACTGGTAATTTCTCTCCAAAAGTTAGGTAGATCGTAACTTTTCTTAACAAGATATCAGTGGTATTATATACCAGTGGAACAAATACATTTCATGTGAAAGACTAGAAAAACCTCTGAGCTGCTGATCCATTTGATTACAGATGACAAAGAGAGAGAGAGCTCTGAGAACAAGGATGACTACAACTGCATGGACAAATGAACACTTAGAACAATATTCCCCCTGATAGAACAAAATTGTTTACTTCCCATCCTAAATTTATACTGCATGATACAATTGTGTGTATATATACATAAATCTATATATACAGTACTCAAACTTTTAACTGAAATGTATGACACTTCCTCATAAATGTAACACATTTCTCTAAACTCTAATGTCACTAAGAGTGTTCATTAATGTGTTTTTTTACCAAATGGAAGAAGACAAAACACACAAAATATGTAAGGCTTAAGAGAGTAGAATCAGCATCACAGAAACAGATAGCCAAATTTTTATTTTTATTTTATTTTTTTCATTAAAAGCTGGAACTTCTCTCTGGGTTGTCAGAGATGATCTAAAAATGACTTTTTTTTTTACATTCTCCACTATCCTCATTAACACAAACTGTCAAACAGCTTAATGGGTGAGTTTTAATATGGCCCTACACACCACTTATCCTGGCCTTAGAGCAATATTTAGAACTCCTAAGAAATTGTCTGCATTTTAGAACCAATTTTTGAATTAGCATTGGGTTCAACAAGACCCAGCAATGACATATATCTCAAAGCTGAATCCTGTCATAATTACAAAGGGTAATTAAAAGCAACTACAAGCATGCAGCCCTTTACCTCCTTGCTCTCACAGTCATCCTGGATTCTATATCAAACATATGATGGATTGTCTAACCTCATTTTAGTGAAGTGATTCTTTCAGTTTAGATTTATACACATTTTTATTCTACCTGTAACAGAAGGTTGTACAGGTTGTATCAGGTCTGGCTGCTTGAGAGGATTTCCAAAATAGACAAACCACTCTTTTACCACAGGATAGGTTCCACCTAAAAAAGACAGAATTGGATCAGTAAGTCAAATGCAAGTATTGACACTAGTGTAACAGCTGGAATCAGCTGTGATCAGGATTCTAAAGTAATAGAAGGCACTTCTTGATGACTTGTTTGCTCAGCTTTAGAAACAAACGAAGAAAAAATAGTTTTAGTATCTTTATGACTAATCATCAGAACAAATAGAGTTTCAATTATGTACTATAAACATGAGTTTGGACTGGGGAACTGCAACCAAAAATGTAAGTACAAGAGTCTGTGGAAAACATTCTTGAACAGGCTTAGGCCTTCCCACTCCAAGGCAGCTCAGGAAGCTCTGGAGGCACGTGGCATAGCTCAGGGACCTGCATGAGCTACCTCAGTCTCTCAGCACTGTCTCACTGCCACATATCCAGGCAGTGCTTAATATGATTCACCTCCCAGCCTGCCCTGACATTTCCTGTGTCAGAGTTTGAGCCAAAATCTTCATACGGAGGCCTTGATGGCTATTTGAGAGCTGACAGCAATGGAGTCATCTCACCATCAGAGCACAGCTTTTACAGTTTATCAAGTATAAAGGAATTGTTTACACATAAAACTTCAAGTGGCTTTTCTAGTCTCTAACCTCAACCCTGCTCAGCCCCCCTAAAGATGCCCCTTAAATTAAAAAATTCACTACAGGAATTGTACATCTAACTACTTGATGCTTAAAAAAAACCCAAACAAACCAGAAAAAAAATCACACATTTAAGAATTTTTGAAATGCAGGCTATTCAATTTACAACAGTCAGCTCAAAATCATTCCAATGCAAGTCTTCACTAAAAAAACTCCAAACAAACACAGAATAAGTGTTACTATCAATGGTGTTTTGCATTCTGTCCAGATTTTTGCTTATGGTAGCCATGTCATAGTGCCCTAAATTTCCACTCTCTGTAGTCTGATAAACAGAATGAATTAAAGAGGTTTAGCTAGGCCTCGGCGCTTGGAGTAGTGTTTTCAAATATTTTCGTTTTTGCCTTCCCTTGTCCCTT
Organism: Trochalopteron elliotii; assembly: GCA_024734555.1. NCBI lineage: Eukaryota > Metazoa > Chordata > Aves > Passeriformes > Leiothrichidae > Trochalopteron > Trochalopteron elliotii. Next base: position 4,178,493 of record JANPWX010000097.1, on the reverse strand, counting down.
TCCAGATTCACAGAATTGCATCTCTAATTTTTTCAAGCTCTCAACCAGTACTAAAGCCATTATTCTTAAAAACTGCTGTCTTTCATCATCAATTCCAAACTCTGTGAAATTTACTGCACAAGTAGATCTGATGCCATGTCATGAACCTTAATCAAAAATTTCCACTAGATTAAACCTTTCCAAACAAATCTTTCCAACACTGTCCTCTCCTTGTCCACCCAAAAATGTTTTGTCACATTAATTTCCTGATCTCACTCGTAGCTCAATGCTGGAGATAACTGTTGGCATGAATGAACAAGTAGTGTGTTATGGTGCAAGGGCAAAGAATTCCTCAGATGTATTTCTAGCGTCAGGGGTAAGAGAAGGGAAAAAGAATATAACAAATCTGTTTTACAACCCTGCTCCTTCCTTCCTTCCTTCCTTCCTTCCTTCCTTCCTTCCTTCCTTCCTGCCTGCCTGCCTGCCTGCCTCCCTCCCTCCCTCCCTCCCTCCCTTCCTCTCTGTGTAGGGACCTGCAGCACAAACTCCCAATAAAGGTGAGGAACTGAAGAACAAACACATGGACTATGAGGGACAGTAGTACGTCTGCCTTGCCATGCTTACTTGTTCAAAAACCGATGACATTAAAAATAAAATTAAAAATGCTTACACTAGGGGGAAAAAAAGACTTAAACTGTACATTCCAGTAGGTGAATAGTCTCACATTTTGATTATAAATCATTGTCTATTATAATGCTATTTCATGAACAAAACCCTCCAATTAAACAACCCAAAGTCAGTTTCCGAAACATTCTGATGTTTCAGCATTTGGTTTTAAGATTTAGTGTGTAGATTATTCTGCTTTATTCAATTTATTCAACTCACTCAGACTCCTCAATTTTAGCCTGGTTTCTTAAGAAGGCAAACCTAATACAATTAGGACATCTGTCTTATAATTAATTCCTGGATGCACTGTTCTGTTTCAACTAAGTCTGACAAAGGAGAAGTGATTTCAAATGGATTTAAGTCCTAAATATTATGTGAAACTGGAGACTCAGCTGAAACAGGGATCCTATTAGGGCACCAACTGAAAGAAAGGCAGGAAAGTCAACTTACCTGTTGTACCCAAACAGACTGAATGGCAAATCAACACACAAATAGCTGTAAAAGAGCTAGAGCCGAGCAAAGAGGTAGATAGGATTTGGGAAGGGCAGGAGGCAATAGGGAGCATGCCCCACAATTTCACCACATACTGCAGGAGACAGCTGTCAAGGACATGAGGAGAAGTTAAGATGGTAAAAAGAATCATGGAAATAAAAACACTTTGCTGGTGGGGAACATTGCTCTTTATGAGTTCCACAACCCACAGAGAAACTTATCAAAATACGTCTTGATTCTAAATACCAGTGAGGGACTATTTTTGACATCAGCCATTGAGCTCATGCACAGTAAAAAGTCAGTAGGAAGCCTAGAGTTTCATTTTTTCAATGTTTGTGAATGTAGGTACAGGACATAGCACCACATCAGCTAAGTGCTATGTTACTATACTCCATTAGTAACAAAAGTATATTACTGTTCACATAAACAGCCAAATAAATATAGCTGAAAGCAAGGTCCTGCAAACTGACAGCACATTAACATACCAAGAACAAAATGGAGGTATGATTACTAAATGTCAACCCTCCCTGCATGGAAATGTCTTCAGAAAAAACCCACTAAGTTTTCAAACTTTTTTCTCCACCATGCATATAAAGAATATCACCAACTAAATGAAAAGAAAATAGCAGTTCCTTTGTTTAAACAGATTCTGAATGACCTGTGAAAGCACTGCTTAGGCAGCCTAAGGAAAGCTTCAGCTGTGTGCAAAACATGAGACAGTTGGAAAATGTTGTTTTGTGTGTTCCTCTACCCCTGCAACAACGCCAACTCTCCTAAGCAGTCACTGGTGATAACTGGCAAAAATTCTGCTAATGGACTGTTTTTGACAGTGTCAAAGCAAGGATCAGTCTGGCCTGCTAATGTTAGAACTGGGAGTGATGCCAGGACTTCGAGGAGCTGGCCACGGGCTCAGGCTACATTACATAACCTTCTAATTGGCAATGGACATGCAGGTGCAGGTATTTCCAAACCTGCTGGCTTTGTTTTGAACTCTTTGCACACATAAGAAAGGCTTGGCTGGCCTACCAGGGTGTATTATTTACTGTTATTTTTCCCTCCTACTTGCATTTTTTCAAAAGTACTTTTTCTCTGAAAGATGCTTAAGTGTTGACAATTTCTATCGTTGTATGCAATATTTCATATATTGATCAGAAATGGTTCAATTAATTATAAATGTACTTTTGAAACACATGGGCAACAAATGCCATGTCAGAATGACCACCAGCCCCCCATTTATTTCTGTAGGGTCCAAAATAAGGCTGTGATTCTTCAACATTTCCATGAGTAAAGGTACACGCATGCTTACCATACACCAAAGTATAGCAAAGGCAATGTTATACAAGCAATTCTTTCAGCAGCACTGCCACCATTTACAGGCAGGCACTGATTTGCTCATTCCCACTCCCTGCCATTCTCTCAGGGTGTTTCACCACAGCTGTTTGTGGCTACACAGAACCAGATAGGGAAACAGACCAGGTTAGTTACCTGACTACAAGAAAGCCAGGGAAGGGAGACAGAGGCTATTTTCCTTTTCTCAAATTAGGCCACCACACAGCTGCACAAACAGCTGCACCAGTACAACTGAGATGATGCAAGGAGACTGAAACGAATGGCTGTGCAAGAGAATTATTTAAAGTGGCACTGATAGCAAAAGCAAGACTTATCCCTCTATGGCTTCAGGCAAAGTGGCAAGGTATGGTTTCAAAGGATATGACATCCTGCTCCTATGGATTTGTGGGTCTCTTAGGCACCCTTGGAAATCACAACCTAGACATTCAAAACTAACAGTCTCTTGTTTCAGAGTACGGCGAACAGTTTACATTAGCTTTAACCTGTTCTTACTAAAACTGTAACCACTGCTTTTACCAAATCTTGGCTGCTTTGCCAATTAACAGTAAGTAAGCAGATCTGCAAACTGCAAAGAGGTCAGTTTCCACCATATTTTAATTGACGATATTAAGGAGTAAAAAAGAGGATCACTAACACATCCATCACCACTGCAAACTGGAACATCGTGTAGAGTTACTCAAGTTAGCTTCAAATGTGCTACATCAGCTGCTGTATAATAGTGGCAGACTCCACATGGACTAATTTAATTCGTTGTCTTGTTCCAGTAAGCTCTTTTTTAATGTTAATCCAATGTGATTCTACATTACACTACAACCTACAGACAGTGTAGTCCACTTCTTCCCATTCTATCCCTTATCAAATTACAAAAAACACTCCACTTGACTTTATCTGAGGGAAACTGGCAAAGGATTCTACTTACTTAGTAAAGAACAAAATTTCTTTGTCAGTCTATCAGTGAATCCATAAAAAGATAATACTTACACATACCCATGCATTCCAATACAGACCTTGACTCATGATCTACACTCTTGACTTAGAAGCAACTACACACTGGAATAAAAATTAACCCATGAAACTACTAGGAAGTGACACGATTAAAACAGTTAGAGGTAGATACATGCACTGAAGATGCAGATTTAATAGAGGCACCCATGCAGACACAATCTACCTACCTTTTTGGAAGGGTTAAGAATTGAGGGTGTACTATGACTTACTTTAGAAAATTTTCTCTGGAATTTGAAGCCTGAACTGAGAATAAATAACACATGCTAACTGTGTGTAAGGAGGTCTAAAATCACTTCCTTAAAAGAAGACAACTTTCATATTAAAATTTCATTTTCAATATGGCACTAAATAAAAGTTTCTGTATTTCAATTCTAATCTTCTTTGAGTACTAAACCCACTGTAACACAAATGCTAACCTGCCTACTACCCTGCCATCTTGCAGCAACAATTGTTAATTAGGAATTTTGGTCTGGGTGTTTCTGAAAACATCAGTGAATATCCTGCTGTTTAGATGAATAAGTAAAACCCAACCAAGTTATAATTATCTACAAAATTTGGAGGCAGTACACCAAAAAATGAAAAATGACAGATGTGCATGATTACTGCTGAGATTTTCGTTATTCTCTCCAAATTGCTGTGTAAACTCTGATTCAGTTTTTCCTATTATGGCACAATTTCAACTTCTGGCTGCTGAGGGAAGTCGTGTACTTAATTACCTTTTTGTGCCTTTCTAAGCAAAGAGTTTGGATATTAGGTTTGATGGCGGTGCACTTTCATCAATAAAATGTAAAGCGATTACCACGGAGAAATCAACACATTTAAAAGAACAGAAGTTCAGTACACTTTTAATTTTCAGCTCACTGGCTGAAAGACACTGTAAAGATAACACTTAACTAATGGAAGTCTTAAGAACATGAAATTGGTCCAATGATGTGAATAAAGAACTCTCTGTCTTCAAGGCCATGAATGCAAGCACAGATATAAGTACCTGCTACCGAATCTGTTTATACCCCTGGATAAGGAAATTGTATTTTCTAGCACTTGGATGAAAGAACTAATAATTGCTGGCATGGCTACTTGCATTTGTGTTATTACAGTAACTGTATTTGACTGTTCCGAAAACTGCAGACTTAAAATCAACAGAAGGTAAAATTTTAACAGTGCATTATTGTTCTGTAAAAGTGTATTACAACTCACTAATTCATCCAGAGCCACACTTACCAAAGCAACATTAGGTTTTATATACATTCAAACTTTCAAAAATCTCCTAAAGATCATTGTTTTGCTCCATCTTTTGATCATTAACAACTTTCACAACTTCCCATTTAGCAAGGAAAAATGCTCCAATTTTTAAAAATCAGTTTAAAAGCACTGAAATGGAACAACATGTAGAAAAAGCCCCACAATTTCACTCACATTTTCTCTTACTTCCATAATAATTACATTCCAGCTGCTCAGAGTTTTTATCCTAAACACATTTTCTATCCTAAATGCTGATAGAGTCACTGAAGAAATGAAATCAAGATTGGATATTTCAAAATTGAAAGTATACTTGAATAATGGTGTAAGTAGTTTAATCCTTACCTTTTCCAGATTCCAACAAGATAGAATAAATATGCTGACGAGCAGGGCGGTAGATAAGTGCCTGCCCAGGAATCTCTGTATCATAGTCATCTTCCAAGGAGTTGCTGCACTCAATCTCTCCATGACTCAGGATATTGAAGATACAATAATTTTCAGATTGGATATGCTGTTCTTTAGCTAACTGTTCAAAGAAGGAAGAAGGCATTATCTCCAAAATTAAGAAGAATCAAAAAGTAACAAAATGTATTCACTGTTTGAGGAAATAGATATTTCTCTATCAGTACAAATGGAGGGAATAGCCAGGGAGGGAAAAGTTCTTTTTCAAATAATACCAGTATAGTATATTTTCAGACATCCATCTTTTTGTGGACAAGAATCCCCAGGAAAACCATCATTGCCTTTCTCAGCCCCTCCTTTAATTCTTAAAACTTGAGAGCTTGAATAACAGTTTTCTAGAAAGCAATGATTCTTAAAATTATTTCTGAATTCCAGCATAGCTGCCCTCCTTCAGTCACCTGAAAATGTGTCTTCTTTCTTTAAACAGTAAGTGAAGGCATGACAAAACGAAAACTTTTAATGTTATTGCAAGATGAACTATATAAGACATCTGTATTTCTTTCCCAACCTGACTTGGTGTAGTTTACATTCTGGTAAAATTAGAATACTTAACTTCACCACACTTTTACTTTGCAATAGCTCTCCACCGTGAAAAGAAATGCCATTTACTCTAGTGAGGAAAACCAGGTCTGCAGGCATATTGCTGAAAAGCAGAATTAACAGCATCACCCAGGCTGTACATTAACCACGCACTGGATGCAGACACATCTGGTTACAACAGTTGGCTACAAGCAGCCTCAGCACCAGCAGGGTCTGCTGGTCTGGAACAGCCTAGGTGAGAAAGCAACAAAGATGCTCTCAGGCAGCACAGAATTCCAACCAGTAACACTAGCAATCTGGACTGGCCAACTGCACAGCCAGACAGACTTTCTACTTCACAACCCCAGACCAAAACTCTGGGGGTGTTCAAACAGCTGAGAGGAGTGAATACTTCCATGGGGTGCCACTAATAAATTCTCCAGGACCTGTGCCATATGGTGAGCAGGCACTGATGTTTCTCTGCTCTGCATTCCCTGCATGTGTCATGCTATCTGTACTGTTTGGGTTGTGCCATCCCACCACAGCTACCACAGATACTTTCACCAGGAGTTACTGGACCACTGGTCAGAAACAAATTCACCGTTTCTGCAGAACTTCAGAATCTGCAAACCTGGCAACTCAGCAGGTCAAAGCTGCAGTCATTCACTAGGTCACTGATCAAAACTAATCCTACAGAAATGTCATACTTTCTGTGTACAGTGCCAATCAACAGAGCACTTATACAATAAATTAAAGGTCTCCCTGCAAGAAATGCTTCAGTACTCCTAATATGTGTAAACAATGTAATCCTCCAAGTATAGTTTTGTATAAAATAAAAACAGAGCATCAAGTATTTCTTAAGCATGATTTTAATAAGCACTAAACTATTTCACAGAAACCAGCCACAGATATGAGATCACCAACAATGCCAGTTTATTGCAATTTGCCAATAATCTACACATCCTTATGTACTGAAAAAACTACACGCTGATTTCAAAAGTATTGCTGTATTCAATGTATCTTGAAAAATATTTCTGACTCATACCTACAATCAGCTAGAAAGTTATGCTCTTCTGAGAGAAACGGCAACATGAGGCTATGCCCTCGTGGTTGGAATTGAGCTTCGTGTGCCATTTATGTGCAGTTCAGACAATGTGCAAGGTAAGCAGAACTACATATGGGTTTCAAAATAGGAAGCAAAGCACACACATTATACATACAAATATCTGAACACTTGCTACAAAAACAAAAGAGAAGTTAAGATGTCTAACATTTTGGCTGTAATTTCCTTGGCCCAGGGACTGGCTTCATGTAGGATTCATGCAGCAACAGTGAGGCATTCTTCAATGGAATTTCTAAACATTATTATTTTATTAGAGCAGTAGCTCAGCATGGTGCTTCAGAACTTCAGCCCTTCAAATTAAAGACCAAGCCAAGAAATACTGACCACTTGTCATAAAGACCACATGGTATATTCTCTTAAGGAATAAGGATACTGCCACTATTGTCCTGGCCATAACCCAACCCAGATAATTGCATTCTGGCTATTTTTAACTTGCACTTCAAGTGGAAAGAGTATTTTTCAACACCTTATTATGATGTATGGATGCTGATTTTTTAAAATATCTTCTATTTAACCATAACAGTCAAAAGTGACATGTATTGCATCTATGCATGATTAATATAAAAGCCCAAATATACCTACAGTTTAGCTGAAATGAGTATTGCATAGGTTACAACGTAATTACAAAATGTTTTATAGTCTTTTTAGAAAGGAAAATGTAAATTATATTACTACTTTATAGCAATATGATGAAACAGAAATAGTTTTAAAGAAGATGCTCAAGATAAGCAAGAGAAAGAAAAAAATGTTCTGTGGTTGAAGTCTATAAGGACCTAATAAAATAAAGAGTAACAGATGGCTAATATAGGGTCTAAAATACACTTCCTTGTATAGATTTTTAAAAAAATCTCAATGTTATCTTAAGTGCCACGAATTTACAGAACTGTACTCCAGACTTACTACTATTCCATAAACTCTGATGCAAAGTAGCACATTTTCTATTAGCCAGGTATGCCACTCTAAGCTAATATATCCAATTTCCCAGAGTGACTCTATCTGACATACCATATCTCACTCCAACACCTGTGTACCCCTGTCCATGTGGGATGCCATAACTAAAACTTGCTACTACACCCCTGCCCTTTGGGAATTAATAAACAAATCCACTGAAGTGGCTTTTGGGTCATTCGGGGACAATGAAAACAAGGGCAATTTAACCCGAACCAAAAGTGACAAAATGCAGACTTACTGCATTTGACACTGCCCTGCATAACATCCTTGTCCCTTGAGAGGGATGGATTGCACAGATGGACCTCTCAGTGGATGAGCAACTGGCTGAATGGTTGCACCAAAAGAGTTGTGCAAGGGGAGGGCAGTGAGAATTGGTATCCTCAGGGGTTGGTACTGGGAGCAGCACTGTGTAACATCTTTGCCAGGAACATGCACAGTGGGACTGAGGGCTCCCTCAGCAAGTCTGCTGGTGACTCCAGGCTGTGCAGTGCCATTGACACAGAGGAGGGAAAGGATCCATCCAGAGGAATCTGGACAGGTTTGAGAGGTAGGGCCTGTGCAAACCACATCAATTTCAACAGGGCTGAGTACAAGATCCCACACTTGGGTCAGAGCAACCCTGACCACAAAAACAGGCTGGAGAATGGATTGAGAGCAGTGCTAAGAAGGGTTTTAGGGTGTTGCTGAATAAGCAGCTTGACCAGCAATGTGCGCTGATAGCCAACTGAACCCTGGGCTGCATCCAAAGCAGGGTGATCAGCAGGGCAAAGGAGGGGATTCTCCCTGTCCACTCTGCTCTGGTGATTCCCTACCTGGAGTGCTGTGTCCAGTTCTGATGTCCCCAGAACAGGAAGGACTTTGACCTGTTGGAGTCTGTCCAGAGGCTGCAAAGATGATCAGAGGGCTGGAGCACCTCTGCTATGAGGCTGAGAGAGCTGGGGTTGTATAACTGGAGAAGAGAAGGCTCTGGAGACACCTTAGAACAGCCTTCAAATACCTCAAAGGGGCTACAAAAGAGCTTGAGAGGGACAAGGGTGTGTAGTGACAGGATGAGGAGGAATGGATTTAAACTGACAGAAAGTAGGTTTAGATGAGACATTAGGAAGAAGCTCTTTGCTGTAAGGGTGGTGAGGCACTGGTCCAGGTTGACAAGAGAGAGGAGTTGGATCATCCCTGGAAGTATTCAAGGCCAGGTTGGATGGGGCTCTGAGTAACCTGGTCTAGTGGAAGTCTCCCTGCTCACGGCAGGGGTTTGGAACTAGGTGATCTTTAAAGGTCCCAACCCCAACCATTCTATGACTTTATGACATGATTCTGTAGGAGTTTCCATGTCTCCACCATGAGCTATTTCGACTTCTGCATTCTTAGCACAGCTGCCTTTGATACCTCCACTGCGAGGTACAGCCAAGCAGATCACTGACCAGCTTATGGCTGACCTGCAGGCTCTCAAAGTAAAAAATCAAGTCAATACGCAAATCATACAAACATGGGAATTCATATAATACATGGGAAGTACATTTCTGTGTCCAGCTGCTGGCCTATATAGGAGCTGCTCCCCATTATTTGGCCTACTTGACACTTCAAAAAGAGAGAAACTTCTTTTTATTAAATGTGCTGCATCTGTGCTCATATTAATGCATGCAATAGTCCTAACTGGGGCTCTACTTAATAGACAAAAGATTTTTGCACAAGCAAATTTAAATCAATAGGATTGATGTACTCATTACTAACTTCCACTAACTAGCCACGGCAATAAAGTTATAACTAAGCTTTAAAAAAAGTTACCTGAAAGATTTCTTTATCTTGACAGAGAGCTGATTGTTGTTGAAGTGATAACATTTGACAATTTGTTACATTGGGAGGAATCCATGGAGACTGCTGCCCAGGCAAAAGATAGGAGTTCACTCCTCTGCAAAGCAATGTCTTGTCTGATCCCAGAGGTAGAATCTCTTCCAAGTGTTTCAGGCTGCTGTACGAGCATGGAATTTTTGAGATGTAATTTGCTACAGATAGCAGTATGTTTGTTCTTCTGTTGTAGCTGCTATTCCTGTGGGGACTGGTGGTTAAACATTTGTGCCAAAAGCCTTCTAACATGCTTTCTGGAACGATATCGTTGCCAAGCAAGCATGCAAAGAGAGGAAGGTGGGTCAAACTAATACCCAGCACATGGCAAAGAACTTCTCGAGAGTACATAACAGTGACCAGTCTGTCCAAATGGAGGTTCTCAATGGAAAAGTAGGGACATGTATTATAGATGAGGTAGTCACTATCTTGCCCCAGAATTCCTATACAGTTGTGCTGCAAACCATATGCAGCCACCTCAAAGTCTGCTTCTTGCAATGTGCACACTGTTTTTTGACCGAGTGATTTCAGGGCATAACGTGTAAAAGTAGGCAGAGCTGAAGGAAGAACGAACATTTCCCTCCCTGGCTGTTTCCTGTGAGTCTTGATAAACCAAAATAATCTGGTTATTTCCTCAGTATTCTTCATCCTCCGTTTGATCCACTCATCTCTCTTTTTCTCTTCTACCACCCCGTCGAAGTAAAACACCAACTTGATACCAGCTACCGTAAAAGCATTGATAAAATCCTCTAAAATGGCAAGGTACTCCCGCCACTGGCCGCCACACACCCAGGACTCTGGTGTGTACCAGCGCCTGACGCAGCTCATGGCATCTACCACGATAACAGGTGGGGAATCAGGATGCTCAATGCGATGCTTTTCTGCCATTTCTCTCAGATCTACCGTTTGGCATGCATCAGGGCAAACTCTTGCCACAAAGCCCTGCAAGCCTTTAACACCCATGGCTGATCTCCGAAACTCACAGCAGTCTGAAAGAAGAAAAATAAAAACAACGTTCTAAGATGCAATACTGAGAAACAATGAAATTCTACAATAATAAAAAAAGCTGCTTGGAAACAGAACTGCTATTTTTCTGCTTTTGCTGAGAGGTCATTGCCGTGTCCTGGCTTTTAACAATTTGAAACAGTTTATTTCCCCTCAGCAAACTGAACGTAAGCATTCATTAGTTTTCCCTTCCACTTCTGTTTTCTGTATCAGTTAAAAATATAAATATCGAAAGATTCTCATAAATATGACCAAACAAAATTCACAGAATCATTGAATGAGTAAGGCTGGAAGGAACCACAAGGTACAACCACCCTGCTTCAGCAGGATCATCCCAGAGCACATGGTACAGGATTGTGTTTGGACGGTTCTTGAGTACACCCAGTGAGAGAGATTTCAGGTTAATAGCATATAGAAAAGTACACAATACTAGAAAAACACGGATAGGTTTTTTTTTTTTT
>JANPWX010000097.1:4115246-4162402 GCA_024734555.1 Trochalopteron elliotii | reverse complement strand
GGCGGGCGAGCGCGGTGCGGAGACACGCGGTTGGGAGCGAAAAAGCGCCATTTGGTTGGGAGCAGATGGCTGGCTGGGGGGCTGATCGCGTCTAAAGGCGTGTCATCCCCCTTCAGCGAGAATCCCTAAGGGCTCCCCTTGTCTTCGAAATCAATGAAAATTAAAGTGCAGAGAATGGATGAATAGTTAGACCTCGAGTCCCTCCTTTGTTCGCCTCAGCTACTGGTGGGCAGGAGTTAAACTACAACAGCCTCCTATAGAAACACTTAAGTTAAACAGTCTCCCCGTTAGTCCAGCATCTGAAAGAGAGAGGGAGAGGGGGGAAAAAAGCAGAAAAAGGAGCTTTCTGCTTGATTTCCCCAATACAGAATCGCGTGGCATAAATTAAGCCAGAGAAGAATGAGCGCCGTGGGCAGGATCCTGCCGGCTCTCACGGCGCCTTTCAGTCACGCTCAGCAGCGGTAATCGAGAAATCTGTGCCACGTCAATTTAACAAATACCCGGTACCGAAGGGGGGTTGTTAAGGATTTGGGGGCAAGTTTTTTCGGTTTAGTTTTCTTTTTTTTTTCGATCGCTAGGTTAAAGCCCTTGCGCGTGTAACTTTTTATTTCCAGTTTTTTAAGCAAGGGGATGCTAATGGACCAACTTTCTATCTCTCGTAGATTAAAAGATCCGCGTTGATATATCACTTCTCGCCTCCACCGACGGGCCACCACCCAAATTTCAAGACAAATATTGCCGTTCAACCCCGCCACCCCCCGCCCCCCGTGCCCCACTCGCTTAGTAAACCTCATACGAAGTGATGTTTCCCCCCTCTCTCTATTTTTTCCAGGGGATAACGCCGCAGCAAAGTTTGCGAAGCAGCGACGAGCCACTTGAAAGGATGTTGACGCTAGGTGGCAAAAGTAATGTGCAGTGAAAACCGGCGCTGCTGCGGGATGCGCCCCCCCGCTCCCCGCTGCCGAGGCTGGGCACGGCGGGGGCGGGCGGCCGGGCCTCCGGGGATCCGCCGCCCGCTCCGCTCCCTCCTGGGCCGTCTTCTCTACGTCCGCGCACGGTGCCTGCGGGATCGCTGCTCCCCTCTCTGCCCAAAGACCACTGCGGGGTAAAAAAAGAAAAAAAAAAAAAAAAAAAAAAAAAAAAAAAAAAAAAAAATCAGACCCAAACATTCCTGTACATTTTAAACTTTTGCTGATGCGTCGAGGGACGGGAGAGGAGGAGCACCTGGATGTGGATGGCTCGTTCGACTACAATTAGATGTAAAGGACACACGTTGAGGGGCAAAATATTGCAAAGATCTGTATGCTTGTATCAAGGGTTGGGGTAGGTGGCCTGCGTTTGGGGTAGGTGCCACAAACCCCTGGTAAATGAATGTGGGCAGCTACAGTCCTGGAACAGTCAAGAAGAGCTGGGCTGAATGAACTCATTAGTGATTTTCTTTTAATTGGTATTACTCAATGCTTTTACTTTAAGAAGTCTTTAAGATTTTTTTTTTCCTAGCGCATTGTAAGATAATTTGTGATCAAGACATCTGCTTCAATGGAAGTCACATTTTGCCATGCAAATGCACGTTTCAACCCAATAAAGTCGCCATAATAAGGCTTTTAGCACGGCATACCTACAGTGAGGTTATTGTAGCCAAATCCTCTCCTTTCGCACACAAGCTTAATCTGTGCTGAAATGATCTGTTACAATTAAAATGACATTTACAGAGACAGTTACACCTTGCATCCTAATGAATCCGCCTGCGCCTACCAAAGGTGTTTAAACAGAGGGCCTAAACAAAGTGGAAAACCCTGCTTCGAGTGACATGGCAGAGTCGCCCTCCAACTTTTATCCCCTGCTTCCATCCATCATTAAGAGCCTGCTCAAATGGTAATAGTCTCTATCCCTTTTTCACCGCACCAGTAAACTGCTTTCCATGTTTTAAAGATCAAAACAAAAGTTGTACTGTCTTATGGATACGTTAAAAAAAAATAAATAAAGGTGACGACTGGTGTAAATTTGGGCTAGTTTATTTTGTGCGAGTGTGTGTGTATGTGAGTGTGTATGTGTGTTGCGAAGGGGGGAAGTGCTGGAAGGGATTTCTTTAAAAAATGTGCGGACATTGTTGTAGAGGCAGTAGCGTGCGCCGAGGGGAGCTCTTTCTCTCCCTCGCATTGTGCAGGGAGCAGGTGCTGTCTACATTACCATACAGCTGAGAGCACAAAGAGCTAACTGATTCAGCCCTCACACAATAACAAACGGCCTTAATGACAGCCACGCGAACGACACACACCAAACTCACTTTTTACTAAGCTGAAGGACGAAAAAAGAGAGAGGGAGAGAGAGAGACGGAGAGAGAGGGAGAGGTTGCTGGTGATGATGATAATAATCATAGAGGGGTGCGGGACCCGGGCGCAGCGAGTGGCTCTCTCCGGCAGCGGTGGTGGCGGGGACGGGACCCGCGGACCCCGCAAACGGGTCCCCTCCACGAGTCCTCGCCGCGAACCTGCCTGCGTCCTCCCTCGCCGCCGGACCCCCGGGGATCCCCCGTGCCTCCGCCGGCGGGATGCGTGCCGTGAGCGGAGCCAAGGGAAGAGCGAGCCCCGGGTCACTTCGTCCACCTTCGGTGTCCCCCTCCCCAATTCCCCCGGTTATGCCAGGGTAAATGCGCTGTGAATGCATTTCGTGGGATGGGACTCCCCTCGTTGTGGCTCGCTGGCTCCCACCTCCCTCGTCCCTTTAACGCCGGAGATGCCCCGTGGAGTAGTCACGATCACCGAGTCACATTTTGGGGTCACGGCGGCTGCTCTGCACGTTCCAAGAAGCAATTACAGCCCGCCGTCCCCGGGGCTGCTCTCTGGCCGGAGCTTGTTGCACTGCCTCTCCCCGGTGCAGAGGGGGTGTTACCCTCTCCCGGGAGCAGAAGGGGGATTCTTGCGGTTACCAAATTTGCAGGAATGTAAATGAACACGTTTTGTGAGCGCGAAGGGGAGGGGGAGGAGGGTTGCACATTTTACAGCTCACTGACCATTTGGCGATCCATTGAGAGGAGGGTTTGGAAAAGTGGCTCCTTTGTGACAGCTCTAGCCAGATTGGGGGGCTGCTCATTTGCATCTCATTAGGCATGCAGTCGGCCGGCGGGATATAAGGGCGGCAGGCGCCCAAGGAGAGGCAGATCCTTAGCGCTTCACCCTCGGAGAGAGCCGAGCCGAGCCGAGCCGCGGCACGGAGCGGAGCGGAGCAGGCACCCCCTCCCCCGTAGGAGCACACCCGGACACGCTCTGTTCGCTGCTGTTGAGACACGAGCTTATTTTTGTTGGCTGGGATTCCTCTAAAAACAAAAGTAAACCCACAACAAGGAAAGAGAGCTTCGCTTCCTCTGAAAAAAAAAAGAAAAAAAAAAAAAAAAAAGAAAAAAGGGGATCAAGGCTCCGACGTGACCTGTCCGCCACCACCGCTGCTGTTTGACACCCACCAGCCCCGACGTGCGCAGGGCGAGCGCAGCCGCGCAGAGCCGCTCCCGAATCGCACCGCCCCGGGAATTATCGCCGCTGCCTCCGCCGCTGCCTCTGCAGGGATTTCCACATCGCCAATTTTTAATCATTCTTGGGAAGCCTTTTCTCTGCCTCTGTTGGGAATTAAGTTGCTTTTTATTTTATTATTTTTATTTTTTCTTCCTGGGAGCATCGTGGATTGCGAAAGAAAAAGAGTTTAACAGATAGATCTTAACTTTTTTTTTTTCCCGTCCTTTTTTCCTCTCTTTTTCTTTTGCCATCCGAAAGAGCTGTCAGTTGCCGACAGGCTACATCTAGAGGTATCGACAAAAGGGAAAAAAAGTCAGAGACACTCCTGAAAGAAGGAGACCGTGACACTAACTCTTCCAGCTCTGCTGGGACGAGCGGCTTTGGCCGCTGTGTTTTTTCCCTTTACCCCGAGAGACACTTTCCCCTTTTTCCTCTGACGAGAAGATAAGGGGGAGGAAAGCGAGGGCACCAGAGCTGCACCTCCAAAATGGGAGGTCGGTTCCTGCTGACGCTCGCCGTCCTCTCGGTGCTGCTGAGCCGCTGTCAGGTAAGTGCCCGCGGGGTGGGGGACAGGAATGCCTGCACCGGGGGGTTCCTGCACCGAGGAGTCCCGCGGGGGGATGCCGGGGACTGTCGCTGCCTGTTGCAGCCGTGAGGAGCGGGGAGGGGGTGCCAGTGGGGTCGGGGTCGGGCTGGGGAGCGGGCTGCTCGGTGGCTGACGGCCGCTGTCCCCGCCCTCGCAGGTCGGCTCCTCCGGGGTCTTCGAGCTGAAGCTGCAGGAGTTTGTCAATAAGAAGGGACTGCTCAGCAACCGCAACTGCTGCCGCGGGGGCGGCCCCGGCGCCGGCGGGCTCCAGCAGTGCGACTGCAAGACCTTCTTCCGCGTCTGCCTCAAGCACTACCAGGCCAGCGTGTCCCCCGAGCCACCCTGCACCTACGGCAGCGCCATCACCCCCGTCCTCGGCGCCAACTCCTTCAGCGTCCCCGACGGCGCGGGCGGCTCTGACCCCGCCTTCAGCAATCCCATCCGCTTCCCCTTTGGCTTCACCTGGCCCGTAAGTGAGGGGCGATGCTGGAAGGGGCGGCACATACCCATCCCGACCCACCCCGTGCCATTCTAAGAGGCCACCAATCCCCTTGAAGTGTCAAGATGGGAGAGGGACAACTACTGATAGTTCCTGGGGACTGGTGGCACTGCCTCTTGGGCCTACCTGCTCTCATGCCCTCCTGGTGGGTTGTCTCTGCTCCTTCCTTCCACAGGGCACCTTCTCGCTCATCATTGAAGCTCTGCATACGGACTCACCTGATGACCTCACCACTGGTAAGTGTCCTGAAACACACTTTTCCCCGTAATAATCCCAGCCCTGCAGGCCTATTTGGCCCCTTTCTCTGCAGTGTGTAGCACATTCTCCTCTACAGTAGACCTGTGGCAAAAGAGGCCAACCTGTTGGCATGCAGCCATGTCATCGTGTCTCTGCAGTTCCCCTCCCACCAGAGGCCCCCCTATGCCCTGCCTGCTTTGGGCTCTACCCACTCTCCTCTCCCCTTTCCCACAGAAAACCCTGAGCGCCTCATCAGCCGCCTGGCCACCCAGAGACACCTGGCAGTGGGTGAGGAGTGGTCCCAGGACCTGCACAGCAGCGGCCGCACTGACCTCAAGTACTCCTATCGCTTCGTGTGCGACGAGCACTACTACGGGGAGGGCTGCTCTGTCTTCTGCCGCCCCCGGGACGACGCCTTCGGCCACTTCACCTGTGGAGAGCGTGGCGAGAAAGTCTGCAACCCGGGCTGGAAAGGCCAGTACTGCACAGAGCGTGAGTATCCACCTCCTTGTCTCCTTGGGTGCCCCTTGCAGCAGTGTCTCCTGAGCTCTTGGGGTTGGCAGAGGGGTGTTTCTCTGACATCAGGCCCCATAGGGAGGGAGAACCAAGCAATGGTGGGTGGATGCCTGGTTCTGTGCCCAAGCCTTACCAATGTGAGGGATGGGAGATCCTTAGTGTTGCCACAGGAAGTTAATGCAGACCGCCCCCTCTCAAGCCAACAAAATGTCAATGCCAATGCTACACTCCTGCTCATTTGCTGTAGACAATTTAATCTGGCAGCAAAATGTTCAGCAGTTGCTTGAGAATTTATTAAAATATATCAGGACTACTTTTTACACCTATCTACCCTCCAACCACACAACTTTGATATCATCACCTACAGGGTGCATAGCTTCAGGGGAGGGAGCTAGGCTTTGGCAACATTCATGTGGCTTATGAGTAGGCTTGCTATGGTCTGATCCTCTGCAACCTTGAATTAAGAAAAATATCTTTTCTTAAGATACTCAGGGAGTCCTCTGTGGCTTCTAGACTCATTTGGGACACTCATATGCTGCCACTAACAAAAATTGCTGCACATGGGGCCACAAGAACATTCAGCTTTTTCCTCACCTCTCTTCTGTGCCATTGCCATGAAAATTGATACCAAAAAAGTAGTGAAGGACATGAAAAATACCCCAGAGCTTGAAGTTTTTGAGGAATGTGGTGTGTTGATAGAGCAGGAAAAGCTGGGACAGTAAGCAGATCACAGACAGGATAGTCCAGGATGTCAGATACTTTCCGGTTGTACGAGATTCCGCCCTTTGTAGATCCATAGTGGTGTACACCCAAACGTGCACACAGAGCCCCTGCTGCAGTGTGTGATGGCATTCTCTGTTTGTGTGTATACACGGATCTGAAATATGCTGGCAGATGACGTACTGGGCCAGTGCTCCTCTGCAGTCATCAAAAGGCCAGGCAGGCAGGAAGAAAACAGTTCCAGGCTGTAAAGCAGCCTTTCAGCTTTCTTCTTGTTGTGTTTTTGTTTCTCTTTAAACCCACCTACACTGTGGTCTCAGCTGAGCTGCTATCAAACCGTTCCTGATTGATTATTCACACTGTTAGTGACTGCAAGGATGCTTTTAGCAGTTCATGGTACAATGTTGCACAATAAACAGCAGGCAAAGGGGCTTGCCTTTTCTTTGATAGCGTTTTAGAAAGAGCTACAACCTTTCCTTGTGATCAAAAGTGCCTAGCCCAGTTGTGTCAAGGGGTGGGGAAAAAGGAAGCATTTTGATAATGAGCTCTTTTGGGGCCGTCAGCACTTTTGAATGCCTGCACATCTCTGCTATTCCCACAGCGAAGCAGAAGGCTGTCCATCTTTCTTGACTCATTACGTACGTTCTTTGCTGTGTTTTCCCTCTCAGAAAAACCCAGCTTATAACACTGACACAAACCTACTGGGCAAGGGAGATGTGTTTATGTGTGCATGCAAAAAGAATGTTTTGCCGTTAGTGAGTGGAGCTGCCAGTTGCAGATTGCTTCCCGTTGCCTTGCCCCCAGCTCCATTCTTTCCAACTTGGAGGCGATCTGATTATCAGCACTGATTCTTTCTTTCTTTTTCTTCCCCCCTCCTTCCCCTCTCATGCCATTGTCTCCGGCCGGCTTTGTTGAATTAAAACTTTGCAGTGCCTGCTTAATGAGTTCCATAACCAGGCGAAGTAACGAGCAGAAGTCCCTTTTTTCCCTTCTCTCATCCTCCCTCCCGCTGGCCCGCTTACCTCTTTTACCAGGGCTGCACCCACACGCCCGCCCCTTTTCGGAGCAGGGCGGAGGGGGGAAGGAGGGAGGAAGAACTTTAGACTTATTTATTTGAATAAGAAAAAAAAAAAGTTTTTTTGCAGCGAAATCACGCGCGTGCCATAGATTAGCTGTGGGCAGGGATAGGCTGCCCGGTCGCCGGCCGCCGGCCCCATTGGCTCCGGGGCCGGGGTATTGTTGCAGTGGGGCAGCTGCTGGGAGAGAATAGACAATAGAGCAGCTGTCTTGCACTGGCACCCTGCACACCAGCTGTCCACTCTTATCTGCACACACACTTTCGGGGGATATTAAGAGGTGGAGCTGTGTGCATAGAATTGGAAAAAAGGACTTCTGACCCTCACTGGGAAGGGAAAGGGGGGGTGAGGGGCTGTGGCGAAGGGAGCAATTGTGAGCCCTCTTTTGTTTGTGTGCAACTGTATTAAGAAGAATGCTCATCCCTGGTGATAAGTAAAGTGCCCAGTTATGGGGCAAGATCAATACTCCTGCAGACTCCAGAGATTAATTCAGCTGTGTTTAACTGCCCCAGCCTAGTAAAAGGGACTCACTCCCCACCCGCAAGGTGCTTTCAGACTCAGACTTGTAAAAGAGAGTTGTTTTGGCACCAGTGCTGATGTCTTTCCCTGCTTGGTTTGTTTACAGCGATTTGTTTGCCTGGATGTGACGAGCAACACGGCTTTTGCGACAAGCCTGGGGAATGCAAGTAAGTTTTCCACTCCCTTCCTGCTTCCTTCTTTGTCTTTCAGTGTCAATGCTCTAGTGTTAAATAAGCCATTGGACATTTGAAGGGTTGGTTTAAAGGCCTTTCTTCATGTTAGATGGAAATTTGAGATATCTGGTTAATGCCAGATCAAAGGATTATTCCATAAGTCAGACATCAGTGCCATTAATATTATCCTAATAACAGGTTTACAGAGCTGTGTGTAGGTTTGGCTCTTCATTATTAGAGTAAATAAATTAACTATCTGGAACCATAGGTCTGTCTAAGGAAGTGGAAGAAATAGCTAGGTCTGATAAAAGCTAATGCTACAGTTGGACTTGGTGACTTTCTCACATGAAGGATCACTGAGGACTTTTAGGAAGCTTGATTGCTGGCATCAGTGTGCTTGCAGTGTTTGTGATAGGGTTTTTAACTGTGAGAAGCCTAAATCTGATGAGACTTTGTTGTCATCTTTTTTTTTCAGATGCAGGGTGGGCTGGCAGGGGCGATATTGTGATGAGTGCATCCGATACCCAGGCTGCCTCCATGGTACCTGTCAGCAGCCGTGGCAGTGCAACTGCCAAGAAGGCTGGGGTGGCCTTTTCTGCAACCAGGGTGAGTTCTCAGTCCTTGCCTGAGCATCTGTTTTAAAAAGCAGAAAGCAGGCAACTATTTTCAGCTCACGCACCTTCTGCTAGCCTTGCAAAGTAGCAAGCATCTTGGCTGCTCTCTTAAAAAAAGAAAATGTATCTTTTACAGACCTGAACTACTGCACCCACCACAAGCCCTGCAAGAATGGTGCCACGTGCACCAATACTGGTCAGGGGAGCTACACTTGTTCCTGCCGACCTGGGTATACAGGCTCCAACTGTGAGATTGAAATCAACGAATGTGACGCCAACCCTTGCAAGAATGGTGGAAGCTGCACTGTAAGTTCGAGTTGTTTGTGCCACCTGAAACTCCAAGGGAGGAGTTAATGTCAGTTTTACTAATTTTCAAAATCCCTTTTTGGATTTCTGAGCAAGTTCGGACAAATGTTCTGATCGTTTCTCGCTTCTTCCCCCCAGGATCTCGAGAACAGCTATTCCTGTACCTGCCCCCCCGGGTTCTACGGGAAGAACTGTGAGCTGAGTGCCATGACTTGTGCTGACGGACCGTGCTTCAACGGTGGGCGCTGCACGGACAACCCTGACGGGGGCTACAGCTGCCGCTGCCCGCTGGGTTATTCTGGGTTCAACTGTGAAAAGAAAATCGATTACTGCAGTTCCAGTCCTTGTGCTAATGGTAAGGCCAAACACGATACAGTGGTCTTCTGGATTGAGACCACAGACTAAACTTTGGCTTCTGTTGTAGAGTTCATAATAAGATTGATCTGATCAATCATAGAATCATGGAATGATCTGGTTTGGAAGGGACCTTAAAAGGTTATCTAGTTCCAAGCCCCTGCCATGGGCAAGAACACCTTTCACTAGACCAGGCTGTTCAAAGCCCCATCCAACCTGGCCTTGAACACTGCCAGGGATGGAACATCCGTCACTTCTCTGGGCAACTTGTTCCCTCACAGTAAAGAATTTTTTCATAGTATCTTATCTAAACATACTCTCTTTCAGTTTAAAGCCATTCTGCTTTGCCCTGTCACTACATCCTCCTGTAGAAAAGTCCTTGTCATGTCAATAGTTGAATTGGTGGAGGAGCATCTGTACTAAGAAAGCAATGGCATGGCTTGGGCCATTGCTGCAGATTGTATTTTCTGATGGGGCAGCTGTGGCCAAGTAACTTGGTCTGAAGCTTCATGCATGAAAATGTGGAAGATTATACTTTCAAATCCTTTACAAAGAGTCTTAGAGATCTGTGGATGCAAATACCACATGAGTGCTAAACATTATTACTTGTAATCTGGCAACAGTAATTTTCCTGTTTTGATTAAACTAGTGAAGACTTTCGGTACTGTAGTCCTTCTTATTCATTGCCACACAAACTCTGTAACATGAGATGGGATGTTAACCTGACCTGGACTAGTGTTCTGGTTTGAGCTGAGTGAAATGTCAAAAAAGGAATAGGATTGAGAATGAAAAATAAATCTGCTTAACAAAAATCTTTCTTAAAAAGATGTGCTTTTTATGTTGGATTAGACTTGGCAAAGGTTGAGCTAACCTCTTGAAAAGAAAGCTTTCCTCAGCTGCTGGTTGTGCCTTTTGCCCTGAGAGCAGTGAGTTGGGGGCTGTTGTGTCCGGCTTCCCACCACTCAGCTCATCTCCCTTCCTGTCCTGCAGGGGCCCAGTGTGTGGATCTGGGGAACTCCTATATCTGCCAGTGCCAGGCTGGCTTCACTGGGAGACACTGTGATGACAACGTGGATGACTGCGCCTCCTTCCCCTGTGTCAATGGAGGGACCTGCCAGGATGGCATCAATGACTATTCCTGCACCTGCCCGCCAGGATACAACGGGAAGAACTGCAGCACCCCGGTGAGCAGATGCGAGCACAACCCGTGCCACAATGGGGCCACCTGCCACGAAAGAAACAACCGCTATGTCTGCGAGTGTGCCCGCGGCTACGGCGGCCTCAACTGCCAGTTCCTGCTCCCTGAGCCGCCACAGGGACCCGTCATCGTCGACTTCACTGAAAAGTACACGGAAGGCCAGAACTCCCAGTTCCCCTGGATCGCTGTCTGCGCTGGGATTATTCTGGTCCTCATGCTGCTGCTGGGCTGTGCTGCTGTGGTTGTCTGCGTCAGGCTCAGAGTCCAGAAGAGGCACCACCAGCCTGATGCCTGCAGGAGCGAGACCGAGACAATGAATAACCTGGCAAACTGCCAGCGTGAGAAGGACATTTCCATAAGTGTCATTGGTGCCACTCAGATTAAAAACACAAATAAGAAAGTAGACTTTCACAGCGATAACTCTGATAAAAATGGCTACAAAGTCAGATACCCATCAGTGGATTACAATTTGGTGCATGAACTCAAGAATGAGGACTCTGTTAAGGAGGAGCACAGCAAATGTGAAGCCAAGTGTGAAACGTATGATTCAGAGGCAGAGGAGAAAAGTGCAGTACAACTAAAGAGGTATCTCACATCTGAGGGCAGGGGGCAGCTTGGCTTTGAAGGGGGAGTGTATATCTCATAGGTAGCATTAAGCAACAGCCATCTGACCTGTTCTTTCTCTTTTTGCCTTCAATAGTGATACTTCTGAAAGAAAGCGACCAGATTCAGTATATTCCACTTCAAAGGACACAAAGTACCAGTCGGTGTATGTCATATCAGAAGAGAAAGACGAGTGCATCATAGCAACTGAGGTTAGTAGAGTTGGAACAGCAAATTCTTGGTCCACACCTCCCATCCAATACACGCCTTTCCATAATGCCACAGTGGTTTGTACCTTTTGAAATCCAGCCAGCTGGAGTTTGTGATGCTGTGGATGTTGTAAAGACAAGCTCAGTGACTTGCTGCTGTGGATGTTGTGGGTTTGACAAGTTTTGTAGACTAGGGTACAATGGTAATATAGTTGAGGTGTGCTGACCCAACCCTTGGTGCGCTTCTTGCAAAGTCCTGACCCTCTGCAGCCCTACAGCCTTATTCATATGTTTCATTAACCTCTCCTGATCTCTGCTTATGTTTTCTCTTTCCAGGTGTAAACCAGAGGTGATATGGCAAGGTGGTTGTCAAGAACAATTTCAGAGGAGACGTGCCCCGATGAATGCTGCTGAAAGAGGAATGGGAGATAGATTCCTTCACTGACTGCTGCTGAGAAACTAAATTCAGGCTTGAGCTGGTTCTCTACTGAAGTTAGCAAAGTGACTGCAAAATAAAGAAACAAGATGGACACCAGGCAAGGGTCTGTGTTCAAGGATTACTGTTGCACTGCCTTTTATGAATTTTATCATTGCACTATGGTCAGTTGCTTTTCTATATATATTTAAATGAATGGACTTAATTACTACATAAGAAGCATGCACTGCCTGAAGTGTATATTTTGGATTATTATGAGCCAGTCTTTTCTTGAATTAGAGACACAAACACTGCCTTTATTGTCTTTTTTGATACTAAAATGTGTTTTTACTAGGTGAGAAAAAGTGTGTTATTTTTTTGAATCTGTAAAAATATTTTCATGATAATTGTAAAGCTTGAGTATTTTGTGATGTTCATTTTTTTATAATTTAAATTTTTTGGTAAATATGTACAAAGGCACTTCGGGTCTATGTGACTATATTTTTTTGTATATAAATGTATTTATGGAATATTGTGCAAATGTTATTTGATTTTTTTTTACCGTTTTGTTAATGAAGAAATTCATTTTTAAAATATTTTTCCAAAATAAATATTATTAATGATAACCAGAGTGCTATGCTTATTCCATATCCAACTGAACTTTGCAACCAGGCATCTGACAGGCCTCTGTGGACTCATGTGGGCATTGAGTAGGACTGAGACTTATTACAAGACTGGGGAACAACTGGAATACACAACATAACATCTTTCCCCTCCTAACCTTCTGACCTGTTGACCCCGTTGTTGTGCTCATTCTTACCCCAAAGGCAAAGGGCAAAACCTTGAGTAATATTTTGCCCAGTCATGTTGGGCTGTGTGTTTATATAAACACATATGGAGTAATTTCCTGAGGAAGAGCAAGAGCTGAGTGCACTCCTTTGCAATCCAGACATGGGGCTTGTCATGACTCAACTCCTCATTTTTTGCAAGCTCAAACACTTGCCTGGAGTCCAGGGGAGTTTGGGACACACGAGTGAGGGAGGACCCCTAGCTCAGATCCTTGAAGTGCTTCCATTGACTGTGAGCTCCCCCAGACTTTCTTCTCCAGGAAATGCTAGCAGTGAACAGTGTGGACTGGTGGCCACAACTCCCCTGACTACAACACCTCTGAAGTACCAGTTGTGTCTTTGGTTTCTGCTCTGTCCCTGGCTTCTGCTGCCTTCATAGTGGGACAGATTCCATCCCCTAGCTTGCCTCTAAATGCTCAGGCATTTTCCCCAATTTAGTTTGCTCTAATGAGCTTGCCTTCACGGTGTGCTGCGTGTTAATCAGCAGAGACCCTTCAGAAACAGGCAAAGGGTTCTTCTATTTCAGGAAAATAAAGAAAATCTAAGGAATAATCTAATTTTTACTCCATTAGAACCAAACCTCAATCATTGTGGGCTACCTTCTGCAGCTTTGCAAAGATGGTGAAAATCCTCTGTTCCAATTCAGTTCAGGGGAGGGGGATGATATCTTAAACAAAAAGAGTGGGATAACAGATACAATCAAGCAATTATTGCAGCTGGTGATCCTTATGTATTCCCTTTATTTTAGCGTGCATAAGTACATGGACCACTGGAACTCCACTCTTGTGTGAGGTCTGTGTAAAACACACACTGACTGCAGAGGCTTGTCTGTTCATAAGCTTAGCTTTTTGCTAAGTGAAACCTTAGACAAGGCATACAGGCTCACTTCTCACAAAGGGTCCTGACATGGTTATCGTCCTCATCTATCCCAAAGTGTCCTTTTAAGGAAAGTTTTTGTAAGGAGAGTGATGAGAGTTATTGAAAACCAGCCTGCCAGTAATGGTCTGAACAGCAGTTTCAATTTGAGCAGTGACATAACAACTTGCCAATAATCAGTCAATGCATCATATATTAAATGTGGCATGATGGTGTGTATGGCAGCAGGTGCTCAGTGCAACATAATCTCACAGATTGGACAGAAAAGCGAGTCTTGGAATGTGTTGTTGCTATCTTTGTTGCTCATTTGTCTTTCAACCTTGGCCAAAGCATTTTATTTCTCTGTATTTCCTCTTCTTCCCAAGCTTTATGGAGCAGGCTCGTCTCTTATGAGGTATTGCACTTTACAGTCAGTACCACAGTCTTGGCTAAGCCTTCTTAATGTTGCTTCTGTAGAAATAGCAGTAACAAAAGGAAGGCCATCAGTGGTTGAGTACCTCTGTAACATCAGGTCTTTGGTGCTACAGCAAGATCTACTTTAGTTTACTGTCAGGTAAAGGTCTGGAAAAGCACAAAACTCTTTGCTCTTGTGAAAATGCACAGCACTGGCATCTACCTATCTTTGCTTAAAAATAAAGCAGCTTTGAAAAGATAAGTTTGCACAAGTGTGCTAATTATCAGCAGTGCTGAGTTTGGTGAGTGACAGAAAACCATAGGCAAAGGGAAGGGCATGGTCCTGTCCTTCTGAAACACCTCCTGAAATGATGGCTACACAAATCAGCCCAGTGGCTTCTTCTAATTCTGTCTTGAGCAGGGTTCGGGCTACAGTCACACACAGGATTTATTTCTTCTACGGGATTACCAGTTCCCTCAGTCCTGAGTATGTGTGTATACAGTGACTCTCAGTGACCAGAGTGGGCTGAGGTGTGCAGTGTGGGAGCACTGGTTCCGTTCTCCTCACCCGGAGTACTTGGGCCTTACTGGGATAAAAAACTGGATGATCTGGGCAGGGGGTGGAAGTGGAACATGTTTTGCTTGAGACAGAGGATGGCAGATGCAGGGTGGAGCCATGTGTGCAGGTGGTGCACACTGTGGCCAAGGGGCAGTGACAAGGCTGAGCTCACCCCAGGATGGGAGCTCTGCTGCCAAAGAACGGCAGGAACCTCCTGGTCAGCAGGGTCTCTGAAAGGCCTCCTCATTCTAAAATGAGAGGAGAGCCTGCCTGGGGAGTCTATTTAGCTGGGACAGCTGAGAATTCAGGGCCCAATCCAAAGCCCATTAAATTAATGGAAAGGTTCCAGCAAACTGCAGGGACACATGGCACGGTGCCCCTCCTGACACAGCACATCTCCATCTCTCCCCAGGGAAGCTGCCCACACTGATGCAGCGCGTGGCCCTCCAGGTGGTGGATATGAAAGCCTGTGGCTGGCCTAGCCAGGTCTGTGCTCTCATCCCCCAGAGCCAGGACTTTGGGGGCCTGGGGTCCCTCCTCAGGCTGCACTGTGGTACTGTTAATTCACGTGCAAACCTTGACCTGCAGCGTCTCCTTCTCTCCATCCTGCAGCAGCCAGGGAGGACTTGGCCTCCTTGTTTGGGGCCAGTTCTCAACAGGGTGGCCAGAGAGGGCAACCCTCAGCCCACACCTCTGCCAGCCTGTGGCAAGTGGCATTTGCATTGCTGGCACAGACACAACATGTCAAGAAATTAGAAGCACTGAAGAAACAGGAGAGATTAGCTGCTGGGAGGTATTAGCTGCCCTGGTGGTGGACAGAGATTTCTTGAGTGTCACATCTTTCAATACATAGAAAACTTTAGGTTCAGACAGCAGTCTTAGGTTTAATTGCAAGACACAGCTTTATAAACTGATTTAAATTTATATTTGTGCTTACTTTGTACACAGTGCAGGACAGTTTGTGTGTCAGGAAACTTGGGTGCTCTTCCTGGCTCCACCACAGACCTGATGTGTAACCTTGGGAGAGGAAGGATGGTCTTGTGGTCAAGGCACTGCAGAGGGACTCAGCAGGGCCCCCTTCTATTTCCAGCACTCCCTCCAGACTTCCTGTGCAACCTTGGACCTGTGTCACTTAATCTTTCCAGGACCTTAGGAAAATGGGGGCCTCCTGGTTGCTCTAATAGGGAGGTCATTTGTGCTTGTGAGAGGATACCGTGGTGGTGGGGAATGTTAAAACACCCTTCGAGGCAAGTAAGGCTATTTCCTATTTCTGCACATCAGACTGTTTGTCTGGGAGGTGGTGAGCTATTTTTGCAAAGCGTTTTCAGATGCTTGCATGGAATAGAGACCCCTCTCACAATTGAAACATCCATCATCTCAGAGAGGATATGCAAACCCTGCACTGGCAGCGAGGAGACAAACTGGAAGGGGGAGGGGGGAAGCTGTGGTGGTATGTGTGTGCACAGTGTGTGCAGGGGGAATGTGATACAGCTGTGTGTTCATGGCCCAGAAAGGGTATCACGCACCACAGTGTTGACATGGATGGCCACAGTGCCATCAGCCTCCTCTTGCAGGTCAGCATCTGCAATCAAGGTCTGTAGTTGTCTCTGCTGCGGTAGGTTCTCTTACAGCAGAACAATTTTGCAGGTAGAGATACAGATTAAACTCAGCTTGGAACTATGAGGGCCAAGGAGAAAAGCTGCAGAAATGATACAAATGGGAATTTTTTACTGACAGACCCTGGGAAACTTCCCTATTGGAACAGCCTAACATCCAAAGTCATGTGCTCCAAATAAAATTACCTGAGAACTATTCCTAGGTCAAATCCCAACCTGAGAAGCAGTCTCTTCTGACACCTGACATCTACTTGTGTCAGAAGAATGAGAAGCCTCTCTATTCCCTTCCCTCCTTGGGAGGTACATTTTTCACATGGCTGTTAAGACCTGGCTTTCTGCCTTTGTCTGTGTTACCTGCTATGCAAATCAGAGACATCAAGAGCCTGGCCAGAAAAGACCCAACACGTATTGTGAGGCAGATCTTGAGATGAAACCTGGAGCCTATGTTGTGACAACAGAACAGCTGCTCCTGCTGCTCTGGGTGAAGCAGAGGTGGATGACAGACCCACTGCCATGTGGGGGGTTGCTGTCTAGTCAGTGGGGCAGGGCAGCATGGGAGGTGGGGCTGGAGGTCACTACATCCTTGTGACAGGTCGGCTTTTTTTCTTAGGAAGAACCATCCTTAATCTTTTCTCCTGGTGCTGCAGCCTCATCTCCTGCACCAATAAATTCAGCATTACTGGGGCTGCTCTCTGGCCCTGTAGCCAGTCAGTATGGATCAGTCTGCACCCATAGTGTTAAACTCCCTTACTCCACCAAATCAACTGCTTACATCCACCCTGCTGGTGAAGGACAGCTCCTGTTTTGTGCCAAGGAACAGCCTGATAACTGTGGGGCAAAAAGCTTGGCAGGGACCACAATAGCAATGCAACCCTACAAATGATTGCATTTTAGAGACCAGAAGCTGCTTAGTTTTCCAGGACAGGTGTATCCAGAGTATCTTAGTGACATGTTCAGGAATGCCTTACTCTTTGGCACAGATGAGGAATGGTGCATGTCAGCTGTGGGAGTAACTCTGAGGGTCAGTGCAGATCCATTTCACCTGCTAGGGCAACTATATAGACTGGCATTGCTTACTTTTAAGCCTGCCTTATGCATGTGTTACATATGAGGGCAATTTTTTTTCATGGTATAAAATGATACCATCTGAAGAGCCAGTGTGGATGAAGCTATATTGGAAAAGTCACGTACATCAGTGCAGATACCTACCCTTGTTTATTTATCTAAAATGTGCCAGTAAAGGCAAGTTTGTACCATTGTGTCCTCCAGAGCATGGCTGTGCAGCTATAAAGAAGCAAGTATCATTCAAAAAATATATGGCTGTTGGGACAAGGTTTGAGTGCTTACAGGAAGTTAGTGCATCTTCACATGGTAATTTCCCAGGGTGCTGGAGGCTGAGCAGGAGAAAGGATCAGAACTGGGCTGACCTGTGTTCTTTTTCATAACATGAAACTGGAACTTTGTGAGGACAGCACTTTTCTGTGAGAAAGAACACAGCAGATAGACAAATCTGACCAGCCTTTATTGCAGCAAGGATGTGCTGCAGAGCCATTTCTGCTCCCACCGTTGCCAAGACATTCATGCTGGAGGCAGCTGATGGTCATTTCTAATCGGAACTTTTACCTACCAGAAAACCGTGTTTTTCCATAACACTTACAAGTCAATGCTTTTACAAAGGAGATTTTCTGTGGGGAAACTGTTTTTCAGCAATGGTAAACTGAAATGCCCTCTTGAAAGCCTCTTATGAGTTTCATTTTCTTCGTGAAGCAAGATAGCAAAATGACAAGTGTTTCCCAGCAAACAACAAATTATCTGAAAACTTCCTTTCTCTCTTTTTTTTTTTTTTTCCCCAAAATAGAACTGATCTGGGAATTTTGTCTCATTAAAAATTTGTATATTTTACTTTTGATTTTGCTTTAGAATGTGAGCATTTTTAAAGATAAGTTCTCCCCCTTATCCCATTTTCTGGCCCTAAGT
This sequence comes from Trochalopteron elliotii, assembly GCA_024734555.1. Taxonomy (NCBI): domain Eukaryota; kingdom Metazoa; phylum Chordata; class Aves; order Passeriformes; family Leiothrichidae; genus Trochalopteron; species Trochalopteron elliotii. The sequence continues at coordinate 4,144,599 of JANPWX010000097.1, read as the reverse complement.
AGCACTTCAGTGTCCTGAGGAGGGTTGCACTTAGTATAAGCAAACTGCATTTTTGGACAGATATCAGAAAATACTTTAAATGGTAGCCTGGATAAGGGAAAAACTGGTATTCTCAAGAACAGCTAATTACATGAGGCAAAAAGTGTTATGAGGTATGAACTTTACCATAATATCTCACCATTACTCTAAATAATTCAGAAAGTTTTCAACAGCCACAGAGTGAAAATACCTTAACTAAAAACCATGCTATGTAAAACCACAACACTCATCTACATTTAAAATAAAAGTTATATGGAGGAGAATCAGACCTTCCACATGATCCAACCAAGATAATTTGGCCATTAGTTACGTACTTTCCTTTTTAAGGCACTGAGAGATTTTCCTTTACAAGGTTTTCCATACATGCAAACGGGGGTGTTTACCAAGGCCACCTGTCTGAAAAATGTAAGCCTCTCACTTCAGTCTGGTTTTACCTTAGTGTGAATCAAAGGCCCCATGGAATTCTCCATTGCCCTGCAGTGGTGATGGTTTGGCACAGCTGCTGCTCCTGTGACTGTGGGCGTCTTTGGAAAAGTCAGATGCCCGTTACTCTCACTCAAAGCGAGCAGGATTGTTCAGAGCAAAAACTAACATGGAGAGACTACATATCATGCTTGTCATAGCCTGTATCTCAATTTTCTTTCTTTCTTTCTGTATCAATTTAAAGAAAGGAACCATGAAAAAAGTATGATGTTGTGTAAGTTCTTCTAATTGACTTCAGGAAGTGTTATCTGGAATGGCAGTTGTGAGCACACAAACTCAGCAGACTTATCTGCGTTATCTAATTACCAGACTATAAAGTTCTGCTGACATTTCCTTTTGATAAATACAATACACTGCTTTCTTTATCTATCGGTATTAAAGAAACAATGTTCTCCTAAATCCAACCCTATGCATACTTTTTACTAAAACAACATTATAAACCCCAAGACTAACAGAAATGTTGTCACAACTTCAACAGTCTTAAATGAAAACAGTGGCTTTCAGATGAAAAGCATTATCTAAAGGTGGTAGGAAACCACTACAAATCTCAATGTTTTAACTGTGAACAAGCATGAAACAGATTTCACAGATATTTATTAAACAAAAAGAAAAAAAAATGGTGACAAAGAGCTGCAGTATTACATGTATGCATACAGTTCTTCACTGGTGCTGTGTTCAACTAAGCACAGAAACAGAGAATCAGAGTCATTTAGGTTGGAAAAGATCCTTAATATGAAGTCCAACTGTTAACCCAGCAGTCAAATCCACCACTAAACCATGTCCCCAAATGCCACATCTACACATATTTTATATGTTATTTTATACTATAAATTACAGTTTACCATAAGGTTTTTAAACCAGGCTTGCCTTTCAGGTCTTACTTCTGCACATGCACAGGAGGGTTTTGGATGATTGTAGAAAGCAGCTGTGCCAAACTAGATTTGCTGCTGGAAATCTACAGGTAATGGACATAAAGGAAAGTGCCTCTAAATGGTGCTTGTTGCTGTTTGATTTTCTGTTTTCTCCTGATTCACCAGGTTTAGATGCCTCCTGCAGGGGGAAGAGAAAGGGCAAGAGGCAGCCAAGGGTTGTTGTAGGAAGAGGTAAGGCAGGACATGGTTTTGTCTGGGAAGTCCTGCTCTTCTAGACAGTGTCAGGGTGGGGAAAGGCAGCTGAGGAGCCTCCTCTGCAGCTCTGAGTATGCTTGATCTGAGCAGGGAGGCTCTGACAGAAGACAAAACTGACACAGAAACCTGTAGCACTGAACCCCCAGTTTGTATGCTCTCTGCATTTCCATTTACCTCAATGAGAATTAGGCACTGGGGGGGCCACGTTGGTTGGGAATCCTCTGGCACTTGTACACACGCCACAGGCACTGTGTGCCCCTGCCTCTGTGACCAGCTAACCAGGGCACACCAACAATTAGAGGCTGCACAAATATTCAACAAAAGATATGGCATGTTCAGTGCTTTTAGAATCTATGTTTTAAAAAAAGAAGGAGCTCACAAGTGAAAAAGAAAAGCTGTGATAAGATGTAAACACACGTCGTAGATCAAATGTAGCCACCGAGTTCTGGGGATGTTCCAAAGATCACTTTTCTATCAGTTAGAAAAGATACCCATTTCTGTCAGAAATGCTAAAGGAAGTGTTAATGACGGGAATAAATAACAGGTGCTGGGAGCAGCTGTTACTGATTAATGACTTGTCTTTTTTTAAATAGGTTTTCTGTTGGGGGAATCAGAAGTTTTCAGTAATACTCCATTGTAAGACATTGGAGGAATGTTTTTTCCTTTTTCTAATAATGTGCTCCCCAATTATTTCTAAGGCTAAACAGATTAAATATTTAATCTAAATTAATATTTGAATTTCAGGCCATCAATAATTCAGGAGGATTCAAACCATAATGCTTTTCAATTTCACAAATCACTTGCTTTCTTTAATTTCTTTTCTTTTCTGCCGATTTCCTTCTTGTTTTCTCTCACTCTTTGTTCCCATCTCTCTCCTCCCCTTTACCTCTCCATGCCCCTTTTTACCTGAGGTATCTGGAGATGGCGGTTCCAATGCTGGTTATATTTGGCCCTGAAGTTGTTTTTTTTTAATAAGCATATGAAGGATGATGAGACTGAATATCACAAGAAAGACTGCCACTGTTGCCATTTCTTCAATGATGAAGTAATTTAAGTCACTGGTGAGAGCTCAGTGAACACATCTGCTCTGTTTCTTGGGGGCATTAGGGAAACAAACAAAACAATGTGATGGGAAACAATATGGGAAATACAGTAATAATCAGAATTTATTCTTATTTAGTTATTTTATTTTATATGCATGTAAAACCACTTCAGGAATAATGGCAAGTACCATAATATCTCATTTTTAGCAAAAATGGCACAAGGGCTTCTATCCTGGCCCCTTTGAAGTCAATGGTAAGGCTGGTATTGACTCAGATGAAGACAGAATTTCTTACAGAAATCTAGGTCACTCAAGACTGCCTTTCCAGTAGTCTAGAGCCCCATGTCCCTGCATCCTAAAATGGACAGAATTCATAGTCAGTTCCCATCTCTGCATTTCAAAACAAGTGGCCTCATAACTGAATTTCAGGGACTGGTGGTGGGGCATATGGAAATATGGAAAGGCTTCCATGTCATAATAAAACGTTAGAGTTTCCTCACTAAAGAGTAGGTAAATATGAACAATAAGAACAATTTCAAGAGCTTAGCACGATATAGAAAAGCATTCTTGTTCTTATGAACCATGAGGAACAGTAGAAACAATAACTAATAGAATACAAGTGAGGCATAGCTTTACCATACATGGGGCATGTCATGTGTTACATACTCTTCCTAGGTGAGTTTCTGTGTTTACTGTTCATTAAAATTCTTTTTCTCTTTCATTTAAAATGGTTATTTCAAAACATCACCAAAGAAAAGATGCAGTATGAAATAAACACAATGATTTTTTTGCCAGTTTAGAGACAGAATTGAAGTTTTGATTTCCATTCTGACTGTCTATGAGCATGCAGAAACTCTGAGTTATCTTCATCTGATCTTGTTTTTTTCACTCATCTGAAGATCATGTTAAAAATGCTCTCAAGCCGTGACTTCCATATACCAACCCATTTAATTTTGACTTCCATATACTGACCCACTTTGCTCACATAAGGAAAACCCACTTATTTTGCAACAGAGTCATAACTGGGGAGAACACTGCACTATTCTATACAACACAACACCAGTTAGTTGTGACAGTTTGGAAGAGAAAAGCAGAGAGAACTGTAAATATGAGGGGAGGAGGACAAGGTTATGGCTAGGCAGAAGGTAATGACATGGATGACAAGGGCCAGTAGCTCATGATCTATGAGGATAAATCAGCCCCTGTTGTGTGCTGTGCACCATGGCACCCACTGAGTGTGGGTGTAATGCTACTTGCTACATCCCCACTGCCATCTCCCAAGTGCTGTGACACCAAGGTTGTGTGTGGTTCCACACTGCCCTTAAGCACTGCCCTCAGCCCCTTCGCAAAATGGAGAGAGTGCAGGTTGATGGAGCAAAGATACATGGATATGGTGCCAACCAGTTCTAGAACATCTTGCACAGTGGTGTCAATCTGCCATCCACCCATTGTATTTCTCACCTATAACCACGTCTCGGATTTTTTTTTAAGCTGACATGACCAAAACAAAAAGAGTCTCTACATTTAGAATTGCTGATTGCTATGAACATTTCACAGTCGTTCCAAGAAAACATCCTGGGTTTAAAACAGTTTCTGAAAACATGAAGTGCCAACCCTAAGGGATGTCTTTGGGTGTGCATCCTAGTCATGACCATCCCCAGCTGGTTTAAAGTTCTTCAAGAAGTATTCCCTCTCCTCAAAGAAATCCATTCCACAGTTTTCAGCATCCCCCTTTGACAACCAGGACTTCAAATCCCTTTATCTGGAGACAAACAGAAAGAGTGTGCTTGTGGTGAATAATTTGAGCTGATATTCTTGCCAGCTGTTAAGGGACACATGCAAAAAAAGAAAAAAAAAAAATCAGTGACATCTGGTCAGCACTGATATGTCCTAACAGAAGTATTTGTTTGGGAATGGGGAAGGGGTGGTGGGGGTAAAGAGAAATACCATCTCCACGCACCTCCTTGCCCCCTTTTGAAAAGTGAAAGCGATAACATTTACCACAGCAACTGGAACAAAAATTGCAACTTACATCATGGGGAAACAGTGACATTACATTAGCCCATATTACACAATGGTTGAGCAGTTGCTTTCACACACTAAGCTTTCAACTTTAACTTTTTTTTCCCCTTAAGCTACACAATGGATTTTTTTGCTGAGTTGGAAAATATCAGGAGACAGGCAGAAAACCTTCCTTTTGTTCCTTCATCCTGCCAAGCACCTCATCATAAAGATTTTTTCCCTTCTGTTCTGTTTTTCTTTCCCAACTTCCTTTCCCCTTTTCACCCTCCCCCACTTTTCTGTCAAATAAATGTGACTAATTAACAGCATGGCTTCTCTCCACTAAATTGTAAAACCACCACCTTTAACTTCATGAAGGTGATAACACTGCATCCTGGTTTCTTCTTGGGAAGTAGACTTGTAAACTACCTTCTAAAGTGCTTTGATTCAAGTGATGGTTTTCAAACTGGAAGACAAGTTGGCTTTAGTTCAATAGGAACTTCAGCTCTCTCCTTCTCTTTTGGGCCTGTTCACTGAGGTACACCCAGCACAAGTCAGTAGATAATAGAAATCCCAGAATGGAAACGCATAAAAAAAAGTTGTTTCCTGGGGTCAACAAAGGACAGGAAAAGAGCCAACAATCACTTAAATAAACAGTATTCACAGAAACAAAAAAAATAAACCACAACAAAACCCCAAAAAAACAAAAAACCAAAAAAAAACCCCATAAAAAACTCCCAAACTAAAAAAAATCCTACCAAATGCCCAACCCCCCCTCCCTTGTCTGTACAAACTGGCTTACATATGAGGGAAGCAATGCTTTAAAGCAACCCACTGCTCATTCTGCTTACATTTAATACTGTTAGGAAAAGGAAATCAAAACCAAATAAAATTTGGAGGGCACTCACTCTCAGAAAAACAACTTTTTCGTCTGCTTCCCACCTCATAATTATAGTCTGTTTTTATATAACACTTTTCATCATCAGAGCAGTAATGTCTTCAGGGTGGACATTTCCTGGGGATTATTGACTAGCTGAAGGTTAACGATTTTCTGCTGCACCTCAAACCCACAGCTCCTCCTGACTTCTCAGTAACTCTTTAAAAATATTGCTTATCAAGATTAGAAGAGTGGAGGACTCATCATGAGCTTTGTACCCTGTGGATATCTTAGAAGACGCATAACAAGAAAGAGAGAGATGAAAAATGTCTTTAGCTGCAAGAAAAAGATACAATGGGGGAATTCAGTATTTGCTTGCTAATCACTACGATTTACTGTCAACATGGCAAAAATCACCCATACTGGCAATAACTCTAGTAATTTCTGGGTTCTCAGAGAAACCATAGGGCAATTGCAAGGGAGAACAGGCAAGGGAATTTACCCTGTCCTGAGAAAATGCTTTGCTTTCATATCCAGAATACTCAAGGAAAGATCCAGATCTGACAATAGGCAGATGATCTGTGAATTTAAAGTGTGGAAAGCCCTTTGCTCTGCAAATGCACTGGCTCGGCTGTCAGATGTCCTTTGAGAGTGTCCTGGCTGGAAAAATTTAATAGCCTTTTGCAGAAAACAGTGTTAAACCAGGAGAAAAGAGTCAGGGCTGTGAGAAATCTGTGGAAACGGTGGGTCTGGCTCTTCTTGAGAACCTGTTTAAAGAAGGGCACATGAGGACATGTGATTTATCTTCGTCATGCTTTTGAGCTCTGCTTCCTACATTTCCCTCTGCACTTTGGTGTTATAAACTGGCTCTCTGCCCACGAGGTGGGTGAGGTGTTCTGACAGAACCCATTTGCTATGATAGACCTGGAGTCTCCTTTAAAGGAAGGAGCTCTAACTCTCTTGAATAGCTACTTCCAGAAACACAAAACCTATCAGAACACATGTGAAGATCAGCTGAGCCACTCAATATCTAACCTGCTTCTTCCTAATTGTAATATCTTCTTGGAAACGAGAGTACAAATGGGTGAGACATTTCAGGCCAAGTGAGAAGAGGAATACTTGTGTCTCCAGTTTGCAGTGGTGCCACTTTTTACCTAGTGAAGCCTTGTGCATGGAACTCATGTCTTGCAGAATATCAGTAAAAAGCTATAGGTCCCTAGCATTTAAGTCCTCAAAACAAGAATTCACTGGCACACTAGTTCCTTCTGGTCTGTATGTTCAGAGGCTGTCTTTGCCCTATAAGAAAAAATCTAGTATATTCCATATCAACATCAAAAGGTTCAAGAAAAGTCATTATTGACTGTATTACTTAAAATTATGTATTTATTTTAAATTTATTTATCAAACACCTAGAAATAAAGAAATTAAGCAATAAAACTAGTGAGAATAGTTAGGGAGAGACTATATATTTTTTTTTCCTACACATATGTATCGTTATCTGTATCCGTATCTCTGACAGACATGCACACATACACCACACACATCACCATATTCTGTTTCTTTCTATGAACTCCTCAGAGATTTTAAAATTTATTTAATGAAATTGAATTGTTCCTTCAAATATTTTTGAGACTGGCTTATCTTCAATGAATTTCTGGCAGAGCTAGTGGCAGCTATTATCTTCCTCAGAGGTCCTATGACTAGAGTATATTTTTGGACAAAGGTGTTCTCAGAGTCAGGAGAGGGGTCTAGTACTTCTGGATCACAGTTTTCACACTGAATTGAGAACAAGGTGTTTGGCTAACTGCTGTGCTCCAATTTCCTATCTCCAAAAAGTGAATTGCTGCACTTGTACTTCTTGTAGTGTTGTAGAAGCACCTCTGAACATGAGCACTTCAGTTATTCCCTCCAAAAAAAGTAGAAATAGCAATGGGATCACTTCTGTCAGAAGTAAGCAGCAGCTTCACAGAGATGGCAAACAGCCCTTCAGACAGAATACAGCACTCCAAGTACAGTATAATCAGCACTTCAGGTGCAATGGCTTGGGAAGAACAATGTTGCATCATTAGGTGAGCAGAAGTGGTGAGGTTCAGTGGTGAGCGGCAGTGAAAGCCTTTTGGATTATGAGCTCTTTCAGAGCAGTCAGAACTATTTATTTAAATTGTTGATCTTATGTGGTTGATTCTCAATATTTTTGTCACTGAAGCAGCATTGAATTACAGAGCGTCACAGGTTGAATATGAGAATAGAACTATCAGATCATCTGACTGATAAAAAACATTTCTGCACTAGAACAACAGAAAAAATAACCACTAGTCACATCAGGAAGGTTGCTCAGAACTGAACTTAACTTTATGACAATCAGTCTGAAAGTTGTGATAACAAATAACCAGATATTAATCTTATTTACATGATTCATTCAACTGTAGCACCTTGAGTCAGCAGTGAAAGATCAGGTACTAACACATGATAAAGGCATAGGGTAGGATTGAAATTACCCCTTCCAGGACCTTATACAGGAGCTAAACAAGACTGAGGCACAAAGGGATTGATTCAGAAACCCAGTACCCCATTGCTGGGGAGACACTTGGTACGCTTCAGCTTCTGAACTTTGGATCACAAAGTTTCCTAAAATCCCTGCACTGCTACAGGAGATTTATGATTCTGTGGGCAGGCACTTGCCTCCAGGCCATGCTCATTGAACTCTGGAGACATCTATGCTCTGCCTGAGAACCCTAATGGGGCTGACCTTGGAGTGTCTGGATCCTAATGCACCCCAAGACATGCAGGCCTGTACAAAGGATGCTAGGTGGGGAGGAGTGAGTGTTTGCTTAACTCACTGAGCACACAAAGAAAGACAAAATGTGAGCATAAAAGGATAAAATGTATGGTTTGCAGACATTGTAGTTTGCTGATAAACTAGCAGCAGCAGCAGAAATGATGCAAATGATCCTCTCAGCTGAAGAATTAGGAAGTTTAGTGGGGAGGAAGGCAATTGTAGTCCTATATTGTGCCTCCCAGAAGAGAGTCCAGTTGAAGATAATGGCATTCATGCACGCAGTTCATCACTCATAACGTGTGAGGGTCAGGCTGATAGCCAAATTAAATAGCTGAAAAAGATTCTTGTTTAAGGAGTGAGAGAAGAAATCCTGCTTTGACAGAACTAAAGATTGGCCTATCCAAACTAGAAACAAGCACAGATAACTTCTGTGAAGTTCGGATGGAAATATCTGAGGAATTAGAACGTGCTGAAAAAAAGCCTGCAGGGGACAGTTTGCCAGTAATCTGTGACTACACTATTCCTATGAACCTTGCAGAACTTTACAAGCAATTCAGAATTAGCACTAATAAAGACTATTTTGGGTCACAGAGAGTTTTCAGCTGTGAGGTATTTCTGATTTTTCTATTCCTCTTTTTCTCTTGATGCTTTCTGATCCTCAGCTGCATTTCAGAGCCTGACATGGCAGTGAGGTCACCTTCAGCAGGTAAGATCAAAGCCCACAGGCAAGCACAACTTCACACTGTGCTCTCCGGCCAACCCATTTTCATTAATGGAGGCACAATCCAAAGACTGCAGCAATTCTTGGCATATATGGAGTTGTGAGACTAAATCCCTCCACATTGGTTTTGCAGAAGCACAACAGGGATCTCTGCTCCTTGCTCTGGCCTGTCATCTTTTCAGTGATTGCAAGTAACCAGAAAGAAAAAGTGTGTGTGTTTAGGTAGAGAATACTACATTCTGCAGTAGGTGGACGGGGTCACGGTGCGTGTGCATGGCCCGAGTGGCAGTGTGCAGTGTACGCCTGAAGCAATGTGCACTTACAATTAGTTGAATTTCACTGTGTTGGAGATGGAAGCTGACAGGCCACCACACAAAACCTCCCTGCAGCCAGACTCATGCTGAGATCCAGAGCGGAAAAGGATTTTAACTGAAAGCCTTTGAAGGCTTTAAATATGGAGGCAGTGAATTCATGCACTGTTTACCTTTGCAGGCCTGGCTTTGACTCTGTCTTTCATTTTGTTTTAATGAAGTAGGTGGTCTCATGTAATTCCCAATTACCGTAAAACTCCAGTGCCCTAAACCCCATAGCTTACAAGTTATGAATATTCACCGAGGCTCACCCAAATTCTGAAGAGCTCTCACAATATCGCAACATTTAGATATAAACAGCTCAGAAGAGGTGTATCTTCACAGAACTGTCTATTACAGGCAGTTCTGAAGAAGCATGTGCTGGTGATTCCACTAGGATACTGAATTAAATGGACCAGAGGTCTGAGCCACTGTGGAAATTTCTCTGTTTCCAACTGAAACAGCATTCTGCCATTCACAGCCTATTTATTCCAGTACTGATCTGACTTATGAATAGATCAAATTATTCAGAGGAAGGTCAGAAACTTCACTGGTGCAATTCACCTCTGGATGATGTTTCTATCTGCCTCTGAACTTTTTTTTCTGGTTTGTAGTCTAAGAGATGAAGACTAGCATATAACATACAATGCATGTTTTATCTTATCCATTTATGATATCTAAATGACATTCCTCAATATAAATCCTTTCTCTTGTGAATCACAGACCTTATATCTAACAACATACTGTGGGAGATGGGCTCATCCTACAAACTCTACAACCTGGCTCTGCCATTTAACTTCCTTGCCCATGGCAGGACATTCATTCCACCTCTTTATCCATGGCAGCAAAATTAATCTTGCACCTACCCTACTGGTAAGGCTCTGAGCAAAGTAAGTGTAACTTGATTTGAACACAGAAAGGATCCTAGAAAGTAAAAGACTTCAGCCAAAGCCCAGATAGCTCAGTTGTCATCACATGTACCTCTCACTTGCAGTCCTCTAAGTGCTGGCTCTTTATCCTCCTGCCTAGAGATGGCCTCAGGTTCAGGTGAGACCAATGCCTACTAAACCATTACCTCCTCCTATGGCCTTCTGAATAATTTTGGCTAGCAGGCAAGCAACAACTTTCTTTTAGATTTTGGACAACCCCTGAGAACTCCCACTTTTCAGACTGTGAGCTACAAGGGAATTCAGTGTGCACAGACAGCTTCACTTGTGAACCATGTTCATTAGTGTTCAGATTGAAGCTGCTGAAAGTTTCCAGGAGTTTTCTTTTCTTGACAGAAATCAAATTGGGGGATCACCAATGAAACTGAAAAAGAATATCTTCCATGCAGGTGTATCACTTATTTCTCTCCAGCTCTAGAGAAACCCAGGAGAGATTATATATGTCAGTGAGGAACACTTCCTGGCTTCCACATATATTTCCTCTAGCCACAGTCCATCTGATGATGGAAAGGGAATTGTGGGAACTCAGGGGGGCACCACATGAGGGACAACCATGTATTTTTTTTGAATCTACTTTGAGAATTGAGGTGCTGCTTTCCTTAGTACCTAGTCTGCCAATTAACAATGATGCTTGATGTAGGTGCTGAAAAGGACATTTGTGTATATGTGAAAGCAGCATGTATGGTAAAGACCTGCACAAGGAAAAAGGTGCAAGAGAAAAATTCCTCCTAATTTTTTAAGGCCTCCTTCATTCCTTGTCCATATTCCATGGACCTATGTCTCATAGCTGTTCTAGCACACAATCTTCTTGTAAAGTGCAATGTTGGCAGTAGCTCATTCAGATGTCAGGTAATCCACAAGCAGCATGGATCCTTCCACTTGGAGATTGCCTGATGGCAACTCACTCTCTTAATACTTCTGTATGTGTCCCTGAAAGGGAAAACAGATACTTGCAAGGTGCATTTTCCACTTTTGGAGGTTTGGTTTGACAGCTTTGCTGGCAGTTCTGACACCCTTCACTGCTTTTCTTCTTGTCTGCAGTGGGGCAGGCAGATTTACCTTGTGGAAAACATCACTGGCCAGCACCATGTGGGCAGGTTTTGAAGCACCTGTTGATTCCCCAGTTAGCCAGCCCATCCTGGCATCTCTGATGTCCCATGGCAAAACACATTCCCAGGGGGTGTCTGAGGGACACAAGGTAGGTGGCTGTGGCTTACAGTGTAATTGAAAGTCCTCCTCATAATATCCTCTTTCTCATATTTTATCTCCTCACAACAGGGGAGGTATCAGCTGCTCAGAGAAACACTGATCAAATCAAAGATTAAAGCTGTCCTCTCCAGGGCATTATTTTTTATTAAGCTCCCAAAATTAATTCTTTCTTTCTTCCTATATTATTTTAAAATCTTAGATTGAACTCACTTTGTCAGGTCTGCCCTCACATAAGCTTATTAAAGTTCTTTGGACATATCTGCATGTGAGCCCCAACGTCCATCTGCTGACATCAGTGATAGCTCGGCTTAGGCCTTGGTCCTGTTTTGCAGACAGAATTTTAACTATAGACCCTTGGGCCCTGAGGACTGGGCTTGATAGCATGATGGGTCCTTTCAGAGCCCCATGCTCACACCAACACTCTCCTGGGGCCACCAACAAACAATGGTATCCACCTCCAGGGCACTGCAGGCCTGGGGCCTTACTACCCCTCAGCCTCCCCAAGATCTGTGTTGACAAGAGGTCTTTACCACTTCAGAGGACTCCCCTTTGCCCTGAAGCCTTTTGTTGGCTCAAAGAGCAGATGTGGGGCAGGCAACAGCAGTGCCAGCTTCCCCCAGCACTCACCTGGAGGGAGCAGCTGAACAAGAGGAGGAGGTGGTTCAGCCCTACTGATTTTTCTATTCTTCAGCCTTTTAGTTGAGCTGGCCTCAAAAAAGCACCAATTACTGCCACCTGTAGCAGTGGCCTTGATGGTGGGGAGAGCTGTCAGCTGGGAAGTGGACTGACACAACCAGTTCATTTCACATAGGTCAGCAAACAGCCATCAGATTAAAATGATTTTTGTTCGCTATCGACCTGGGCTCGATTGGAACCAGTGACCCGGAGATGAAAGGCTCAGAAAGAAGGGTTTCTATCTGGTGGATGGTCACACATCACTTCTGTCTCCATCTCACTCATTTTCTTGTCCAAAATGCTTTCTTTTCTTTTTGTTTTTCTTTTCTCCACCCAGAAACTCAGAAATCCATCCTCTACTCTTTTAATTGCAATGCACCATATGGGGATCTGTTGAGGTTTTGTTAAGGCTTCAGTAATCTATTAGTCATTCTCCCCTTTGTGTTATAAAAGATCCATCCTTCAAGAGGCATGTATTGATTTCAGCATTTCTGCAGCTTGTTTGAATTTGGAGGATACTTGGTGAAGTAAAGCACAGCATAGGTTGAAATCAACAATGGTAGCAAAAAAACATGAACAAGAACCAGTCTTACAGAGACTTCAACATGCAAACTATACATAACAAGGAAAAGTTAAATGAATGGGACAGGAGATAAGCTAGTGGCCCACGCCTGCTTCTTTTCTTGGATCTGAAATGTTTCTATCCATTTTTAAAATATGGACAACTCTTAAATTTTATCTTATCACCCCATTCTCTCTCATTTTTTGTTCCTTAGTCTCCCCCTACAACATATAAATGAAGCTTCTAACCTGTTTTTATTAGAAAAAAGAACATATGCTTGGAAATGAATATGCTTAACAAATTGTTTTGTGATAATATACTGTTCTGGAGGTTCTCCATTTACTCTTTGTTAGAGAGAGAGCTTCCCTCTCATCTATGCTTAAGTCCCACTGTAACAATAGGAGCCTCAATATTCTCCTGAACTGTTGCTTATGAAATTCAGAAGATGTTCACAAATCTTAGTTTTATGTTAGCATATGGATAGTATTTTTCTTTTGATGTCAGGGGCAAAACAAGTCATGGGACTCAAGTAAAATTTTAGAGTTTATACAAGTTATGCCAATAAAGATGTGGAACTCTGCAGCAGTTCTCCTTGCCATGATTGTGACATTAATACCCATTTTTTAAGGATGGCAAAGAATATCTACATAAAAATGCTGCATTCTCTCTTCTCCTAAATGAATAGTGCAAATATGGTAGCCCACTACTTAAATCAATGTAATTTTCAGGCATTCAGAACAAGGCATTTTTCTAGGGCCATATTCTCCTGTAAAATTCATTATCTGTGATAAACTATTCATTTTGATTAAACCTGTAATCCGTCCCCTGAAACACTGGTTATTACCATCCTTGCTACAGTTCAGCAGTACCATCATCATCCTCACCACCATCATTACCATATGAATCACTAGTAATAACTGATTTTGTTGGGCTAATTGCTTCTTTGTCATGTCTGCAGTTGCATTTCCAGCACATGGGTGATGGTTGAGAACCAGGGATGGGCAGCAGTTAATTCCTCCAGACACTTTCATTTAACCCACAGAAATCTGCTGGCACTAGCCCTTATTCTGAAGCTTTTAGCACTTACAAGCTGAAGCTTGCTAACACACTGGTTTTTGAGTCTTTAGAGGGAGAATTCTTTCTTTTTTATGGAGAGTGAGCCCTTTATATTCAGGTTGTAATACTGAAAATACAGAAAAATAGTCCTGGAAGGTACCCTGGGAGGTCTTCAAGTCCATAGCACTGCACCAAGGCAGGATCATCCCCCTTCCTGAGAAATATTTTCTATCTGCTTCTTTCAGACTTTTAGTGACACAGATCCTGCAACCACTCCTAGTGACCCAGTTGGGTGCTTCACGGTCATGACTGTCAGAAAGTTTTTCTAATGTCTGAATAAGCTTCTGACTTGCGGATAAAGAGAACAGGTTATTCTCTTCTTTACTGGAGACCTTTTGCATATTTGAAGATTCTTATCCTAGTGCCAACCAGACTTTTCTGAATGTGACCAGCAAAATTATTCAGCCTTCTCTCATCTTCTTTGGGATCCCCCCAGTTTCTGTGCATCTTGCTTCACCAGCTATGCTCAAATTTGCATAGAGCACCAATGGTGAGCTAAGTTCAGGACTGTCACACACTGACAATACCTGCTGTAAAGTCAATACATATGTATAACATAGAAGATAGACTATAAAATTACATATATTTACGAAAATAAACAGAACATCTTCTTATACAAGCCAAATTAATACAGCAGTGGCATCACTCATTCAGAGTGTACAACAACTGCAGTCTGGCACAGTCCTGGCATGGGGCTGGTACCTGTGGCTTTACCAGTTGTTTTTCTTGGGAAGAACACTATTCTGCCCTTGAAAAACTGCTAGACGAGATATCTTTGCCTCTTTCCTGAAGAAGTCACTTCCAGATTAGAAGATTTTGACCTGCTTTTGTCTAACTACAGCAAATTCTAGAAACAAGATTTTTTTCTTATTAATTGTACAGCAATATTTTTTGCTGAGAGGTCTTATGCAATGGACTTTTGAGCGATTTTTGCCCATCTTTTGTGCACACAAAAGTATACAGAATACCTTTTTAATATGGTGCTGCATGATAATCTCCTTGTTCAGTGGGGTACCTGGACCCATGGCAGCTCCAAACTGAAATCTGTGGCTAAAGGGATGCTGAGCCTTTGCTAGGAAGTCCTGTTGAGAGATGCAGGAGAAAACACCTTGGATCCCTGCAGCACTAATACAGCTGCATGGCCACTAGAACGAAGTTTCTTGGTTTTGAGTAGGGTGGAAAGAGTTTGTGCTTGCCTGGAGTGCGGGCAGCGTGAGCTTGTGTCAGCCTACAAAGGTTTTTGCAGCCAAACCTCAAGACAGTGATGCAGAGTCTAGGCATTTCTTTAATATGTTCTGATTCATTTCAAAAACTCCATCCCCTGGAGCTTTTATGAAATATTGCCTAATCAGTTGTTTTCCAGCCTGAGTGCAGTACATTGTCCAAGGAGCTAGTTACTGAAACAATATTCCCGTTGGAGTGCATTGAGCTAAAAGGTGAATGTTTAAGGTTACCTCATGACAGACAGAAGTGTGAAGGGTTGTCACAAGTCTCAGATCCAGAAGGCCTCATAACTTCCACACTGAGAAAAATCTCCCAACTCTGCATTACTTCTTCTCCAACCAGTAGCTGGTTTGCAAGACCACAAAATCTGGTATTGTTCAACAGAATGCTGATGCCTAAATATAATGGGTCCACAAACAGGACTCTGCAATGCTACAGAAATATGAACAACACAGGAGGCAGTGCACAACACAACTAATGACGGAGTAGTTCAAGCTTGAAAAAGTGTTTATTGCTAGGTATTGTGCAATTTTTCGAAAAATGTACACTTATCACCAAAGTCTCTTTTTTATGGTGTTTAGTTCCCTTGCTGACTTATTTTTAGGCACAGATTCTGTCTACGAGCTATTTTTGGGTAAACCAGGGATTGCGTGGTATGTTGACCAAAGCAAATTGTGTGAATGCTGGTAAATGGAAACTGTAGTTTTGTTCAGCTTTTCTGACTATCTGCTGTGACAGGATGTTCAGTGTCTCTGGCTGAAGCATTAGGAATAAAAACGATGTATAATAATAACAGCAAATATTATTATATAACTGATATATACAACCATGGCCACTTTTGCTCTTTCTTCACTAATTTTCAAGAATAGTTGTCTTCCTCCCTTTATATAATACTATGTTGGGTTGCAGTTTTTTGCTATAACAGGCATTAGTGCTGAACAATGTGGTGACCCTTCTTAATATCCAATAGCTTCCTCTAACAAATATAATAAGGGACAAAATTTAGAAAATTGATAAGGAAAGCCTAAGTTCAGTAAATTGGTATTTGGAATTGCTAAAGACAATTAACTGGAATTTTTTAAATAGGAACAAAATAAATCCTATTGATGTGATAAATATTAAGAGATGAAGATTACAAAAACTGATTACTTGGATGTGGAAAAACAGGTATTTCACAGCTTTTTTTTTCTTTTCTTCATGCACTCCTATTTCATACAAGTATCTTTCAGACACTGAGTTACTGGAAGAAAAAGAAGGCAACATCTTTCAGTGATAGTCATTTATGAAACATCAGGATCACTAACTTGCATAGAAATTCAGAAACCACTGACTGATGAAATCCTCAGTTTGTTGACATTCAGTTTAAATTCACCTCAGAGCTGGATACTCCAGCGGTAAAGAGTGCCAAACATTCAAAGAGCAAGCAGGATGATTCAAGAAACAGTGACCCAATTAGCCTACCATACATCTGAGGGAGAATAGTGCTTAGACTGGTAAAGATTTTAATCAATAAAGAATTAGATGATGGAAATAATTTTTAGATTAATGACACCAAAGAAAGCTAAACTTGCCAGATAACTCCACTCCTTTAATGAGATTCAAAGTTCAACTTTTAAAGACAACTATGGAAATATAATATACTTCATACAGTATCAAGGCTATGAGACACTAAATAAGACTGAAATCTTTTAAAATATCATAATAGATCATAATATAAACAGATCAATAGATAGACATTGTCCTGTAAGGAAAAAAAAGGTGTCCCTGGGTAATTTTCTTTCAGTGAGATTGTTTCTAGTGAGCTTGATAACAGCCAGATGCAAGCCTCATCCTGCTAAGGAGTAAAAAAATTGCCCTTCTAAATATAAATTTACATAAAAAGATTAGTGGAATGCTTGAGGACACAGCAGCTCAAATGGAGCAATGTCATGACGTGTCAGACAAACAAAACAGCTTTAAAACTACAAAATGGTGCATACTTAGGAGCAAAATAGGTAAACCACTCCTCAAAAAAGTGGGTTTGCCTCCTGAAATATGACAATTTTGGAAAGGGGTTGGCACTTACAATGGACAAGTTGCTTGAATTATGGCAAAGGGGTCAAAGTAGTCCTTGGGTGCCTGCACAGGATTTGCAAAGAACAGCAGTCAATCCTCACTTAATAGCTAACAAAGACCAAGGAAGTGGCTTTCACTGAACCCCTTAAGGAGTTTAACCAGTTTATATTGTCCTAAAAATTTAAATATAGATTTATTTCAAGTTTGCAAAGAAATCTACATATTTTTACAAGGTGAAAGTGTCAGATTCAGGAAGGCCAAATCAGGCAAAAATGGACATGGAAGCAAGGCCCACTCAAATGAGAAATTAGGTACATGTTTTTCAAACTTAAAGTCAGTAAAATACTGGCACAAACTACCACAGGAGGTAGCAGTTTCTTTTTTTTTTTTTTTTTTTAATTTCTACTCATTAAAGCAGAATGGGTGATCTGTTTTAATCACGTACAGGTAATTAGGCTCAATATGGGAATAACTGGGAAAAATATGATGGCATATGGTATGCAGAAAGTCAGAGCAGATGATCTAAAAATCCCTGTGGTCTTTGACTCTGTGCAATGATGAAATCTGTCTGATCAAATTTAGTGCTAGCCAACTGCAGACCTCCAAATTAAGGCTTGGCCCAGGACTGTCTTCAATGTCTTTGGACCCAGGCAGATCAGCCTGGTGTTACCTTAGGCATCACAAGTGGATGGACTCATTGAAGTAATGGAATGCTGAAGCTGAGCAAGTTTACAGTATCTACCAGCTGTGACTGTATACAGTGGTAGGCCAAATCTAGAATATCAGTGAGATCTGTAGAAGGATTCTCACTGATTTAAGTTGATTTAGGATTATGCCAAATCAGGGTGATGATATTTCCACTTATATAAATAGGAACAATTCAAATCCAGAGGAAGTGACAAAGGGTTTAAAATAAATACCATACACATGCTGCTAATGGAAGTTGATGGTGCAGTCATTCTAATTCAGCAGCTATTACGTGCTGAATGCTCCTCTCTGACATGTCAGACATACTAGGCTTTTAAATATTTACCATACTGTAGACTCATAGATTGCAATGTCATCTTTACTGTTACCTGTGACACAGAGCCCAGGCTTTGATTACAAAAGCTGTTGGGGGAAACACTGCAAAACTAAAGAGCACTTAGGGTCAGGTCCAAGCTAACAGGAGGCACAAACCACCGAACCCAGACTGACATGCAGGCCCCTCCCTGCTCCCCGTGATGCCATAGAGCAAATGGCCTTACAACTTATGCTGGCAACAGGACTGTCTCCTTCCATCCGAATGACACTCCAGCACATGGTGTGGTGTTGAGTCAAGCTGCCCTCTCCAGGACTAGCCAGCAACACTCCCCTTTCCTTCATATTTCATCCAAGGAATGTATTAAAACTAATCAAAGCCATCTCCTTTAGCAGGCACTCATTGTCTGCAAGTTAAAAAAAATGAATAAGTTAAAGGCAGGGCATCAGACATGATGTTGAATTTCCTGTCTTTTGTGGTCATTATCTTACAACACTCAGACATTATTTCCAGGCTGTAGTGAAGAATGATATAGATTTCTATCTATTAATGATTTTAGTGAATGTGGGGGCTAGTCACTCCTGTGTGCAGTTTTGCTTTTTAGGATTTTTTTTCATGTTCTGTTGTTCTTGCTGCTGCAAACACTTGTGCCTGGAGAAAAAAAGAATTAAAACGGGGGAGGAAAATAGATCAGCCTCTATCAATTGGCCTGTTCAGCAAAGAAGGAATAGATTTTACTCTAATCTGTACCATTAGCATAACAAGAGAAATGCTGGAGCAGTTGTTAATAACAGCAAAGAGGTTGTTTAAGTCAAGCATGTGTTTCAGCTCCACGGGCTGATTAATCTTGTCACCATTTTTTTTTTCTTCCCCAGAAAACTTTTCACTGGAGGCAGTGGGGAAGGGAGGGGGAGTAAAAAAAAAAAAAAAAAAAGGCAGCAGAATAGCCACGTCCCCGCCTTCAAACCTGTCTCTGTGTCTACCCTTACTTCTGCCTGGATTAGTCGACATAAAGCTGTTTTCTACAGGCAGGGCCCTCAATGGCAAGTTAAATTCAGACAGATTGTGAGGAGTGGAGAACATGGGCCTGAGAAAAGGGACCCGGCTCCCGCCCTGACCCCGCTTTGTTCCCCCGCCGTGGTCACCTGCCACCCCGCACAAAGGCCCGCGCCGCCGCGGCCGCCGCCGTGCCGCCCTGACCCGCCATGGCCCCATTGGCTGCCGCCCCGCTGTTGCCGGGGAAGGAAGGCCGGCGAGAGGCCAGGGAAGGCCGGGAAAGGCCTGAGGAGGCTGGAGGAAGGATCCCAGGCGGCCCCGCTGCTGGGCGCTGCTGCAGTGGCCGGGCGGAGGCCGCTGGCTGATGCCTCATGGACGGTGGGAAGGAGGTCGCTCATGGCCCGAAGACCTGGGGCGAACACCTGGGCGGCCGCTGCCGAGGTGGGGTGGGCGATCACCCGTGATCTGCACCCCTTGTGACCTCTTCCCGATCCAGCACAGGCCTCTCCTGCCGCTACTGAACTGTGCTTCCAACTCTGTTTCGCGGGGCGGGAGCTGGAGCCGCTTGGCTAAACCCACAGCAAACAGAGAGTGGGTGAGCAGGGAAGGCCAGCAGCTCTCGCTTGCCATCCAAACCTGCCTGCACACAACAGGGGCCCTTTCCTAGTTTGCAAACGGATCTGCTGGCAGTAATGCTGCAGGGAGGAGGAGAGGCAACAGCTCCTCACCTAAATACCCTGCACACCCATCCTAAAAGGAATTTTGTCCATACTTGTTCCTGCTGCTGGAACAACAGGGAAAAAAATCACCACTGCCTCCCTGCAGTATTTTCCGACACGCGAAAATGTTTATACACAGGCTTTTCTGTAAATGTGCCAGTGCTGCTCTTCACTCAGGGGAGCTGCTGGCAGTTCAGGTGGGGCTTGTGCCCCTGGCTGGCGCCTCTCACAGGAGCCATGTGCTGGTTTCAGCCAGGCCACCAGCAGAGAGTGGTGAAAATGAGGAGCATCAGAGTCTGTGTGATTGGCCTGAAACTGGAAAAAATACCAGTGAGGCTTGTTGAAGCCATATTATGCCATTAGGGTGCAAATCTCTTTCTGTTGAAAGCAGCGCCTGTGTGCCTCCTCACATCACATCTGGGGTTTGCTGTGTTTTTCTGAAGATCTCAGGAAGGTCATAGTGCCCTCTATGACAGGACTTACCTTGGCTCACCTTGTTACAGGAAATAATAAACACACAGGTCCTCCTGCAAAAGCAGCTGTCAGTAAAGGATCCCATATCTTAATGGCAATAGCAAAGGATACAGTGGTGCTTCAGGGAACTACAGACTCAGGAATGGTGGGTGGTAGGTTTGCAGCAACTTAGCTCTCGCAGCCGACCTGGGAAGAATTTGTAGCATCAAATCTATCCTTCAGAGCATTTGTATGTTATAATCACGCTCAATGTCACAAGTCGTGTTTTCTATCTGCGAAGAAAATTTTATTGCTTTCTGCCAATGGATATAAAAATTTATAATAGTGGATCATACACAGTTTGTATGTGTGAATTCTTTCACATGCATGCTTTCTCATCCCCCATTTTTAAAAAATAAATAATGAATTTCTCCGAGCAAATGAGCTTGTTCAGGTTTTGTAGCCATTGTGGAGATTGGATACTAAGTCTGGGAGTCCAGCTCTAGATAGTCTGCTTCCCCAAGCTCATCTCGTTTTAGTTGTAGAAAAGCTGTGAGTTACCCAGACATATTTTTCTGTTTTCTGTTGCCCATGGAAAAAGGATTTCAGACTGCAGAGAGGACCTCGGTCATGGACCCAGCAATGTATTTTTAATGGTCTTAACCAGCAGCAACTCAGCAGATCTGTTGTCTAACATCATACCTGGCTTAGCTTGTCAAGTGCCCTTATTCTCTGTAAACTTGTTATGCACAGAGAGAACACAAACCAGTTTTAAATTAGAAGTCCTCATTTAAATTTATGATAAAACTGAAAATGGACCTTAAATAGATTGCAAATGTGCGAAGGCAAGGTAGTCTGGTGCTAAAGAGCATGTATGTGTGTACAGTACTTGTTCTTTACATTCCTTCCATGCTGGTACTGCACTTGGCCTTATTGGACCTGGCAGTGTAAAAACATTGTTAAAATAGCATGACTCCCCATTTAAAATAGGAATCACAGAGATATTAAATGACACAATTTTTCCTTACCTCAGTATTTTTCCACCCAAAAATGTTACAGAGATGATGCAAAATATAATACAAATGAGACTTAAGAGAAACAGTAGCCAAATGCAGTCTTGTAAATGCTTCTCGGATATTTGTTTTGTCACCATGTGCTGTATTGCACTGCCTGACAGTTCCATAAGACTAGGCAGAAGGAGAGATGATGATTTGGGGAGTGGGGGGCTTAGTGCTAAAAGCCTTCTTCACAAGTTCCATAGTTTTTTCCCATCCCTCTCTCCAGCATTTTGGTCAGCACTTACACGGATTTAAAAATTTTAGCTAATTATCATTACTACTACGAGAGTCAGCCACTTTGGTTATTTTAACTACTATGAAATTTTAAAAGTACCTCTGAGGGGATTAAGTGTGATTTTATGTGTAGTAAGTAGCTCCAAATTAATGAAAAGTTGAAGAGGAAAAAAGAGGATAAGAAACATGAATACATTAGGGGAGATAAAACGTCACTTGTGATTTATGTATTATAGGGAGAGATATTTACAATGCCTATGTGGATATAGAAATTGCCATAAATACAGATGTAAGTGATAACAATATTATTTGAAAGTCCACAGTGTTACAGATGGTTCAGGGTGAATGAGAGAGACACATATACATATAAGAGGTGTGATGTCTATTTTAATAGTACCTGTACTCTACGTGAAGATTTATGTGAACAGGATTGACTTAAAAAATCCAACCGCTAGGAACCTGGCCGACTTTTAAGTGGGTTTTGGTCAGAAGGTACATAAGGGCAGTAACTTTTCCGAATTGTAAACATGGTTTTACTAGTAACATCTGTTGCGCTTTCTTTCTCCTAGCCCCATAGTGGGCTATTCTGAGCTGACACCAAGGATATTGTCGTGAGTTAAAAGTGGCTCTCTGGAGACGGGACCGTTCTGCGCTTCCAGTCTCGTGCTCGAAAAGTTCCCAGGAGAAGTGCTTGACACACTAACTGTTTGACAGAAGGACAAGGCAAGATGACAGCTTGGGACGCCTATGTCCATCAGAAGTCTCAGTCTGTATCCCACTAGCAGAGGGTATTTAAAGATCAGACACATAAATAATAGCATTCACACACATTTGGTTACAATGCTTAATAGCCGTATCAGGAATCAGGAGAAAAAACAATGCATCCTTTATAGTATTTTTAAAGGAATTAAAACTGCTAGTTGGAGCATTTTTTGCGTTTTGTATCTTTGTTTGTTTTTAAACCTTGACTTAATGCTAAACTGTCACTATTTTAAAAGCAAAAAAGAGCCAAACCCCAAACCAAAACAACCAAAAAAAAAAAAAAAGGAAGTCTGCCTCATTTTCCCATCCATTTCAAGCACTGAAGCTTTTCCTACCAAAAATGGTCCAGCCTATTTCTTTTTATTTTAATGGTTTGATGCATAGGAAAAAGGTTAACTGCATAACTCAATCACACAATATCTTAGATTACAGATAGCCTGCAAGAAAAGGTTTTGCAGTGTGGTAATAACTACCACTGCATCGTGGGAACAGGCTGTGGCAGACAATGATGGAATTGACAATGGTGCATACAAAGGCCACCTTTGGGAGAAACCATATCTCACAGCATGCTGGGAAAAGTGAGAAATAGTAGCAGATGCTGTCAGGACTATAAGCAACAGATGCCTCCTGGCCAGCGTTCAGCCAGTACAACCAGATCACACCATTCATAAGCAGGGAACATTTTTTTTTCTCCCTCTCTTTGTAGGAGGGAGGTAGCAAATACAAATATTGCAGAGGAATTAAAAACAGCAGATGGTGGCAGCAGGATTTGATGAGATCAGGGTCAGGTATGGGTATACATTTGGTAGTGGCATTAATCATCCTTTCCCTTTGGGAACTGAAAGTTCAGGCCACTAACACAGCATTAAATTGACCACCTTCAGGTTATGTTTTACTTACCCAGTCACCCTCAATACCCCCTTGTCATCCTCCCCCCTCTTGAACAGCATGGCCGCATAGCTCTCTCGTGCAAGGCTCTGGTAGATTTAAGAGAGTTTAAAAGAACATATGTTCAATATTTGGTTAATTCAATTTGTGCTTAAATCATTAATAAGCCAGCCAATCCCGAACAGGAAACGTTAAAAGCCTCCTATTAAACCTACTGCATTATCTCCCTCTCTCTCTCTCTGTGTCTCTCTCCCTCTCTCTCATGCCAAGCTGGTTGTTTTCACCTACAAATGTTCTCTGTTTATTATCTGCTTGAATATATTTGGTCACCTTTCATCTTCCATGTATTGCTCGAAACATTTAGCTTATAGCTCCTGTTGTAAATGCTCCAAAGGAAATGAGGAGGTAAATAATACAGCTCCCCTGGAAAAACAAAGTTGGAAGTGTAAATGAGCTTTCTTGCATGGGTTGCTCAGTGTATTGGGTTCAATACAG
Source organism: Trochalopteron elliotii (assembly GCA_024734555.1). Classification (NCBI taxonomy): domain Eukaryota; kingdom Metazoa; phylum Chordata; class Aves; order Passeriformes; family Leiothrichidae; genus Trochalopteron; species Trochalopteron elliotii. Next base: position 4,120,766 of record JANPWX010000097.1, on the reverse strand, counting down.
TCAGATCATTAAAGGAATGTAAATGAACAGTTCAGTTCATAAAGTGACACAGATTCCTTTTCAGAAGCTTGTTTGAGATTTTAGTTTTAAGAGTGGTTTGAACTCGTTACATGTCTCTGCATGAGGACTTGTCAAACCTCTGAGATAATTTTACAAAACCAAAGTGTATTTTCTCCCAGTCATTGCTCTATTACTGGATTGTTGAGTAAACAGGATGGTGATGATGGTATAATCATTCCAGTGCTAGGGTTGTGGGTTTATTTGGCAATTAGAGGAACACAGTTCAGTAATTAGAGGATCTGCATTCTAGCATTGTCTGTGATGCTGGTTTCCTCACCTTAGGTAGGTGATATTTTTTCAATTCCTCTGTTTTCTCTGTTGTGAAATTGACATTTTCATTATACCCGCATCAAAGGAGTAGTGTGGATGGTTAAACAAATTATTCTTCATTTGCCCAGTGAGTTTCTGGTGTCTGAAAAACATGCCCAGTAGGCATGTTGTGTCAGATGCCAAAGTCTGACAGTAAGGCACTTGTAATCTGAAACTTTGACACATAAAATGTAGGTTCTGAAATTCAAGGTGCACAAGAGGTGAGACTTGACTTCCCTTTATTCAATTTTTTTTTCACACTCTGGCCCCAGGCTTGTGCGGAGTGTTCTGGGAAGACACCCAGCATTGCTCCAGCACCCTGACTTTACAGGCCACCCAAAGCATTGATTCCTTAGAGACATAACAGGGTACCTGGCAACAAGTATCAGGTCCTCCAATAAAACCAACAGATTTAACTTGACATGACTTGGTTGATATTTGCTATGTGGATACTAAACTTCTGCATCCTCATTAGAAGTTTTTCTTTTAATTCTTATTCTAAAAGTCATCCCATCCGTGCTGGGGATAGACTGGAGATTAGGAAGGTACTACTTAATTTATTAACCTGTTTGTTGCATAAATATGCTGAGATGAGCAAGAATGAAGAAGATATTTTGTGCCCAGCAGGGGAAGAAAATATTTGCAGTCTCCATTTCATATGTTTTCCTTCTCCCAGACTGCTATCTTTGGCATCATCAAATTTATTTGCCTCAGGGTCTACTCCTACTAAGGCCAGGTGACTCATCACTACTGAAAGGGTAAAAAACCTGAGCTTTCATTATCCAACATACTCTTTTGTTGTAATTACTTAACCAAAAATGGGTGAAATCTGTGTTTTCAATGGGAGATTGCACTGGAGATAGATGTTATTTCCTACTTACTCTAGCACACAGAGTACATGAAAAATGAATTGTCTCCGTTCAAAGGCAGAGGGTGTAAAATGAGCAGAAGGGAATGATTTTTTTATGCTAAATTGTTTCACAGAGCTGTGGGCCAGATGGGACAACTAGAAAATTTAGTTTGACCTCATGTTTATCAGAAAAAATTGCATTTTTTTCCAGTTACCTTTCTCTCAAGCCTGGTTCAATGCATGCTTGCCTAAAGCACAGCTTGTGCTCTCCTGATGCACAGGATTATCTAATGAAATTCACAGCTTTGGGATATTAATAAGTAAGATAAAAAAGTATTTATTTGTATGGATAAAAACATTACCTACATGAATGTTATCCAGTCTTTTGTTATGAATGATAAGGGTCTTCTGGGACATTAACATTCAAGGTGTCTACAGCTACCTACAGTATTGAGGGGCTTATGCCACATTTTATTATTCTTTTGAAGGCTCTGTCTTTGACCAATATATTTGTGATACTGGCAAAGTATCATGAGAGAGGAATATTTATTCTGTTACTCTTGTGATATCCTGCTATATGGCAGGCTTCTACTGGATCTTATTGGAGGAAATATTTGTATCACAATCTGGACAAGCACTTAGTTTACAACTACCAGCAACTAAATGTCTACAGAGCAGCATAATCAAAGAGACTGCTTTTACTAGATAGATATGGTTCCTCTGACTGAAGGAAACCAAGCAACCATGTTGGCTCTGACACCTCTGAAGTTTTGAAATGCAGGTGATTTTGTTGTACAAAGTACAACCAAGTGCCAGACTGAAAGTGAATTTTTGTGGAGTCTAAACCAGACTTTTCTTTCCGAGATATATGGATAACATGCTAAACTAATCCCTAAACCAGACACTACAGAGCCCTGTAAATACAAATTTGAATGACAGTGTTTTGGAATCCACATTGAGTTGTGGAGCCAGCTGTTCAGAAATGGGAAAAAGATTGTCCTGAATCCTGGACTTTGAGGTACTGAAATATTACAAACAGGGTTATAAATTTGTTCTCCTGAAATAACTTTGCTCGTGATAAAATGAAACATTTAAATGTGTTGGCTAAATGATCCTATTCCATATTATCCTTTGATAGGATGAGAAAGATATTCAGTATTAACTACACGGCCCATAAAAAGACATACTGGGGACTGGCAACAAAGACATTTCCCAGCAGAGAAGGCAGAGCCATGTCCAGGGTGGTGCAGGTGAGATTTGCAGCATAGAGACAGAGATGAATGTAGTCAAGGATGTGGGCAAGACAAGACATATCTGTGCTCCAGCAGGAATATGAGGATGCAACTTTGGAGTCTTTGGAGAGGCTACAATGCTCTGTGGCTCTGGCAGAGTGCACTCCATGTTGAGATACAGGTATCTAGGGTTACCTCCTCAAAGACCTGGCCTGTCGTTAAGAATGCTGAGCTCCCTTTTAACTTATGTGGAAGTTACCAAAAGCATTTTAGTGCCTCTGTGGATCATGTCTTTGATTGAAGTTCTGACAGCTGGATGAAGCTGTCACCTCCTACACCTGTCTCAGATGATCAGCAAGATCCATTCTTTTCATTTCCAAATTGAGAGAGAATGGCTTGCTTGAGAACTTTTTTTTTAATAGTCAATTTTGTGTGGTCAACACAATTCTTTTCTCTTGCTCTTTCCACAAAGTTTGAAACTCCTGTGATTGCTGATGAAAGCAAAAATTAAAACCCAGATCTTCTGAAGCCTTAACAAGCTTGTGTATTTGTTTTCCTGCTAGTTTTGGGATAAATCTTTACACCCAATAGGAAGTTCTTTTGTTTTAACTTTCTGTCTCGAGGAGCCAATCGTCAAACTTGCCTCAGTGCCCACAAGTTCAGCTGTCATTAGTCCTTTCTTCTGAAATGACTAATTTCCATCACTCCATGTCATCCATGAATGGGAAAGTAATCAGCACCATTTAGAGAGAAAAACCACTTGAGCTGCAGGATCCTTTTCTCTCTGTCGGCTGATTGTGATTTCATATCTTTTATGTAAAGCAGACTTGCAGAGCTGTTACCTATTTAAGGAATTTTTCAATTAACATTTTGTTTTTCAAGAGTGACCAGGGCCTTTCGATTCCATCACAAAGGATTGGCTTACTTTTCATATAACACTGTGCTCAGCTCAGTTCCTTCATCCTGAAGGTCTTTTATTTGGCAGTGATAATTTAGTTTAAACCCTCACCAATCAATAGCTGATCAATGCACAGCAGGAGAGGATTTCTATTGAAAACCCATTACACTTCAAGGGACTAAAAATTTCTCATTTGAACAAAAAGTCCTCTAACCTTATTCAAAATCTGTCTAATTGGCTCTTGGTTAATAACAAAAATAAGCCTAAAAAGGGAAGAAAGTTCCACATGAACATTAAGGAGAGACTGAGGCGTGGTCCTGAAAGGTAATGAGAACCTTTAGTTTTGGAAGAACTTGGTCTATCAGGACATGCCAAGGTTAGGTTCCAGTGTTAAAGTGCATATTATGAAAATGGTCATATTTATTTTTAAATATGTTAGGATTTGACTTTTCTGGGGTGTGAATTATATTATTCCTGAATAATAAGTCCTTCACAGTTTTTCTGCCTTCACAGGACAGGACAAAATGAAATCCCAAACAACATGCGTAATTCATTATTGCTAGCTAGTTTTTCTCTTAACCAGGGAGTATCATAATCACAGGGTGTAAATATTGTAAAGCTGGGCTCAACACTACTTGTGATGTAGAGGTTTGTGCTTTCCTGCAGAATGATCCTCAGCTTTCTCCTGTGCTGTGAACCTCATGTAACTGACACTGTGGGAAAGTTTGTCATTGATTTCTGTGTCATCGCTTCTCTGTCCAGCCAAGATCCCAGAACCACACTGATACCAGTTTTGTGATCATTTCTGAGGTTGCTCTGTGAAATGCCCATTGCAGGCTCCTGTTTTGGCAGATGCTGGTGATATCCTGCTCTGATTCCCCACGGTTTTGTCTCCATCTCACTTCTCGTTCCTGTGCTACTTCTCTCCACTGTCTCAGGCAGATGAGGCAAGACATCACAGCTGCAAGAGCATGTGCTCCTGGCAAAACCAGTAGCTGTATCTGTGCCCCAGCTGCGTGACTGCTGCCACAGAGCAGTGGTGGCTGCCTCTTGGCCTCAGAAAGAGCAGAACTACCAGGAGTGCACCTGTGCAGGCAGTGCCCCAAGGAAGCCCTCTGCTCAGTGTTACCTCTCTGAATAGGGGATCCTCTATGCTCTAACTCCAGGACAGGCTGTGCCCCACATCACCTCCCTGAATCAAGAATGGCTGCAGACTTCTCAGAGGTGGGGAAAAATTGTATTTCTCCACATGATCTGCACCTTGATTTCTCATCTTTAACTCCACTGGGCAGCAGATGCTTGGGCTCTGGGTTTGCTTTGTCTAGCCAGATCAACCGAGAGGCCCTGCAACACTGGTATCCTCTATGACCATTCCTGCAGTGGGTCTCCTGATGTGGGAGACTCGATATCAGTGAAAAGCCTTCTTCTCCCCTCTCTTGTAATCCGTGTTCTCTGGAACTACTGATAACCCCAAACTGTGAGACCCATACCAGACTCACCACCGAGACCTGAATGTCCTTTGTGTCACAGTGGAGTTCAGATTGCCCCTCCTAGGTTTGGCATGATCCAGAGATAGACTTGGGTTCCTTTGTGTGGAATTAATGCCCTAATTTTCATGCCAGAAGCATCTTTTTGAAGAAGGTCCTTTAAGTGCCAGAGACAGATCAGACAGATGTTAGGTAAAATGAGGAAGCACAGGAAATTTCAGAAGGGATCCTGTTTTCAGACTTCAGTCCCGCCTGTAGATCCTCTTGGAGCAAAATAATAGTAGTGTAGTAATAATAGCAACAGAAGTAACAGTTGTACATGATGCCTACGTTTCAGTAATTTACTCAGGAAATCACACTATAATGCTGGTTCTTGAGCAGTTTTTGCAGGAAGTGAGGTTTCACAGGTTGTCATTTTAGTGCTCTTGATCTTCCATGACACTTTCTTGCCCATTAGCCAAAATTTATTTTGTAGGGTGATGTTTCGCTTTATACAAGAATTGGTTGCCCACATCTTTCTTTCTTTCTTTCTTTCTTTCTTTCTTTCTTTCTTTCTTTCTTTCTTTCTTTCTTTCTTTCTTTCTTTCTTTCTTTCTTTCTTTCTTTCTTTCTTTCTTTCTTTCTTTCTTTCTTTCTTTCTTTCTTTCTTTCTTTCTTTCTTTCTTTCTTTCTTTCTTTCTTTCT